>JAGIKU010000841.1:0-560301 GCA_020086695.1 Penicillium sumatraense | reverse complement strand
TGCTTGGCTACCCCGGGTCATTTTATTGTACTCTGTAAGCCCGGTCGTGAGCTAAAAAGTACAAAAAAAAAAAAAAAAAAAAAAAAAAAAAAAAAAAAAAAAAAAGAAACAAAATAAGGAGAAATACCAAAATTACAAAGCAATAAACGAAAAACGAGAAAAAGTCCCGGAGCTCATTTGTCCATGCGGCAAAAGAGAAAAGGCAGTCGAATGCAACTTGCATCGAGAGTGGAAAGTGTGGGGCAATGAAAACGTGCCCCAAGTTTATCTTGTCCATCGCGCCATCGGCCAAGATCCTATTTAAGATATGAATCCAGGTGGATTGCATTGGATTGGGTCTTTTTTTATGTTTATTTTTTATTATTTTTATTTCAAATCCCTGATACTCTCTCCCCTTGTTCATGCTACTCTTCCCTTCTAACTGCCGTGGATTCTGGAGGTACTCTGGCCCAACTCGGGAATGCCCGTGTACATCACCTTGAACATTGGCTAGTCCCTACCCACCCTGAGCCAGTATGTAGGCCCCAATAGGGTCAGAAGAGCCAACAGGACCACCAGGACTTACAGAACCGGGTCTCGATCGTTTGCTGGCCAGCCACCAAAAAACCGTCAGCTTCCACACGACTGGTCCATTCTCGTTTCAAGATTTGTTGGAGACGGGGTCCATGTCTGGTCCGGAAACTATCACCTGCTCCCCGTCATCCCGTCATCCCGTCAACAGCGCTACACGAGGAAACAAAAGAGAGCCTCACAATACGCGGTACCACACCGACGGCGCCTAAACGGGAAACGCCTTCGGGAATTTTGCATTTGAAATCCGGCTTTGAAACTCTTGGGATTGGGGGGAACTTTAAAAAGCTTGGGCACCGACTGTTAGGCCTCCGAAGTCGGAGCCTAGTCATACCAATAATGTACAGGACCTAGCACAGTATCACTTAGTATTCGACGCCCTTGTCGATATCACAGTGGAGAGGTGGAGGGGAGGGCTCCGCTGACTCTGACTCCGACTCTGGCGGGGCATTTGAAATGGCCTAGGGCTTGGACATTGGGTAATAATAGGCTCGTTCGGCTCAATGAGCCTGGACACGATAAGATCATCAAGATCGTCAATGCTCACCAACGTTGCCTATCCTAGCAAGGCGAGGCGGAAGTTCGCCAAAACGGACCCACGTTTAATTCTCGTATGTCCTATCCGATCATAATAACAAACAAATCTGTTCTTGGTTATCCATAACCCGTCTCAGTCTGAGATGAAATTGAATCATCCCAAGCATGAACAACTACCCTATCATTGTAAGCAGGGAGTACATAGCGAACAGTTTCTCTGCTCACCCCCACCCGGCTACTTCATTCTTTTAATGTACTTATGCATTTGTACTGTACATTTAAACATCCCGAGATTGGTCAGGTGGAATGGGGCTGCTTGCCTTGCAGTTGACACATGGCGGTTTACCCGCAGCTCGGATTGCGTGATAGAGGGCATTGCCTTTAACCGCCTGTACGGTTTACGCCAGTACGAGTTGAGTCCCATACATGATTCAAAGCTCCGGAAAGTTCGAAATAAACCTAGAAAGGCTTACACCTGTAATTTTCATCGGGCCTGTGTTTTGACACTTTATCTAGACAGTTCGTTTTCCTCGTTTTTATTAGCACTGCAAGACGGAACGACGAATGGTATTTACTAGTAGAACATTCCAATAGCATTGATTCGCAACTATCCTATGTGCTGAAAAGATTCGATGGTTTCTACAGGTAGCAGATGGGATATTTTGCTGAATGTGATGAAAATCATGAAATGACCGAACATATCTTGACGTGTTAGCATTTCCACAGTTGACGCAAGTGTAGTCCAAACATCACCTTATAATGCGACTGTCCTGTAGCGGTGAAGGCCGAACTTTTAAGAACAGTCTCTACTAGGGGAAGTCCCATGGCCTATATTAATTGGGGATGCAGAAAGTACCAATGACGGAGCCAGATTTGCACTGTTATATTCCTTCTTTCCTGCTAGCGATCCGTCTGAGGGATTTGCGCCGTAGAGTACATAGATGATTTTTGAGGACTCGAAGAATTGTCTCCAGAAGGGAGGTGTAAGATGAAAGAGAAAGGCTGATATGCGTTGGTATACTGCTATCCTTATAAGTATCCTTGTATGCAGCCCTCTCGGTGAGATATTTGACCAATGAAATCCTATGGGTAAAACTTTGTCAAAGCCAAGACGTTGGTCTCAAATATCTCCCTGGGGCTGTCAAATTATATCCTTGATAACTTCCTGGCACCTTTGATTTTGATCATCTAGAATGACCAGTAGCATTTACGTAGTTTTGGTCCATAGTGTCAATAGTGCATGTGACGTCATATATCAAGGCAAGATGGCCGAGCGGTCTAAGGCGCACGGTTCAGGTTTACCTGATCCTCTGAGATCTATTGAATAGGTTTCCGTGTCTCGAAAGGGGCGTGGGTTCGAATCCCACTCTTGTCATTTTTTGATAATTTCTTTTTGATTCTCTGACAAACAGAAGAAAAGTAAAGGTCATAGGGTACTGACGCTACCCGAAAGTTGCACAGGAGGACGTGGCTGAACAGAAGTCACCAAATCTCATGTTGCTCAAAAGTATTGGATGACGTCTGTGGGAAGGTTCCTTTGGATGCAGTATAAAGTCCACTGGAGCTCCAGATATTCGGAAACCCTCCCATGATTTGCATTAACCTATTCATTGAGCACCTTCTCCCCTCCGTTTCAACCTTCGTTTATCGCAGGTAGTAATTCACATCTGTATTTTCTAACTGACCTAACCTCATTGGATACTTGCAGCTATTGTCTTAGTCATCCGATTTACAAGGGCCCCCGACCGACAGGGAAGCACTTCCTCTCCGCACTTCGTCCTAGCTCTTGAACGAAATGGCAGTCCCAAAGCCAGTCCCATCGAGGACATCGAGCGATATGGAAAAACTGCCGATATATACGACAGAGGAGGGTCTCGCGCATCCCCAACCTAGATGGGACGTCGCAGAAGAACGCCCAAACAAACCGAGAAATTGCCTGCTCCGTCGTATATTGATTAGCTTGGCCCTTTTTGCTGGCTTCTACCTGATTATCAAGCAACCTTACTTTCGGTCTGCTGCACCATGTCATTCGTCTGGGCGCTTAGGATATCCTGTTGGACTAGCAGGTCAAACGGAGGCGGACAACAAAGAACAAGCCCATGAGTTGAGCTCCAATAACCTGCCTGTTGCCGAGCCCCATAAGATTCCGCTGGAAGCTCATATTATGAGCAAATGCCCGGATGCGCAGGCATGCCTCAAGAACTTGATCCTGCCAACAATGGAACAAGTCAGCGACAAGGTGGATTTCCAGCTGTCGTTTATCGCGGAGTAAGTATTCATCTCAGGCCTATATCACCTATGGTTATTCCTCTCTTCCGCGTACGCGCATCTCTGCTTTGTGCTGATATATTATTTCTTTAGCTGGAATCCCGCTTCAGAGGAAATTGAATGCAAGCATGGTCCAACTGAGTGCATCGGTAACATGCTCATGCTTTGTGCCGCAAATCTTCCTTTCCCTCCTCCGTCTGACGACTTGTCCCTCGCCGCGTCATATCCTCGCACCCCTGTCATTCGATCCCTGGGTTTCGCAAACTGCTTAATTGATGACTACTCCCGTATACCAGAGCGTGACTTTGTTCAGCAATGTGCCTTGGAGCATGGCATTGATTTCGATGCCTTGAACCGTTGCGCTAGTCAGCAGGATGATAGCCCTGGCGAGTCACTAAGTGGAATCGCTCTTCTAAGACAGAACGTCCAACGAGGTAAAAAACTTGGTGTCACTATTAGTTGTACAGTACGCCTGGATGACAATGTTTGGTGTATTAGAGATGATGGTGAATGGAAAAACTGTGTTCAACATGGCGAAGGTGGCAAACCACAAGTATTGATTGACGAGATCAACAAACTCTTTGAGGAAAGAAACTAGGACTGTTATGATGCTCATTGATACCCCGACAGAATGACCTAAAGAATGACTACTATTATTATTTTATCAATATATACTTGGGCTTTTCGCATTTCCCCAGAAAACAAAAGATCTGCAAATCTTTCTGTTCAAAATTAGATCGAGTGATTTGGATTTGGGAATTGCCTGGTCTCATAGACAGCCTCAATGTTGAAGGCAACTCTCACTTCCCGCACATACTCTTTCTACTCTTTCTACTCTTTCTCCTCCCTCCCTCCCTCCCCCCTCTACCCTGACCTCACCTCCTTTTACGCAACCCAATTAACTCCTTAAATTCGTTCCTGGCCTCCGTGTGCCCTTGCTCCCTTTTTCAACCTGATATCTCCACCCACTTTTCGAAACCACTCTACAAAACATCGGTCACAATGCCCTCTCTTAGCCGGAAAGAAGCCGAGCTACGAGCTAAATACAATGAGGTCAAGAAGCCCTCTGCTACTCTTGAGCGGCTTTTGGATGATTCGACCCAATCAGCGGCACTTTACTATGTTTTGAATCGTCAGGTGCAGCATATTTGCTCCCACTCCTCCAACTGGGATGATGGTGAGGTGACGATCTACGACAAAGCGCTCATCCGTATGTACGAAGAGGGTCTGCCTCTTCAGAACATTGGTCTACTCGAGCTCTTCCTGACCGAATACATGGGCCTCGGTCTTTGTCGCTCCGTTGAAGAAGAAGAGGCGACTGTGACGGCCTTCCTCGCGGCAGCCCATCGTATTCCCCACCGCGGTTGGTCATCTCTTCATCCACGACCTTGTTCAGGAAGTTAGCCTAACAAGCATCAATAGCATCACGAAACACCGAGCAAATGCTACGCGCGAACTCTTGCGGCGAAATCACCCAAGGTGTAAACGACAGCCTCCAGCCCGCAGCAACCATTGAAGACAAAGCCCAGGGGAATCTTGAAATGCAAATTCCTCAAAATGGAAATGGGGTTAAGGATGACAAGCAGCTTTCGCCTCGGGAGGCTCTGTTCGAAAATCTTCTTCAGGTTTACCAGGCCGCAAAGGCCGACTACTATCTGGGAGACTCAAACAAGTCTGGATTCTCGACAAAAAAAACCGACAAGTTCAGTAACGTGCGCTTCTTGCGAGACAGCTCCGAGAACTTGCTTCGTTGGATGAAATCCGAGGGTTACGATAACCATCCACTTCTAGCAGAGATCCAAAAGGTTTCCGAAGCAAGTTGCATACATGCCGAACATCTTGCTGGCTGTAAACGAAACTATGAACAGCGCGAGAAGGGCACCCGCCCTCACCGGCATACCCACAAACGACGACGCGGAGAGCGAGTTGTTGACTCATATCGTCCTGATAAATGAGCTCGTGAAAACACAAGAGCAATCCCCTTAGTCCGCTTTGATTACAATCGAGTGTATTCGGGAGTACGATGTCAATGGCGGTTCATTTTTCTTTAGTTTCTTTGCTTTCCTTTCCTTCTCTTCTCATGTTCTTACGTTCAAATCTCCACAGCTCTTCAATCAATGCAAAAAGCCTAATCCTGCCATATTTATTACTTCAGTTCTTCAAAATGTCCCCATTAAATATTTATATCAATGTAGAATAACATGAGAATATGGCGTTGCTTCTTGGCTGATTCACAATCCCAACCTCTTGAGTTGTACTAGTCAACTGTAGTTAGTTAGTTACTTCTATTTGTATACAAACTCGATCCGCGCTAGCCCATTTTGGGAATATCTCCACATGCAGGCTTACATAACCAGATTTTGGTCTCGAGATCAACTCGAGGTCAGCTGGGGGCCAATTGTGAACTTGACAACATATCCTTACCCTTTTTTACGGCCAGGGACAGCTAACTAGATGGACCTGGTACATGGAGTTTAAACGTGGGGAAGTCCTGCTCTACACGAATCGCCAGTCTAACCGCCGTGCACAACGATAAACGGACCAGAATGAGCTCTCTTCACATTCCACCTCCCGCGGGGAATGTTCTATCCGACGATTTCGCCTCTCCTTCGAACTCCAATTACACACCTGCCTCCAGTGGTGCAAGAGGGTACGAGCATGATCACGAAGATGAGGAATACTCAGCGCACAAGTCGGGGAAAGCACCCATCGGAAACTTGCGACTACAGACAGATTTCGGAGATGATGCGGAGGCAGGCGGGTCTACTTCCGAAGATGAAGCGAACCGATATGATTCCGATGAGGATCTAGAAGGAAAGACCACGCGACCAGGCGATGGGCCCAAATATACGCTCGAGGAGGAGCAAGAAGTTGTCGCGCTATTTGATCGACGTTTAGTGCCATTTTTGGCGCTGCTTTATCTACTGGCTTTCCTGGACCGTTCAAGTATGTTTCTATTGGACTCAAGTTACGAATATTGACTATCTGAATACTGACTAGCAGAAATAGATATTGGAAATGCCAAAATCGCAGGTCTACAGGATGATCTAAATCTCTCGTCTTCGCAATATGAATGGCTTCTGACCTCATTCTACATCACTTACATACTTTTCGAATGGATGACCCTGATGTATCGCCTTGTTCCACCGCATATCTATATATCGCTTTGCGTGTGTGGCTGGGGCCTCGTGGCTTCATTCCAATGTCTAGCCACATCTTTTTGGGGGCTGATTGTCCTCCGTGCTTTGCTCGGTATAACAGAAGCGGCGTTTGGCCCTGGTGTTCCATTCTATCTGTCATTATTCTATAAGCGTGATGAGCTTGCATTTAGAAATGGTCTTTTCATTTCAGCGGCCCCATTAGCTACCTCCTTTGCAAGTACCTTGGCTTGGATCATCGTCAAATTGAGCGGCAATGGCCCGATCTCTCCCTGGCGCATTCTTTTTCTAGTCGAAGGCTTCCCAAGTGTCATTGTGGCCATTTTTGCTTGGATACTCATCCCAGACTCTCCTGGCCGTGCACGATTCTTGACCCGCCGACAGCGAATTATTGCTCGACTTCGTCTTGAGGATAAGAAGTCAGATTTCCAACATTCCCCGGAGCAACGATTCAACTGGGGAGAGATCAAGAACACAATCACCGACCCTAAAGCCTACCTGGCAGCTGTAAGTCTTCTCGTCTCACATGATCATTTTTGAAGCCGAAAACTTATACATCCTCAGTTCATGTTCTTCAGCTGCAACGTAGCTTTTAGCTCTATGCCAGTGTTTCTACCCACCATCATCAAAGAGTAAGCTCGCATCACATTGAGCCCATCCATCAAGCAAAATTCTAACAACTCGAACAGCATGGGATACGACTCCCTCCGTGCTCAGGCACGCTCTGCGCCCCCCTACCTAATCGCATTTGTGGTCGTCCTACTAACAGCCTATGCTTCGGACCGCGCACGTACACGAAGCCCCTATCTAATTACACACGCCCTCTTATCTTCTTTCGCATACCTCGCCATCGCCGCAACGGGGTACTTCCATGAGCATATATCTTCGGAATGGAGTATTTTTATCCGGTACATTTGCGTGTTCCCAGCCACCGCAGGATTTTTCTCTGCAATCACATTAATCATCACTTGGTCGATGGACAACCGAGTCGAAAAAGAGGGCAAAGGAGCCAGCATTGCCATTTTGAATATCATTGGGCAATGTGGGCCGTTACTTGGGACAAGATTGTATCCCGAGTCCGACGGGCCGTGGTATGTTCGTGGCATGGCAAGCTGTTCGTTTTTCATGATCGTTGTTGCTGTTTTAGCCATTGTGTTACGGATCTTGCTACAAAGAGAAAACCGTGCCATGGCACAAGGCGAGCACAATGAGGCTGAGGACCCAATCGAGGAAGAAGAAGAGCTCATGGGTGGTGGTAGGAGAGAGAGTATTGAACGAGCAGGGAGGCAAAGACTTCTGTATATCATATAATGATCTATATGAGGCGGCATATTTGTTTGCATTTGGCGTTCGAATAACGCTGTACATACTTAATTCTAGACCGGCTTGGGATGCCAGGCCTGGACATATCCATCTCCCTTAATCATTTTTCTTTTTGAACCTTTCAAAAACTAGGCAAGACTAGGTAGTCTTGAAACTTGGTGGTCTCTTCAAGCCTAAAAGGCTCCCAAGCGAGTATTTGGCAGACCATTCTTATTTCTTATCTACATTGTGCGTTTGGAGTCTACTACTTCCACTTTCTAAGAGGACCAACTCTTATAGGTGAATACCTTCTAGAACACACCTAGACTATGAGCTCGGGTGAAAGGGTTTGATGTAGAATAGCCTTAGGTAAGACTCGATGCATTATTAAACTTGTAATTTCCTCCGAAGTTGATCGAAGAAGCTATATCAAAGATGAACAAAATGGGTATGGAGTCGGCTCATCTGTCTTTTTTGAAACTCGTGGGCTCGGGTCCTCTCCGACCATAGGCTCTGGCCGGTCCCAGATCTCGTATTATTAAGAATGAGAGGACGGTCGATCTTTATAAAGAAAGCATTTCTCCCTCGACGAGATCTGATGCAATATGCAGCCCCGCTAGAGCAGTCCGGATAGGAAACCGCGTTTAGTTTTCATATCTTTCCCATTTCCAGGGAAAATCTATTTCGTTTTCTGAGTCTGCAGTCCCCAACCCTCGAGCTTCTCTCTGTGGCTCACTTGGGTCATAGTCTTGGGGTATCTTCATGACCATTGCAAGCAAATTACCATGCGGTGTGGCCACCGTCAATGAGCATGGTGCTGCCGGTCATGAAACTGCTTGCATCAGATAGAGAAAATAGAGCTGCACCACGGAACTCCTCGGGCATTGCCAGGCGACCAAGCATGTTCTCAGCTTCCCAGGTGGCGCGAGCAGCGGGGTTCTGTTGGAAAACTTCCTCAACCATTGGAGTGATAATGTGGCCGGGACAAAGGCTGTTAACACGGATACCGTGACGTCCCCATTCCATGGCCAGAGATCGAGCTAGTTGAATAACAGCAGCTTTGGAAGAGTTGTAGACTGGTGAGGTCATGCCTTTGTTTGCAATAAGGCCGCTCATGCTAGCGACCAGTAGAATCGAGCCCTTTACCTGGTAGTTGAACATCTGGCGAGCGGCAGCGGTAGCAGAATTGAAGACACCATTATAGTTGATGGTCATAACATCGTCCAAAGCTTGTTGGGAATGCTCCAAAGCACTTGAGAGGTGGTTGATACCGGCGGCAGCGATGAGGCCGTCAAGGCGTTCATGCTGAGCGGCAATGGCAGCAAACGTATTGTTCACTTCGGTGTTGTTTCGTACATCAATGCGAATGTATTCCAATGTACCACCGTAATCCTTCGCAGCCTTGTCCTGGGCTTTGATAAAATCGGGGTGAGGGGTTTCGAGACGATCCAAAGCATAAACTTCAATCCAAGTCAGTATAGGACTTTTGTCAACAGCAAGGAAGATATCTAGCTTGCAACATACCCTTTGCACCTGCTTCAATCAATGCTTCTCCCATTGACAGTCCCAATCCTCGACCGCCACCAGTTATGGCAATCACACGGTCCTCAAGGTCAAACTCCCGGAATCGATTCGCATTGCGAAGCTGTTTCTTGGAAGGCAGCTTGGACTGAATGTGCTCGGGGCTGTGAGAGATATTGTGAATGTCTTGTGGGCTAAATGGGCTTTTGGTGCTTGAATAGAGCCGTATTGAAGATCCCAACACACGCGCAGCTGAGATCGTAGTACCTGACAATCGAATGCGAGCAGGCGGGAAAGCCCGCGACAGTGAGAAAGACATAGTAGTTTTAAGTTCGGCAGATGACAAAAGTATAAAATTTCATAAAATTGGCGAGTCAGGATAAGAGGGGGGGGGGGAAACCAAGCAAGGGTATCAATTAAGTTGATCACAAACAAATATGCAAATTATCTGAACGCTGGTCACATAGTCCTCCTGGGGGGATGGGCTTTTATGTCTACAGGACAGCAAAGCGGTATTTCCCATCAAAGGTAACCGAAAGCAAAGGCGTTTCAATTAGAAGGGATACTACAGAGCACAGAAAAAAAAAAAGTCTGAAAAAGAAAATTGAAGCAGCGCGTGACACTTTGGTGGATTCGCCTGCTGCTTTCACCATGACTCAAGATCCAGACAAATCGACCGAGAGCATCCACGGGTTGACCGATTGCCACATCAGCCAAGGGCAACGAGCAAACACTATGGGGTAAGGGGAGAAATCATCAGCTTGACAGTACATTCAACCCCTGGACTAACGCGCAGTTTGATCGAGATCGTGACCTTTTGCCATGGCCGAGAACGGTAATTGTTCGAAGGCTTCGATGGAATGGCCCACTCGGGCGGGTCCCCGAAGTATTGCAGATCTGCAAACCCTTGCTAGCCAGCAAGCTTTAAACAGGTTGGCCTGGGGGGAAAGATGGCGGTGGAGTCCAGACGCATCTACGGAGTAGTTGTAAGTGTCTCGATCCTCAGCCACACCACTCCGTGTCCTCCGTAGCCAACAAAGAATTCGTATCTATTCTCCGTGCATGCTCTGAGCATGCAAGCCTCCACGGAAGCAAAATCAATGCCCGCGTCAGCAGTAGGTCTGGATCCACCGATTTAGAGCAAAATTTTGAAAGGATCCAGGATCCTGGGACAGGTCAGTTGACTGGAATGCCAGCACAAAGCCTCCCCCGCCAAAAATAATATAAGCCCGGGGCGGGCAGCGGTTGCTGCGAGCTCCCCGGGATGTCCAAATCGGGTAAGCCTTGGGAAGGCCGGATTCACACCGCCGTGGATCTGGCAACGGTGCAACAAGATCGAATGCGAGTGGTCTTTTGGTAGTATCAAGGGGGACCTGATAATTGATTTTGGGTCGGTCAACTTCGTGGTTTGTGTGTTGCACACTGTCAATTCGACAAAAAAAAAGGGACAGTCTGGTTTTCGACTAGCACCCCGGATTCCCCAGTTTCTTTCTCCATTGGCTCCAACTAATTTCGGCGCTGTTCATGAGACTAGATCCCAAAGTCGTTCCAACTGCTTGTACAACAGTACTTCTGTCCGGAACCAAGCTTCCGTGATCCACTAGGTATGTCGATTAGCTCGGAGCTCACATAATTGACCACTCAACACTCCGTACGGAGTACCGACGACAAGGATGGTCGATGCATAGAACTCGGCTTCCAACGCCGTCAAAGAACCCTTGGTCACCTGGCCATGGTGGAGTAGATAAGAAGTCCCCTATGACAAATTTCAAGACACACACCAATTTTCCGAAGACCGCAGACATGTCGGTGGGAGAGACGATTGGACAATCCTCTTTAAGCCATGTCGGCCCATTTTACCATGAGTTGGTATGTTTCATGCGCCTATACGGAGTAAAGTGCCACCTGACCCAATGTATAATGCAGCCGCGGATGCACAGAACTCAATTCCGGTCTCCCATCAACCATTACGCCAAGGATTTTTTTTTGGCATAGTATTTGTGAATGGGGTATATCCCCTGGTGCTCAATCCGCAGGATTGGAGACACGTTCATAGTAATGATCATTGATAATAATAAACCTAAAAAATAAAAACCGCGTGCATGTGCGGCACTACTCAAGATCCATCATGCCTGGTATAATTGTTGCACCTCCCGCACTTCGCAGACTGCCGAAGTCCAGCTTCATGAGGAGCCTGTCTACCCCTGCCGGCTGACGCGGCTGGTAGTGACTGAAGTTGGGAACGTTGGCCCCGTCAGGCCGGACTCTTGGTCCTGTTGTGCCATTATTCACAGAGTAGGCTGAGCCTGAGCGTCGGTCGTCAATGTCCCTCAGACTCGTGACAAGATCCTGGATCCCTTTATTGACATCGCCGCGTGTCTCGCGAAGTTCCTGCCAGACCTCTCGTTCCTCCTGTGCGTAGTCCACCAGAGCATCAACAACACCCTCATCCGCCTCCAGATCCATGTTTCGTTGAATAGTATCCAGTCGAATTGTGAGGGCAACGAAGCGATCAACGCTGGTCAATAGGGTCCGAAGGACACCAGTAAAGGAAAGATCTGTCAGGAACAGAGACTGGATTATAGTGGATAAGTAGCGTCGATGGGCAACAGTAAGTGCTTCTGGGTCGTGTCGGCCCATTGACGCTGGGCCTGATTGGGAGGATGGCCGACTTAGAGAGTGATCAGGGGAAGTAGTCTGAGAATTCCTTTGCACCTTGAATGACGTTGCCGTCCCAGGCCGAGAATTGGAAGCAGATGTAGACAGTGAATTATCCCCTTCAATCCATTCACGGAGGTGTTGCCAGGACTCATTTACCACCTCTCCCTGGAAGAAGCTGCCTATCTCCGAGAGAAAAAACAAACAGGCACTGGCAGTCGCCCAGATTGGTCGCATTTGCTGCATGCGAACATTTACCCTTTCGCGGTTCTGTTTTGATTTATTGCGTAGGAAGGCATTGTTGCTTCGTGGCGGCATTCGTGAGCTGCCTTGGCTTCTTCGAAGCGAAGTTCGCTTCCACAAGTCACCAAGGCGTATCTGCGAGCGTCGAATTCCGAGGAGATATGAGTGTATTTTAGAGTAGATAGCAATGTCAGAACTTGACAGGAACAAATCTAGAGGCGCCCGTACTTGAGCAGTCAGGCACGTTGGGGAAGGGAAGAGGAGGTCATCAAACGAGACCTTTGAGATTTCTGGGATGATGTTCGATCCATGCGAGGGAACTATAACACGATCATTCTTCCGGTCGTTGATTGATAGCCGAAGTAGATCTCGAGCTAACTCCAGCCCCTCGTCTGATGGATCCTCTTCCTTTTGTAGAGAGAACAACTCGGACCAAGTGTGGGCCAACGAATTTACCACATCTCCTTCTTTAATGAGAAAACTGTCCAAAGCACCGGACTGCTGAATCCTAGCCAGTGCCCCACGGCGCCGGCTTTCCTCTATTTTCGCGTCGGCATGTGCTATCAGTGCAACCGCGAACTCCCCACGCCCCAGAAGGAGAAAGTCGTTGAGTAATGTGAGCATTTCGAGGATTTTTGGTAGAGGAAGAAGTTTTGATAAAGTGGATTGGGACAGCGAGAGTCGGATGCAGTCCACAGCATTAGACAGCTTGGAGGGCGATATGGGCAATTTCAGATCAGCAAGTTGTTCAATATGTTCTTGATACAACTTAACCGGCGCAGTTGAGATTCCACTAGGGGTTTTTCGTTTCGCCCGAATGTGATTTAGCGACTTTCCAATAAACAAAATAGACCCTGCTGTTTGTTCAGGAACGAAGTTCGGGAGTAAAGTCATGTGCATCTTGAACTGGGCGTCATCTTGCTCTATACTAGGATTCCCTCGTATAAAGAAGTCTTCTTTGCCGTACATTGGCAGCTTGCCGTATAGAAGCCACATGGAGAGCTGTTTGATCCATGCCGTCTCAGCCGCGGTCACGAGTTGAATCGCCATGCTTTTAATGTCCAGGTAGCCTGTTTGCAGCCCATCGCGCAAGTGATTGATGAGCGCAGCTCCAGATGACTCGCGTTGATGCCCGGAGTGGCGGGGTTCTGGTTGAATAAACGTTGCAATCTCCCAGAGCCACTCCAGTCGCCGCGTCCAAGGCATGAACTCCCCAACGATGGTAGACAAAGGAACAATTCCATAACCCCCAACATAGGCGCTATCTCCAGACAAGATTGCCTTTTCGACTTCGAGGATCTTTTTTTGGAACTCGCCGAGATGTACTGTGACAATTGTCGTAGATACGGAGCGACATATTATTGAGCGGTGTGAGGAAGATATGAGAGCAGTATGGGATCTTAGCTGAGCATGAAGCTGACTCAAGCGGGAAATTGATCCAAGGAGGGCTTTCTCCGGGAGAGAGAGAAGGGCGAGATCATCTTGTGGGACAGCATCTTCCACCCGTGAGGAACCGCAGAGGGGCGATGGCTGGCCGGAGAGGGAGAGGAGGATCTCGTGGAGCATTCCGATGAATTTTCCCTGCAGTTCCTTTATTTTTATTAGTATATTCCAGTCTTAGGAGGGCTTCATCTCTCTGTGGTCTGGGGCTCACTGACCTGCGGGACTGAATGTATAGCAGGACGCGTCCTAGAAGCTCGAAGCGACACATCGAACTGCCTGAGAGATGCGCCGAATGGTTGTTTGTCGCGTGTAATTATCAATAAAGCTGCATAGGCTTGCAATGTCTAGTGGTATCAAAAGCAAGCCATGCTGGCTTTTTGAGAAATGTCGCGTCTTCGTCTTCGCGTGGAAAGAAGATGAGAGGCGGAAGATCAGACAGACTTGCGGCCTAAGGCATCAATTATCCAGCCCCACCGACAGGAAGAGATCAATCAGTTTGTTAAAATAAAGTGACTTCACCTTTCACAATGGGGGAGAAGAAATTTAAATTAATATAGTTACTTTATGCAATTAAGCTTGTATAATGTCATGATATCTCAGTCTCTCAAAATAGCTATACTTCGAAGTACTACTACTGCTACTACACCGTTAATGTTACCCCACTTCAGAAGCTCTATACTAAGTAGATGGCCTCTGTTAAGATAGAGATATCAAAGTATCGGTGATGCCAGTGCTCTCTTTCTCTTTCTTGTGAAAATATAGTTACAAAAAGAGTTAGAGATCACCGGTACTGACAAGAACCAGACATTCACAAGTACTTTTATTTCTAGTTTGTTCTGATCATATGCTTTTGTATACTTTGTATGCATTAGTCATCGGAGCTGCCCTCATTACGTCGCTGCGGCGGGCATCTCTCCTCCACTTGCACTCTCATCTCCCTTTCTCCCTCTCACTCACTTACTCACTAGCTCCCCTCCCCGTCAACCTTTCTTCTCTCCTGTACAGACTCACGCTCCCCTCCATTGTAATTCGTACACGTTGGCTCCTTCTGCCTTCTGTCTCGTTGGTACGCCACGCTTTCTTTCCCAGCACCGTCGAAAGTCTTGCTCGTGGAGCGGGACTTTCAGCCTCTGATTTCCATCATTCCTTCGGATCTTGCTGTTCGTGAATCGGCTAAGCCGGGAAAGCGCAGAGCGTCTGAAGACGACACCTCAACTCGACCTCAGAAGAAGAACATGACCGTATGTCGATCGGACCTAAAAATACTCCATCCCGCCATCTTGGCTGACACCCTCCTTCAGGACGGCACCATGCAGGTCGAAAACCCCCAAGAGACTGTCGAGCTCATCAAGCAAGGCGAGATCGATGAGAGCCTTTATAGTCGACAACTGTGAGATTCCTTTCCCCCGGCTGGCCCGATTACAAACACAGTCTAATCAATGCTAGCTATGTGCTCGGCCATGAGGCCATGAAGCGCATGGGCTCCTCCAACGTCCTTGTTGTTGGCCTCAAAGGTCTTGGTGTTGAAATTGGTGAGTACTCGCATTTTCTGGCGTTTTGTTTTCGTTTCCCTAACCTTTCGCAGCCAAGAACATCGCCCTTGCCGGAGTCAAGTCCCTCACCCTCTATGACCCCGCACCCGTTGCCATCTCCGATCTCTCCTCCCAATTTTTCCTCCAGAAACAAGATGTCGGCAAACCGCGTGCCGAAGTCACTGCTCCGCGAGTCGCTGAGCTCAATTCTTATGTCCCAGTTACCATCCATGAAGGCGGGAATCTCGTGGGCGATCTAGAGCAACTCAAGCGCTATCAAGCTGTGGTTCTGACCCAGACACCACTGAAGGAGCAACTCGCGATTGCGGATTTTTGTCACAAAAATGGAATCTACCTGACAATCACTGATACTTTTGGACTTTTTGGTTATATCTTTAATGACTTTGGCAAGAACTTCACCGTTGGCGATCCTACCGGTGAGGATCCTGTCAATGGAATCGTTGCCGACATCTCTGAGGATGGTCTGGTTTCTGCTCTGGATGAGACTCGACATGGTCTAGAGGATGGTGATTTCGTCACTTTTACCGAGGTCAAGGGCATGGATGGCTTGAATAATAGCGCTCCACGCAAGGTCACTGTTAAAGGTCCTTACACTTTTACCATTGGCGACGTCTCTGGCCTTGGATCCTACCAAGGCGGCGGTCTCTATACCCAGGTCAAAATGCCCAAGTTTATCGATTTCCAACCTCTCGAGCAACAACTCAAGAAACCCGAGTTCCTTGTTTCCGACTTCGCTAAGTTCGACCGGCCGCAGCAGCTCCATATTGGAATTCAGGCTCTCCATCAGTTCTCGGAAACCCACCAACGCCAACTGCCCCGCCCTCACAATGACGCTGATGCACAGGAGGTCTTGAAGATTGCCACTGAGCTTGCGGCTGCGGAGGAAGAGAAGGTCGAGCTTGATGAAAAAATCATCAAAGAGCTCAGTTACCAGGCTCAAGGAGATCTCAACCCACTTGCTGCGTTCTTTGGTGGTATCGCTGCTCAAGAGGTTCTGAAAGCTGTCTCTGGCAAATTTAACCCTGTGCACCAGTGGATGTACTTCGACTCCCTAGAGTCATTGCCCTCCAAGAGCACTCGATCTGAAGATAGTTGCAAGCCTATTGGATCCCGATACGATGGTCAGATTGCAGTTTTCGGAAAGGAATACCAGGAAAAACTTTCCAACGTCAAGCAATTCCTTGTTGGCGCGGGTGCTATTGGTTGTGAAACTCTGAAAAACTGGGCCATGATGGGACTAGGCACCGGCCCAGAGGGCAAAATCTTTGTCACTGACATGGATCAGATTGAAAAGAGCAATCTTAATCGCCAGTTCCTCTTCCGTTCCAAGGATGTGGGCCGCTTGAAGAGCGAATGTGCTTCTGCCGCAGTTCAGGCCATGAACCCTGAACTCAACGACAAGATTGTCACTCTCCGCGATCGTGTTGGGGCTGATACGGAGCACATCTTCAACGAGGACTTCTGGAACGGGCTGGACGGCGTGACCAACGCTCTGGACAATGTTGATGCACGAACATACGTGGATCGCCGGTGCGTTTTCTTCCGCAAGCCTCTCCTGGAGAGCGGAACTCTCGGTACCAAGGGAAATACCCAAGTTGTCTTGCCTTTCATCACTGAGTCCTACTCGAGTTCTCAAGATCCCCCCGAGAAGTCGTTCCCTATGTGCACTCTAAAGAGTTTCCCGAACCGTATTGAGCATACTATCGCCTGGGCCCGGGATCTTTTCCAGACTTATTTTGTTGGCCCGCCAGAGGCCGTCAACATGTATCTCTCGCAGGCGGACTACATCGACCAGACACTCAAGCAGGCAGGCAACGAGAAGCAAACTCTGGAACACCTCCGTGACTTCCTTGTTACGGACAAGCCTCTGACTTTCGATGACTGCATCGTGTGGGCTCGTCAGCAGTTTGAGACTCAGTACAACAATGCCATCCAGCAGCTCCTCTACAACTTCCCACGGGACTCGAAGACCTCTTCGGGTCAGCCTTTCTGGTCTGGCCCCAAGCGTGCCCCAACTCCTCTTAAGTTTGATAGCTCTAACGCATCCCATATTGGTTTCGTTATTGCGGGTGCCAATCTCCATGCTTTCAACTACGATATCAAAAACCCTGGCGCGGATAAGAGTTACTACCGCAAGGTTGTTGATGACATGATCATCCCTGAGTTCACTCCTAGCTCAAATGTGAAGATCCAAGCCAATGAGAATGATCCGGACCCTAATGCTCAGCCATCTGGATCGACCAACGACGCCGAGGAATTGCAGAAGCTTGTGGCTACTCTGCCGTCGCCTAAATCTCTCGCCGGGTTCCGCTTGCACCCGGTCGAGTTCGAGAAGGACGATGATACGAATCACCACATTGACTTCATTACGGCCGCCAGTAACCTCCGTGCCGATAATTACGAGATTCCTCAGGCTGATCGTCATAAGACCAAGTTCATTGCTGGCAAGATTATTCCCGCTATTGCTACCGCTACTGCTCTGGTCACTGGTCTGGTTGCCCTGGAGCTGTTTAAGGTTGTCGATGGAAAAGACGATATTGAGCAATACAAAAACGGCTTTATTAACCTCGCGCTACCATTCTTCGGGTTCAGTGAACCCATCGGTAGCGAGAAAGGCAAGTATCAAAGCAAGGAGGGCGAAGTTACCATCGACCGACTTTGGGATCGATTCGAGGTGGATGACATCCCCCTCCAAGAATTCCTGGATTACTTTGCCAACAAGGGTCTGGACATCACAATGGTCAGCTCTGGTGTAAGCTTGCTTTATGCCAGCTTCTACCCCCCTTCAAAGGTCAAAGACCGTCTGCCTCTACCGTAAGCACCCTGAACCATCATTTACATTTAGCAGAATCACGCTAATCCCACCCCGCAGAATGAGTAAGCTGGTCGAGCACGTCAGCAAGAAGCCGGTCCCTGATCACCAAAAGAATATCATCTTCGAGGTGACGGCCGAAGACCAGACTGAGGAGGATGTGGAGGTTCCTTACGTGATGGTTAAGCTGTCTAAATAACGAGTTTAGGATGGAAAGATTGAAACCCACCCAAAAGCCAAAGACGGCACCATATTACGATATGGCGAGTAGTAGTTTAGAGTGATGATGATTATCAATGACCCAGTCTCCGCTTAGAATTCCTTACTTTATTCTCTCACCAATTCATTGCTCATGCTTATTAAATTTCTTTTTTTATCTTTCTTCTCAATAGTTCATGGACCACTTGCCTATTGGGGTTTGGTGTGTATTTTATGTAATTCCATTACATACCAAATCTATCAGTCAGGATCAAGTAAGCGTCGGGAAGCTCGTTAACGTCACCCCGCCGTAAGCCCGGCCTTTTAGATTCTTTCCTTTCAATTCCAATGTTCGACGCGGTGTGAAGTATAAAACATCTAGTTTGCCCATGTTATTGAATCTCCTACGTTCTTCTGCGTTGTATCATCTTCCACGCTCCAGTCTCCGCGCAGGACTTCTTTCAGCTTCCAGACCCAAATTCTCCACTATATCATCACCAGCCAGATTTCCAAGCATGGCGGTAAGCAAAAGATTTCTCACCTTTCTGCAAATTGAAGATCTCTAAAAATTTCTGTTATTGTAGACTGGCAACTCTGGCAAAATCACCGACTGGGTGAACCCAAGTGACAAGTCTGGCGAGTTCAAACGTCAGGTATCAGCTTTCCGCAACTTCGTCTCTCGCGAGCCCGGCGCAGAATTCCCGGCAGAGAAAGATCGTTACCATCTTTACGTATCCTACGCCTGCCCTTGGGGTAAGTCTAAGGATCTTTTGAGCTATCCGTAGCATAAGTGCTGACTATTTCAATATAGCCCACCGGACTTTAATCACTCGCAAACTCAAGGGCCTCGAAAACATCATCTCTTTCTCTTCTGTGCACTGGCATCTCGGTGAAAAGGGTAAGTTTCATTTCCCCGTAAGTGGTATATCTCAGTCATTAATATACTAAACAATTAGGATGGCGCTTCGCAACTTCTGATGAAAATCTGCCTGGGGAGAATACCATCCCCGACCCGCTGCATGCAGAGTTCACCCATCTTCGTGATCTCTACTTCTCCAATGACCCGGACTATGCTGGTCGCTTCACTGTCCCCGTTCTCTTTGACAAGAAAACCAACCGAATCGTTAGCAACGAGGTAAGAGGCTTCTTCGATGCCGTAAAAAAAATATGTATAAATAACTAACAAAACATAGAGTGCTGAGATCATCCGCATGCTGTACTATGAATTTGACGACATTCTACCTGAGGAGTACAAGAAGGTTGATCTTTTCCCATCTGCCCTTCGTAATGACATTGACACCTCCAATGAATGGATCTACAATGACGTCAATAACGGCGTTTACAAATCTGGCTTCGCTACCACCCAGGAGGCTTATGAAAAGGCTGTCGTGACGCTTTTCTCCTCGCTGGATAAGATCGAGCTCCATTTGTCAAAGCAGCAAGCTTCCTCGTCAAAGTATTTCTTCGGAAACACTGTTACCGAGGCCGATATCCGACTCTTCACGACGATCATCCGCTTTGATCCCGTCTATGTTCAGCATTTCAAGTGCAACTTGCGTGATATTCGTTCCGGGTTCCCGGCTATCCACCGCTGGGTGCGAGGTCTTTACTGGGACCTGGATGCGTTCCGCTCAACCACTGATTTTGAACATATCAAGAAACATTATACCAAGTCGCATAAGCAGATCAACCAGTTTGCCATTACCCCTCTTGGGCCGGTACCCGATATCCTGCCCAAGGATGAGGAGGTTCGTGCTGTCAAAGCTGGGTAAGAACATATTTTACACCACTTAGTTAGTCAATATAATTGGACACAATTTACAAGTTTGTTGGTAATATGTATTCTGGCCTACAGAACATGGCATACATTGCGTGCCTACGCAATTTATTCAGAGTACTATTACTTGCAACATTTCAATCTAAAAAATCTTTCTATCCGTGATCAGATATGCTCGCCAGGTAGTCTCACGAGCGGGATATCTAAGCAAAATGTAGTATTCTTTCAATATATACAGAAAACGAGACAAATCCCAATTGGTATTGCGTGCGAAATTCACATGCCTCGACGCCTTGCCATGCTGATGATTTGTGGAGGTACCCTGTGTTGTCCAAGTTCAAATTACTTTCCCCACACGCTGATCCCTCAAGGCCAGTGGTGGTTTAGAAAGAATAAGAGAAGTGGCCAAGAGTAATAGATAAATGCAAAAGGGTGATAGCCAAGCGGTAAAATAGATAAAATATCAAACCAAGCATGAGGTATATAGGGCATGTACACAGAGAACAGCACCTTTATTTATGGCTTTGTTTGGTGGGTATCTTGATAGGCTGGTGTCTTGTAGACAAAGTCAAAGTAAGGAGAAGATGATAGTCACAGTAAGGGCAAAGTGAGGTAGATTATGAGAGAATTAGTAGGTTGTGATGTAGCGTACTCTTACTTCAAGCCGAGCATCCGTTTTGAGTTCTCGTACACAACGTAACTGATTGAAACAGCCGGCGCGACTTTGAGGAGATTGGGAGTCAGTCCCTTGTAAAAGCCGCGAGGGCCTTCTGTTTCGAGTGTTCGGCGAGCCACATCACCGATACTGGCGTATGTTGATGGATGAAGAACGGTGCCTTGGGCTTGGAGACGGGTTCGCATAACATTGAGCGGGTAGACCACTGAGGCACTCAGGCCACCACTCAGGGCACCAATGGCACCAGTGACGAAGTTGTTGAGTGGTACATCATCCTCATGACACTGCTTTATGCGAGCCTGGCGAGCAAGCAGTGCACGCTTCAGGTATTCAAAAGTGGTCAAATCAATTGCCGCATAAGGGAACATGCCCATGAGACCAAGAGGAAGACCGCGGAAGAAGCCAAACAGGCCATTCGCGCTCCAAACTTTCCGAGCTGTTGCTGCAATGAGCTTGTTCCCTCGCAGTCCACCTTCGACAGTCTCGCATTGCATGCGGAATTTCAGCGTGTCGAGAGGGTATACAAAACATCTAAAACTTCGTCAAAACTCAGTCCATTCTCAGAGACGCCAAATTCAAAACATACTGAGCAACCATTCCACCGATACCACCGGACAGAAATTGGGAAGTTGGAAGAAGTCGTTTTGTATCGTTGTGCCCTTCCATGCGGGCAAAAAAGCGTTTGGCCGACTCGTATGCTCCAAATTTAATTGCCGATTCAGGCATAACCTTGAGCACATTCAACCCGTTTCCTGCGCCATGCGTTAGAGGTCTATGGAGTATAATGAATGGATTGTTGACTCACCGGCAAACAAGCTCCGCATACCGCCAGCCCGCCAAAGCTCCTTCAGCGCATCAAGGAGTGTTTTAGAAGCATTTCCCGCGGCCGCAAGTGGGGCGCCTTCCTTGGCTGCACGGACTGCTGAATTTTTGACGCCTGTTTGGGCAATGAGGTAAACTTTGAGGCGATCGAGAGGGGCAGTGACCGTTCTGGACACGACACCTGCAACACCGCCTGCAGCGAAATAGCCTAGTTGAGGAGTATTCTCGGTCAACTTTCGTTCATAATATCGCAGAGACATCCGCATTGCGACGATTTTGGAGATGGGAAGATTCTCTAACTCGAGATCACCGTCGACGACGGTGGTCGAGTCAAAGGGCGGGCTGGTTTGCGCGTGGGCTGATGGGAGGAGGGAGGCGAGGGCGTGTAAGGAGAGGATATTGTACAAAAGGCACTTGATGGCCAGAAGAGAACGGTTAAGAAACGGAGACTCTGTACCTAAACCCTGCAGATCATTGATGTGGACATCTCCTTCCGGGTTTAGATTGCCCGTAGCTGTATAGTATGATAATACTGCGTGGAGATCGGACGGTGAATGGAGCGGGAGGAAGAGCAGAAAATCCCTAGGAAAGTGAATGATGGTTAGCCCGGATTCACTCAAGAGTATCCAGCACACATTCACTGTGACACTGTATACAATAATTTGGTCGGAGGGGTCAGGCAAATCGAACCTCCATTCTGCATACGATATGACACCGTCATTGTTTTTGTCGACCTCGGCAAAGAACTGATCCAACCTCGAATTTGATACGGTAACTCCTGACTGTGCAAACGCGTTTCGCAACTCGCTCTTGTCGATTTCGCCGTTCTGGTTACGATCGATGGACTGGAACATTCGCCAGAGTCCAGACTCGGTATGGTTTATGAAAGCTTGGAACTCTGTGAAAAGACAGAAGGGGGATGATCCATTAGCCGGGCTCTTCAAACTCACAGAAAACAGCTCGCAAGGGAAAGGGATAAGGCAATATCTTACCAGCATGATCAATCTCGCCATCTCCATTTGTGTCAACTTCGCGTAATATATTGCGCAGCAAGCCATCTGCATTTTTAAGAGCTGCGACCGCGTCAGTCGGGAACGTTCGGCACGGTATGTCATTCGGACTCACGGTGGTCGATCTTCTTCAGCCCTTTCTTCAGCCCGTTTAAATCAATATGGCCTTCCTTACGTGCATCCAGAGTCTCCCAGAGCCGGGCAACTCGTTCGTCCCGCTCATCTTTCGACTCGCCGGGTGCCATGTTCAGAGGAAAATTGTTACTGAGCACCCGGCATGCTTCAAGGGAGCATCTCTTCCTGGGGTTTACAGGTAGTAGATACGGAAGAATGAGGAAAGCAGCGACTCCGGTGGAGGCGTCTTGTTAACAGTTGAGCATCCAGGGCGTATGTACCCTTAAAAGGAGCTTTGCGGTTTGCAGTCTGCGGGTTTGCGGGTGGGGAGGGAATGATTAATCGGAGCGCGGTCATTGCTGCAAGCCGCCTTGACGCCATCAACCTCCGAGCACGGGACCAGGGCTGGCCCTACTTTCCTCTTTGGGCTGTCCCCGCCTTGAACTCTCTCTCTCTCTATCAGCTTGACCGTCCGTTCATATATGAGATTCTATATACTACATACCGAAATCAGCACAGAGCCAACCCGAATCAACGTGACTAATAAATCATGCAGAGAATGGAACTTCCTTGATTCACATTCTTAATTTATGTTGATTCAAAATGGCCGCTAATTATTGGGCCTCCACCCAACGCCGACATTGGCTCTTCTCCAGTGAGAAGCTGGCCGAGACTCGAGCACGCTTACGAGACCGTGATAAAGTGACGCATTCGCAGTTTCCACTACCAGATCAACGACTTTTGAATATCTACTTTAATCAACGTATGCTCTTTTTCTTTTTCTTTTTGCTTCTCTCTGCCGATTGACTTGATCCTCTGCTGACAACCCCTGTCAGAACTTATCAAACTGGGGAAGCGCATGTCCACTCGCCAACAGGCAATTGCAACCGCCCAAGTATACCTCAAGAGGTTCTATACCAAAAATGAGATTCGCCAGACGAATCCTTACTTAGTACTCACCACAGCCTTCTATCTGGCTTGCAAAATGGAAGAATGCCCTCAACATATCCGCTTTGTTGTCGGAGAGGCCCGTGGACTCTGGCCAGGTAGGCACTCGGCTCCTAACCCCCTCAGCAGACCCTTTTCAGAGTTGTCGTGGCAAAATTGAGACTAAATTATACAAAGAATTCATCACTCCCGATGTGGCTAAGCTTGGTGAATGCGAATTCGCTCTCATCTCCGAAATGAGTTCCCAGCTTATTGTTCACCACCCCTATCGCACTCTATCTGAACTTCAATCGGATTTACAACTTGGATCCGATGAGGTGGCACTAGCTTGGTCCATTATCAACGATCATTATCTGACCGACCTCCCCTTGCTGAATCCGCCACATATTATCGCGGTCATGGCAATTGTTGTGGCGGTAGTTTTCAAGCCGTCTCATCCGGGAGGTGCATTCTCTAACTCCACATATTCTGCCAATTCCACTCACTCTGCCATGTCTGCCATGTCTGGCGTGGTTAGAGATGGAGCCGGTATGAATATGCTTGCGGCTCTGGGTGATAGATCTGGAACAGGGCCTCCTCGTATTCAAAAACTGGTACAGTGGCTAGCAGAGAGCGAAGTTGACATCAAAGCTGTCATCGAATCCACTCAGGAGCTGCTCTCACTATATGAGGTTTGGGAACAGTACAGTGAAAAACACTGCAAAGAATTGATCGGTCGTATGGTGAAGAGTAAGAACTTAGACAAATGATTGACTTGAAGCGAAGTTGCTTTCCGGTACCATTTTTCCTGGCGTTTATGGGTCTGCGAAGGTCTTATTATCCTTATCATTGCATCTCCCCCGGACTTTTTTCCATTCAGCGCTTGCTATATCAATTCGACATGTGGTCCAGTCTATGTCCACATATACTAGTTATCCCAAGCAAAAGGAATACATTAATGTCTAGGTATATCTGATCTACTGTCTTCGGAATGTATGTCTCTTCTTACACTCAACTGAGTATAAGATGAGACGAATACACTAGTTGTCATTCAATGACTTTGCATTTGACTGGATCGTCAGCTTTGTCGAGGATACATTATCTATTAGGTAATGTATGACTTTTGGTAAAAATGCTTTAAACACTTTGAACGTTAGGCTATATTTCAGGTTGATCTTCAAACTTAGTGTCAGATTGTCCATCTGCAAATTCTTTTGTCATATAGGATTCGGGTGTTCTAACAAGGGCTCGTGAAAGTCTCTCTGCGAATTGGTGGGTCATATAAAGAAGTACAGTCGTAATTGGCAGTAGCCAATTAAATTGCTTAGATGACTGGGTTTCAGGAAGATATTCTAGATGCCTATGCTAGGTACCTTGAATAGGTGCCTAGTTAATTGCTTCGATTACTAACTAAAATCCAAAAACGATACATAGATTCGAGTTTCTCTCCATGGCGGTAGTTATGAACACATTACTTGCTATCGCCGAACCCAAAACCCCTCAACATGGCCTTCTCAGACAAGATACTAATGTAATCAGAGGTATGATCCTTCTTGCATGAGATGAATTCTGATGCTCATCAAATAGTCTCCTGTTTATTTGATGCTCTTCTTGTCACCGAATTCAGGCAGACCTTTGCTGTCACTGTATGCATCCTGTTCACATTCATACTTGCAGCTGTATTGCCACCCTCCAGTAGGGAACTTAGCGTCCCAGCCTGTCCAACCACGAGTGTAAAAGCCGTCGGGGCGCTTCTTCTGAGACCCGGCGCCATCAATTGGGTGTTTGCAAGTCCGGCGAACATAACCCCAAACACGAACATATTGGTAGGAGGCGACAACCTTATGGCACTTCTCGTCATCCCTAAGTGTTGTGTTAGTGAAAGGGGCCTTCTTTGAAATTATAAAGGAGAAACTTACCAGTGGCAGTTGTAAGTATCGGAACTAGTGCTGCACTTTGATCCTCCATTCTCCTGCGTGACTTCGGCACCAACACTCACCACTTCCGAGGTGATTCCAGCGCTAAATCCAGTGGAGGTAGACCAACTTGTGCATTTTTCAAGTTGCTCTAGATGGGATATTTCACATTCCGACGAAGATTTGCAGTCTAGGTCTGCCCCAACGGTTTTCCATGGAGCCCACTGCACCTGAGCTTGAACAGCGTACACGTCGGACCAGCATTCGCCTTTGCCTGAGCTACCGTTATTGTCACAGGATCCTGCATAGTGGCCGTGACCGTCATTGTCTTCGTTGGCCCACACAGAGGTCAAGCCAGTTGCGTCAGGACAGGAATCATCTGATCTTTTCATCAGGGTATTTTCAAACTCAGTAACATTGAGATTGTTTTTCTCAAGCTCCGAGACAATTGCTGCCGGAAGAGCATGAGTAAGAAGAGGCGAGGCACAGAGTGCCAGGAGAAGTGATGGATTGAAAATCATGTTGAAGATAAACAGTCAATTGACTTTTGCCTGTGATGGTGTTTGTATGTTTGCGAGTAATAGTAGATTGGATGTTTCAAACCGGGGCTGGTGGGAGCGCTCTACTTATAGCTTTGGAATTCTACTCTTCTCGAGTAACAGTTGCTACATTACTCGAAGTCCCTGCCTTCGCTGAGCTATCTCCTGTTGTTTCTATTCCTATATCGCCCCCATGGCATGTTATGGGGGCGATATACTACATCTCGTCATTGTCTACCTAGTAGGTACAAAAAATTACCCAGAGTTCGCTACCAATAATCTTGGCAATTAGCTAAAAATATAGTTGACTTCATACACTTAAGTGGGGGTTGAGAGAAGTTTTTTCTCCAATTCAAATATTTTCGCGGTTTATTCAAAGTTTGAAGTTATACTCAAGTTCGATAGAGCTTGCGGTGCTGTGGCCTGAGTGATTCCAACTGCCCGTCTATTGTATTTAGATATTTCAAGCATTTACAAAGTCAAACTTTTTCTCATGCATTTCTTGACCTCACAAAATATAATAATAGCTCTCCAATACCATGACATAGTGTTTTACAGCACTGCAAGTCCACAAGTCTACAAATTCAATTTCCACATTCTTCAGGCCTCCCATGGAGTCCTGCACAAGTCTGATTCCTCTGCCCCCACAAAACCGAGCACCATCTGCGCCTACTATGTTTATTGTCATATTCCTTGACTTTTTTTGAATCTTGGCACCTCAGAATTCCGACCGTCAGGCGTGCTGCCATTTTAGCCCCTGCAGCGATCGTCCTCCGTACCGCAGGCCAATAGTCATAGATACCCATACTAGGATCGACATTGAGAATACTCAACCTAAATGGGGCAAAGATCATGAATGGCTAAATAATTTCATAGAAATTCATCTAGGCGGCCCCACTGAGGCCAGGTACTGACTTCTATTTTGATCATTGATCTGAACTGTGCCATTGACCTCGATTGCCGAGGGTCCCAGGAAATCTGCCTTGCCATACCCTACTCTCTCGAGCGAATCAGAGTTATTTTTCAACTTTTATTAGCTCATATTCGGCTAGGAGATTCTGCAGGTACCAAGAAATATATTGATTGAAACTTCCGGATTGGGTGCTATGCTGCGGTACTCGATCGACCGAGTTGGTTCAGACAGGCGTTGACGTTGGAATGACCTTCCTTTTTCTGGTCTCAATATTCATGCTGGGGCTTTCTTGGTAACATAACTTGATAGTCAAAGCTGAAAATAGCTACGTTTTTACAATTGCATTATTTCTTGACTACATTAGTTTACATGATGTAGCTTCAGGGGCGCTCTTCCAATCACAAAGCACATACGCATTAGTAAAAGTGAGTTTTGTAAAGAACTGAATTTAAAGTGAACGTTGAATTGACGTAGAAATGCTCTTCTTCGTAGGAGAAACCGGATAGACAAGTCGCCAATGAGCACGTTGTAGGGCCCGTACGATGTCCTGGTTAATTTCAAACTGACTTTTGGCCTGCTCTTCTGCGAAGGCCAATTTCTGGTGCATCTCTTCCTGTGTCATATCAACTTGCTCTATATACTTCAACATTATTCGAACCCCTTTCTGGTCCCCTGTCAGCGCAGCGACTGATAGTTCCGTTTCAGGACCTGGTCCAGCTATTGGGTTTGCACCTCGGTCTAGTAGCAGTTGAGAGATCGCAGCTCTGCGGGGATTTTCATAGCAAAGATGCCTTGGCCCTATATAGGAAGAGCTGTCGTGCCGCTCCCGAATAAACCGGAGATCATCCCTGATTTCGAAACCATGGGCAAGAAGCGCGTCAATTATAGCCTCAGCAGCCTCAATATCACCTTCAGTCAACATGACCGAGCCTATAATATTTTTGTACGGGGCCTCGGCTAGGTCACCAAGCAACTTTCTGTCCAAAAACAGATTGACTAATGGCAAGTCTGCACGGGACAATGCATAGCCAAACCCCATACTAATCTCACTGCTTCCAGGCTCAATTTTATATCCTTTCTCCAAAAGAAATTCTACCATTGATACACCGTTTTGTGCTGCGAGTGTAAACAAAGTATGAAGTTGAATATTTTCGCGTAGATTTTCAAAGCCCGCCGGAATTTCAGGCGGGGGTAGCTCAAGCGGCATATTGCGCGCGAGCAACATCTTCAACATTTCAACACTTCCATTTTTCACCATACCAGGAAGAAGAGATATAAAATTACCAGGGCTCCAGCCCTCATCTTGAACCTTGAACCAGGGAATACTGGGATCAACGCCCCAATCAAGCAACAGCCCCATGATTTCCGGGCATCGAACGTCATGAAACGCGGATATTCTCTTAGACTTTCTGGTTACCTTCCGTGTCAATTTGATATTTGCACCATGTTTGAGCAATCTTTCCACAATAGCCTTGTGGCCATTTTCAGCGGCATATACTATTGGAGGCGTTTCGCAATAGACAGGCCGCGAGCGAATAATAGTTTTATCCACGTCACTACCGTAATCTAGTAGCGCATTGACCATTTCAATGTGGCCGGTCTTTGCGGCCATTGCTAGGGCAGTCCATCGATATTCTGCGGTGCTATATGGCGCTGTCGAGAGAATGGCATCAGGAGAACATCCTTTCTCGAGGAGCCGCTGCACTAGGTCCACCCAGCCACACATGGCACTTGTTGAAAACAGTTGATTGTAATCCCTGTTTTTTCCATAGAAAATAATATCATCTATATCCAAAATATTGCGCAGAAGATCTACCACAGTTAGGTGTGGTCCACGTGCAGCCGCCTCTAGGGCATCAAGAATAAGCGTTTGTGTCGGGGGTGTCTCGACATAGCAGGTTGACAGGAGCAATTGAACAATATCCAGGTGCCCAGCGGCTGACGCTAATTTTAGTGCACGCTCGTAAGAACGGAGATGTTCGTTAACACGAAAGCCGTTTCCCATAAGGTAATGGTGTTGTTCGCTAGCACGAACGGTGTTTTCCAGAAAGTAACGGACAATTTCAATATGGCCGGCTTCAGCAGCGCAGCCGAGGCACTTATAGGCAACGCTTTCGTGTTTTTCATGATCAAAATC
The DNA here is from genome assembly GCA_020086695.1 of Penicillium sumatraense. Classification (NCBI taxonomy): domain Eukaryota; kingdom Fungi; phylum Ascomycota; class Eurotiomycetes; order Eurotiales; family Aspergillaceae; genus Penicillium; species Penicillium sumatraense. Next base: position 531,207 of record JAGIKU010000841.1, on the reverse strand, counting down.
ATTACAAGCGGTCTCGTAGAGGAACTTTACCACTAAGAGATGTCCTTTTTTGCCTGCAATCAGGAGTGTGTTTGCCGCAATCCACGTCTCGTCCACTCCATGATTGGCTCCATATTCAATTAACGTCTTGCAGACAGTTAAATGGCCGTTTCGCGCAGCATGTGCCACCAGCGACGTATTGGGATCTTTATAGATTCCGTAGGACCAGTCAAGTCTATTAGGCTTACCCCAGTGCTCATGATCCGAATTGGGGTCGACTCCTTTATCTAGCATCAGCCGCACAATAGGTTCGTGTCCATGCCTGCAAGCCAGAGCAATCGGTACCCATTCCTCGAAGCAGGTAGCAGTCGGCGATATTCCCGCATCTAAGGCGTATTTGGCGGTTGCTTGAACCCCATGTATTGCGGCCCATTCTAGAGAATAGGGGGCGTCGGACTGTGCATCGTGGCGATATAGCGTGGGTCCGAGAAATAAATAAAGCCGTCGGCATGTCTGATGGAGAGCATTTATGCAGAAAGCGTCGTCAAGAAAGTAACATATGAGGCTAAATAGTTCGTTTGGCAGAGCTAATAAATGCCCCGCATGCATGGTGGCTGAGGGCGATAGCAGAGTTATCACGGAAGTTAAAAGCGACCCAGCATTTGTTTCGACTGAAACAACCCAAGAAGGGAATGAGGCTTTATTGTTTGCTTCAATGGCAGGAGTTGCTTTAATAGAACACAGCCATTTTGGAAAAATCTGCATCTGCCACTAGCAGGCTAGCCTGATAAATGGCCCCTGGGGCGAAAATGAGCAACACTTCGCAGTAATTGCTGGAATCGACAGTCGTTCCAAAAAAAAAAAAAAAAAGAAGAAGAAAACCAATTTTTCTCTTTATGAAGAGATATATTAGGTGCCTTTCTCTTGATATTTCGGGATGCTATTGTTTGTCCAGATGCACCACTACATATTTACACAGTCTTGCTACTTACTCCTTAATCGAGGGCAGATATTCGTTGGTCATTTGGCAAGTTGTCAGAGACCTGAGGTCTTCCATCTTAGTGACTCACTAAATTTAAGGGCTTAAATTCTATGACTCAGTTGCCTGGAGGCAACAGTTTCTCATTAGCTACTCTCTGGTACATCCCACGTAGACATGCTCTATGATAACTAGTTTTCTTTTTTTTTTTTCCTTTAGAAGTTCGGAGGCTGAATTGAGCCTCAAGACAATCTGGGCGGATTGTCATTTTTTTTAGATCACGAGGACTCACTATTTCTGATATTATAGACTTACGAAAGGAATAATCGTGAGAGTTAGCATATGCTACAGTATACCAAGGTTTTACAGCAAGGCGTGTTAGGAAATCAACCAATTCTCATGCCGCTATACGCGGGGGTTCTTCTTATTCAGGCTAACATCTGAAACAATCTCCGAATCGGAGTCGGGGTAAGTCCATGTCTACACTGAATCCATATTTGACGTAGCGCCCGTGGTAAAAATTTAAAGCAGACCATGGCAACCAGGTCGTGTGTTTTTCCAAATCTCCTTGCAGTATGTCTGGGGAAGGCGAACCGAACTAGTCAGGGCTACCTATGGACCCCTCACTGATTCCAGGCATGGTTATGCATGATGCAGTAAGATCATAAGATCTGAGAGATCTCGTTGCATGCCATGTACCGAGCAGATGCTTTGATGCGTAAGCTGCATAATTAAAGCTTCGAGTCGGCGGCTACTTGCACCAGCGAGGTCGAATGTCTACATAGATAGAGCGTCCGTGAGCAGAGAACTCCAGGTATATAGTTTTTATGTACTGTAATTAATTGCGCATAACCCCCTTCCTACATTTCTTTTTAAAGTTCACTAGCAGAGTTCGAAATAGAATCCGGGACAGCCGGTTCGTCAAGGAGCGGTGAGAATAAGGATGGCCATTGGAGTCGTGCTTCCTACATACGATTAGAATAGGACATCGAGTGGCTCGTCTCACAGAATGACTGGGCACGAGGGGAGAAGAGAGGGGAATTGGGAACTGTGGGTTGTTCCAGCAAGCGCCGGCATTCCAATGTCAGATCAGTCAGGTAAGCGATGGGACTTAGTACGACTGTGCTCCGTACATTACATAGATCCTTCCACCGAAATCAGCATCCGCCACTTCACTAGGTGGGACCGTCTTGAGGGGTTGGGCCGTGAGTCACGATGCTACTGTAAGTGCGTAGTGAGGCGGGCGAGACGCCGCACCCCCAATTGCTCTTTTGATGGGGCACTGGTTTCCGATTGAAGATGCCGATGGGTCAGGTTGAAACTCATTTTCGAGTGGTGGTGGCGTGGCCAATAATGGGGGCTGCACTTCACTGCACTGCATGTCCAGCATCGGTCGTGGCGTTTCTTGTACTGCACTCCGTGAGTACTCGAACCAGGATCTCTCCCCAGTGGTCCATGCACCCTGTGAGTCGAAGGATTGGGGAATCTAGCAATCCAAAGGGGGGGAATGTGGTGCCTGGGACCTGGGATACGCTGCACCGTTCGGAGCCATAAGCACTACGACAATAAAGAGCAAGCTTTGAACTTTAGATCCTGGCGCCAGAGTCTCTTGCTGTATGCTGGGTAAAGTATCTACTCCGTAGTTGAATCGAGAAGAGGAATCGAACCAACCTCCTTCAGAAATGAGAGCATGTAAGCATTTCCTACTCCGTTCCGTAGGACCGTAGGAGGCTGGGTGTTCGGAATCCCCCAAGGTGAAGAGAGTGGAGCCGTAGAAAAATGGAGGGTGATAATTCTTATTGTGCATAGCCCTATTATGGAGACACTCACACGAGCCACCCAAAACGATTAAGGGCGGGAAAAGCGAGGGTATTGAGAGAATGCCTGGGGAGGGGGGTGTCATAACAATACCCTTGGAAGTCGATCCTCGTACAGAAAAGATGAGGCCACAATACTTCCGTACTACGTACCGAGTGTACTCCTCCGTACTGGAGTTGGTATTTCTTGTACCGACAGTATGGAGAACATAGCTCAGGAGGCAAAAGGCGCAGCCACTGGTAGGCGCAGCTAGTGGGCAGATCGGTGACAATCCCTGCTTTATTTGGGTTAGATCCACCGTGGTCAACGACGTCACGTTGTTTTCTTCCGGGAGTGAAGAGAGAGGGAAAACAGCGAGAAAGTGGTGGGAAGTGAGTGACAAGTGGAGAAGTGAAGGGTGAAAGGGGGAAAGTCGATTGGATGGAGAAGTCACTGTTGACCCTCGCCACTGCCTTTTCGACGGATTCGCTAGTGTGACTGTACCATACAGTATTACTGTACCCAGTTACTAACAGCAATCTGGGACTTTGTACATTTTGATTCGTACAATACACTATATTACCATACAGAACAGTAATGATACCACTAGTCGACAAGCAGCCAAAACACACCCCTCAATTCCACTTTCCTTCCTCCCACAACCCGTTCGATTCTTCTCTTCTACGAAACTTCCATCTCTACTTAACTTACTACTTTACTTACTTTCTTGTATACCCAACTGCTCACTCGACTTATTCTCCTTTTTTCTCTTCTTTTCTCTTCCCAACCTTCTATTATTTGTTCTTGAAACTGGGTGCTGGCCTTTACATCCATACCACCCTGTCACCATGTCTGCTTTCTACAACCACCACCACTATCAGCAACAACACCCGCACGCTCACCTGCCTACCCAAAATCACCACCATGGTCGTCGTCGCGCTCCTAAAATGGCTCAGCAGAATGCTCAGCGTCAGTTCCGGGGAGTGAAGAGCATGCGTGAATTGGCCGAGGCTCCCGCTGTCACTGCCTTCCGTGCTCGTTTCGAGGCCGGTCGCTCGTTTGAACTAGACGACGACATGGAGTTTTGTCCTAATCTCCTGACTGAGGATGATGTATGTCTTGATGGTCCCAATTTCTAGGCTCTCACTACCACGCAAACTTAAAAGCGAAAGGGCAAGTCCTTGGGCTAACGCTTTCCTCTTCCCCTGCAGATCCACTCCATTCATTCCGCTTCGTCCGACCGCTCCTCTCTCTCTAGCGGCTCACCAGATACCTCACCCCTGCAGCACCAGATTCAGCCGGTTCAGCAGGTCACTCCATCCATTTCTCTCTCTCCCGCCCAGACCAATTCCTACGTGCAGGCCGGTGTTGCCGGTAATCTTAATCACGCCAACTTCCACCAGTCGGCCGCTAACCAGGCCAACCGCACTCGCAAAGTCATTCCTATCGTCAATCCCAACACCGGCATGACTCTTGCTAGCCCGCCTTCGTCTATCTCCCCGGCGATGATGCAGGCGGCTCAGCGCCGATGGTGAGAACCTCTCTCGGGTCTCCCTTCGGGCGCTAGTGCCTTCCGCCCTAGCGGCATGTTTGTTTTGCACGTCACCTGAGCTTCTGCATCATCGGGATGGTCCTTTTACTCGCAGGTCCTAATATCTTGTTTTTATTTTGGTCTTTTTATCTTGCATCTCCCTGTCTCAGATGGGCTGGGCTACTTTTGCATTCGATACGACACCACTGGAGGGTATCTTTTCCTCTTTCTACGACTACGGCGATCGATCATGGTGATCGACAAAAAACTTTCTCAAAAAATCCGAAAATCCCTCGAAAATCCGGCTACATTGTATATACAACCCTCTCTTTTCCCCTCTCCTATCCTTCCGCCGATTAACGACCTACACCTATCTTTCGCCATACATCTAGATCCCTTGCGATGCTTCCAGCTTGTTGCGAGCGACGGCGCCTGCGATATGATTTGATTTTCTCATTGCATCCTCTTCTACCTACGATACCGATCGTCTCTCGGGGAGAGACGAGAAATCTTTTATTTTCTCTTCTTTGGCCCTTGGTTGCTTTCCGGTTGGGGCCGACCGATGATGTATAGAACGGTGACCTGCTACTTGACGTGCATGTTCCATTGGAACCGGAGTTGTTTTTTTGTTCTTTATGGAAAAGGGGGAGGGTCGCTCGCGAGCGACTGAGACCCGAACCTCTATTCTCACTCACCTACGCTGTGACTTATTTTTTTTTGCCACGATTTCCTTACTCTTTCTGGATTCTCATTTCATGGGGTTATTTGCTCTTGGGGCGGGATGGATTTCACTTTTTTTATTCAAGGATCTAGAGGCGGAAACGATAAACGTCTGCATTGCTTGGGCACTGTTGAAATATCTGGGATGTGCTTTCTTGTTGCTTTTTATTGTGTGTTTGTTTCTCTCTGCTGCTTTTGCACCTCGGATTTCTTGTTTTGCTTTATGGGATTTTCTTTCCTTGTACATCGATTTTATGATGGGGGGATGGGTGATACGCGATACTCATTTACTTCCTTGCCACGGGGATGTGGCTGGTTGGGTTTGGTTGCGAGCGAAACCATGGGATGCGGAGTTGCTTTCTGTTTGAAATCGATATCCTGGGGGTCTTTTTGATAAGTCATTAGACCAATATGCGTTGGAAATGGTTGTTTCCAAATGGTTGTCTTTTTTTTGCCTATTTATTTTGATATTCTTCATCATGTCTTTTTTCGTCCTCGGATGGCTCCTGTTGTCACCATTCATTCCCTTCGTTACTCATTCATGTCTGCGTTTTTGACTCATTCGGTTCATCCTCTGGTTCCCTGCATCTTTTTGATAAAGTTGAGGGAGCGGCTCCCGGAGAGTTATGAATACGTTGTATGATCTGATTACCATTTTTGAACCTTCTTGCACACTGTCATTTTTCTTTCCAATCACATCTCTTTTGTTCATATTCTCAAATAGCTCGCTCTGCATTCTGCTAGTGATTTTCTGGACAAATCGATGCACACGATTCATTCAACCAATTGGATATGCGTAGTTAATTCGTAGCACCACTAGTACTCAACTGGGCAGTTACACAGCTGATGGCACATAGTCACATAATTGTTGGTATTGGGCTCCTTATCTTGTTACATACAGCTTAATTCTCAGTATTATCCCCTCAGAGCATTCGTACCCCTGCGTCACTGATCGTTGTTATTCATGATGTCATGATTCTCCATGATGCTGGCGATTTCCGAAGGCGAGAATGGAATGGGGAGAACGGAGAATGGACTATCAAATACAAAGGTCCTATGGGGATAGAATGCCAAAATGATAGCGTTGATCAGGAGCATATTCGTGAGTGTGCAGTAACTATATTCCGTAATCTAATCTCTATCATCAGTTTACAGAAGCGTTGTACTTTGGTCTTGACATCCGCCAACCCGAGCAACCATTGAGTCTTCCTGACGTCACTGCTGCTACAAAGTCCAGTCAAATCGGCCGATGATCACGAATGAGAACGCTTTAATTGGCCTTGGACTCGGCCTGCTGGCTACTTTGTGCCGTTAGGACTTTGAACTCTGGTCTTTGATTGCTCAACCTTTTCTGAAATTATTACAGTACCAGTTGTTCTCTGGGGAGGGGTTACTGACTTCCATCTTGCAACAATCCATCCCCGCCTTCTATACCTCATATCTTCAAGCTTATTCTCCCCCAGTCCAATATTATCCCCAGGTCTTAAGAGAACGCCTTGGTTTCAGATTTGGTAAGTATAACTCTACTCTTGTCGATGATTATGGATGGAGTGGGGTAGCCGTCATAGCTACTGCTCATCCAGCTAAATATATCATGATACCCATCAGTCGACCTGGCCCGTTCTTCTACTAACTGGAACTCTAGTAAAACCTTGAGTCTCATTCCAGTCGAGACCTTTCACTATGTCCTTCCTCCATCCCATGCGAAGCGTCACCCGCCAAATCCCGCGATCCCTTTCCATCCGACCGGCCGCTACAATCCACACCTCTGTTCCCCGATACACCCTTAAAGAAAGCGATAAAAGTGAGCATCCCCCCCATGAGCCTCTGTCTGGAATGAAGCTAACATAGAATGCAGACCGCGATGATCTTCCCAATATCTATGAAGCACACAAAGATTCCCAGGTAAAGCGGTCTAAGGAAGGGAAAGGAAAATGGGAGCCGGAGCTTGCCAGTAATAGCGAAGCTGACGTATGAGTTCTATCCCCGTCATGAGCCAAACATATACTAAGTTACTGCGTTTTTCAGGTCAAGGCTGACCGCGGCGAGGTCGAGCCCGACAAAGCCTTCCAGGAATTGCAACAAAAGGAAAAGGCGAAGAAGGGCAAAGCCACCTGAGCTAGCACAGATAGTACCTCAAACTGTCTAGGTAGTGAATATGGGAGGATATGGACACCAATAATGCAAGGAGTGCCAAGTGAAATTGTTCTTTTATTCGGAAATCACAGCTACATACCCCGGTGTGGCTTCAATATTATGTGTCAATGTTTACATTTACGATTTGGTTAGATAGGATCATCGGAGGAGGCACAGTGATGTGCTTGTAGATGTATAAGTCGAGCACCCAGTGGGGGTGCTGACGATATGTTAATAGGCTCAGACCAAAGACGCCAAAAAGAACCAGGTGAGAAGTCAAGAAGGAGGCATAAAAAAGTTATCCAAATAACCCCAGAGAAAAACGCCCGCTCGCAACCGCAATAGACCTAGATGAGTAAACAGAGAGGACAAAGCCCAGCCTGTCGGCTGCCTCATTTCAAAATCACAATCAGAATAACCAATATAATAATCAGACCAATAATGGTCATCATACTCCAATTTTCACCGGCACGGCGTCGGAACCGATCCATCCGCCGACGCGCATTGTTGAGACGACCCTGATGGCGCTCCACATCATCATCCACTCCATCTAGCAGCGCAACATGTCCCTCCAGCTCATCTCCAATCTGAATACTTAATTCATGTTGCCGACCAATCGATTCTCCTAAACGATCTAACTGGTCATCCTGGTCGCGCATAACCTGCGAGTGATGATCATGGATCTGCTGATTGGACCAATCAGATTGGTCAACGGGGGAAGGCTCATCGCGATACGGGTACAGATTCCGGCGAGCACGCTCTTCCTCATCAATCTCTTCTTGAACTGCTGCGGCTGCAGCGGAATTATCCATGAAGCGCACCGATTTCGACGGGGGATGTTGTGGAACAGGTTGTTTAAGATCCGGCGAAGTTGTAGGCCGGTTGGTGACACCCGCATCCTGATTTAAGTTGTCAGGTTCATTGCCGTAAAACTGGGAGTAGAGGTCTCGGAGTTGTTCATTGAGGGGGGCCAGCTGGTCTTTTAGGGCCGCGGCACCGGTACTATCGTTGGATTCGGCGAGATGGGCTTGCTCGGCTTCAACTGCTTGGATGCCTTCTCGGAGGGATTCGAGGGAGCGAGAAATCTCGCCATCTTGCGCATTGGGTTCTAAATCGAGAGATATAGCACGCTGTCGCTCTAGTAATGAGAGCTTGATGTGATCCGCAAGAAGAAAGAGCTGAGACGGGTTCGACATAGTGATGGCGTCAGACGGGGGAGACGGGGCGGTCGGTCGTGAAACGAGTTATTTGAATGCCCCGGAGAAGTTGGGATATATGGACCAAACGAGAGACGTCCAGTCAGATCAGCCAGACTATTAAATCGGAGAAAGCGATGGTTGGGAAGTGATCAGTTCTTCAAGTGAGGTGAGACGAGAGTTGCAGCTTAGGCAGGACGGGACCAGCGCGGGTCTGCGATCTGCCGCTTTCCGCCTTTCCTTTTGCCTTCGCCTCCCCGCAACTCCACGCCGTCTCCATTCTTCCTCATTCTGTTCCTTCTTCTTCTTTTCTTCCTCCCGACGACTTTCCTTCCCCTGTCTAATGCCTCTTCTCACTCGGAATTGAGTTCCACTCCACCTTTTCAATCAAACGAGTCCCTATTGACCCTCTGTCGTCCTCAAGAGGCCTCTTGCTTCCTGTGATCCACACCTCCTCCACCTCGACCTCGGCATTTAGTTATATCCTGCCCAATATCCGCCGCATTCACGAGCAGGCATCGCAACCCGCCGTGAAAATATTTCATTCTACAAATCTCTTCTCTCTGAAGGCCCTTGGCTGCGCTCAAAACTTCTTCATGGAATTTGAACAAGGTGTTCATCTTCGCGCATCATGAATATCCAGGACTTTATGGCCTTCGAAGCCGCCGACAGTGACCATGAGAAGCTCGTTGACCTGCGCTCCCTTGATTTCGTTTCCAGTTACGACTCACATCTTATGTGCCCCATATGCCACTGTCCCTTGATCCAACCGGCACGTCTACAATGTGATCACGTCTTCTGCCAAAAATGCCTTCGATCGGCCATCACCACCTTCCGCTCGGCCGATACGGAAGAGTTCCCGTGTCCCTCTTGCCGAACCCCCACCAGCCGTGTCTCGACGAACGTTCCCCGCCTTTTGATTAATATGTGCGACGAGATTCAAGTGCGCTGCCCCTTCATAACAGAGGGCTGCCAGGAAATCCTACCCCGAGGTCATGTCCAGTCGCATGTGGATAAATATTGTGGATATCGGCCCATGCCGTGTCCGGACGAGTCTTGCGATAAGATGACCCGGAAAAGGGATCTTCAGTCTGAAGAAAGGTGCATGCATAGTTATTGTCGGTGCTCGCGCTGTGAGCAGGATATAATGGAACAGGATTTCGAGGTTCGCATCCCTTGATTACTAGCTGGAAGTGGCTGGAATGATCTTGCTGACTCGACCCGCTTTACAGGAACACGACAAGGAGCTCTGTCCCAGTCTCGAAACAACATGTGTGGACTGTGGGACTACTATCTCACAAAAAGAGTTTAAAAAGCACATTGAAACCTGCCCAGAGGTTGTGAGTGCCTGCGTGGCATCCAAGTACGGTTGTACAGCCAAGATTCGCAGAGCGGAAATTACAAGCCATGAACAGTCCTGTCCCTTGGTCTCCATTGGACCATACTTTGAAGCCCAAAACACCCGCTTGGACTCTCTTGAATTAAAAGTGCGACATCTCCAGCAACGAAACGAAATCTTCGAGGATGGCATGTCAAATATTCGCTCCACATTGCTTGAGTCTTCCCGTACGACTCGCGGGGATCAGAACAGTGGGAGATCTACCTTCGATGGGGAAAGAGGCCGGCAGGGTCAGGTGGATGATGGCGATGAGTCGGCAGGTTCTTCAAACGTCTTTTCGTCCAACGCTACGACATACCTTCTCTCACTCCATGAATCTCTGCGTGAGGAAGTCAGCCAAATGTCACATGCACTGACGGACCTCGATGCTCGTGCAAGTATGACAATTATGAACGAATGCCTAAGGATTAAAGAGGATATGGCGCACACAAACGCCGCCGTTAATAGTGTCCGTATGCAAGTCCAATGGCTCATGAATCCACGCCTCCACAATGGCACCCGAGCAGGAGGTATGCGTGGAAATGCCAGCACTGCTGGTAACGATACAGCCCGCTCTCAGTTGACCTCGACTTCTGCACCGGGGCCTAGTCATGCTGCTGGTCCATCTCTGGGGCCCCTTCGGCCTCGGCGACCCAGTGACAGTGGACGCGAAGGAACGAAGCTTTAATCAGAGCTTGCGAGGTGGTAATATTTTGAGCATTGCATTATCTCCACACTATATGGAGAAGGAGTACGGATCAGAATCAGTCTTTCGGTGTATCATGTAGGTTATGAAGTGATGATTGGGTTGCCTTGTCGGGGCAGGTGTCTTGGATAGATAGGTATTATCTTTTGTATCTATACGGCCTCTATTTCTAGGGCCGTATCTCGGAATCTATTAATCAATATGAACAACCTTTTTTTGGTAAATTAATACATGTGAACAGGGTCTTAGCAGCTCAAATGGACGAATAGAGAAGTTAATTTCAAGTCAGAGAATGAGCCTTCGTTCCCTAGTTTTGCGGAAGTACGGGCAGTTCCTAAAGTTGAGGCTTTGATAGATGCAACTATTCCACAGCCTCTACGTAAAGCTGACAGAATGAAATACTATGATATTCTCTCTAGCGTAGATGTTATACCTCTGCTAAGCTGGCTAATTCTGCTGCCTCCGAGCCTTCTGCTGTTGACGAGCTAGGCGTCTGTCAGGCCAGTTCGCCGCATTCGACGGCTTCCCGTGAACTGCGTTACTACGGCCCGGGGACTTGGGGCCTTTATTTTTCGGCTTAGGTCCTGGTTTGGGTCTTTTTGGGTTTCCTTTCCCCTTTCTGTTAGGCACACCATCTACTGGGCCTGCTGCTGGTCTCTTTGGTGGGCGAAAGGTGGAATGATTCGAAGCATGGCGGTGATGGAACCCCCCTGGTCCCGGCCTATCTTGCGCATCATCATACTCAGATTCAACTGGGATCCTTGGTGTTGTTATGGGGGTATTATTCGCAGAATAATTGTTTGGGGGCTGTTGTGGTTCTGGTCTGTACTGTGCATTCCTGTACCCCGGTGTACCTGTACCTCCAGGCGTGTTGAAAGGCGGGCGATTGGAAGTGTAGCTATTGAGCTCCTGGGGATCTGGCCTGTGTGGCGTGCCATTATATTCAAAGGCAGCTGGCCTGCTTGGTGGGCTGAAGCTCGGCGGGTTTGTAATTTGACTCTGTATCTTCTGAGGTTCCGGTGCGCTAATTCTGAAACTATGCCCTGATGTCTCGGGCTCGATCGTAGTCTGGGGAGGGCCGGAATTAAGAGCTCGATTCTTACTCTGGCTTCTTGCGGCCGCTCTTTGCTCTTCCTTTCTTCTCTGTGCATCACCCTTCTTGGAATTCACTTCGACTGGTGGGGCATCAGCAGATATGTCCTTTACAAAAGGAATCCACTTTGACAAATTTCCTAGCAGCAAGTCTCGGTCGTCGACTGAGTTGAGATGTACGTGGAGCAACTCAGCTTCTCTATCATGAACGACGCCCAATATCTGGACCGCAGCCATGTTGTGATCGCCACTTCGCTTCAATGCGATTGCGATCCGATCTCCCATTTTAGAAGTTGACGAATCACCCCAGGTTGGATCCGCGGTATTGGGCCAGTCCACTGTCATATAGGATGGGCAGCAGGAAATACCAAGAAGTGAAGACGGTTGAAAATGCAAAACCGCAGAGCGATTTGGAGGATGCCCGCGGTTGTTATCCGGGAAGAAAAACCCTGGAATGAATGCAGATTTCCCCCCTTGAAGGTGAGGGACCCACGAAGATGCATGCTTTATAAGTAAATCTCTCTGGGCGTGACCATTTGGGTACAATATGATGTCTCCGAACTCAGGTTGATGTTCGATGTAGTCAACTTCTGTCTCCAGGAGCTCAGGCACAGGGCAAGTTGCCATGGCAGCTAAATAACAAATTTTAAAGTCCTGGGTTGCACGATCAGAGATCAAGCCTTTGTAGGGCGAACTCGATCCTTTCCAGCAAATTCTCAGACCGAATGGCAATACCTGTTCCACGTTCGTCGGGGGCTCCACATATTTGCAAGGGCGGCTGGCTACAGAACAACTTGACTGGTCATAGTCTACCCCGGTTTGCTTCAATTGCTAATCATTTCCCCTTCTCTCTTTCTTTTTAAATATCTCAAATAAGAATCATGATTCAAATTGATATGTTCTCTTGATGACCCTACTGAGAATTCTCCCCTATTCCCTATACTCACATCTCTGGAAATTTGAAGTATACTTGAAAGTTCTTCTGCAGGTGTTCTCCCAATGCCACACTCGGTTGCGACTCCAAAATCCTTGACAACAGTTTGAGCTGCTTGGATTCTTTTGCGTGTACCTTCCTCGTCATTGAAGTGTACCAGTCCGAGGTAGAGCTTTGCATCCGTGCCAATATCAAGCCGAGCCAAAGGTGCAAAATACTCGGGATCATCTCTGTTCTTGGGTACAGCCAAGTGAATCCAGTCGATCGAGTGCCGGATGGACTTGCTAATGTCATTGGCAAAATACACAGCCAGCCCCAAGTCTTCTGGTTCGATGAAATGTTTATGATTCAAGTCCCCATGGCAGGGGTGTATTCCCAAGGGGACATTGTCGGGGATGTGATCTGCCATGCGTTGAATGCGTTCCAGGACTCCCTCGTGGATGGGATAGAAATACGGCTTGAAGAAATCATCCTTTAACCTACCACGTTCGTATTCTAGTGACGTGACCTCAAGACACAGGTCCAGTTGAAGAGCCAGGTCTTCTGGAGGGATCTCTTCTACGATCGAATCAATCGCATCGTAGAGTCGCTTTTCATAAAAGGGCTCAAGCGGTGCCTGGAATTCAGGTCGTAAATGGGCCTGGATACTACCTTGTGGTGTAGGGAGCGAGACTTGGAACCGTACGTCTGGCGGTATAATCCCTTGGTTGCGTAGCTCTTTGAAATTCTGATATGAATCCTTTGCAACTTGGTCGTAGAGTGATGGCTTGACGTCGTCTTGTGTAAAGACTCCAGTATGACCGTTGGGAAGTGGAATACCATCACCGTCGTGCCGTCGGCTCAACATTGTTGCAGAGTTGAACTTGAGTGTTTCTTGTGGGAAAACATCACATTGCCAACCAACCCACTTATGCCTATTTCCAGTTTCTCCGTCGGGTATTGACGTGAGGCGTCCTGGTAGAGTCTGACATAGTAACTTAAATGCATACTCGTTGGAAGGGACGGGGAGGCTACCGACGAGGAGAACCCCCTTAGGATGTGTGAATTGTGACATTTTTGTCATTCAAATTTCAAGACGATAAACTGAGGAGGGGGAGGAGGCTATCAAAGACAAGTTATCTATTATTGTAATGGGAGGAGGCCTTGCAGTAGTTCTTGTGCTCGGAAGACCACATACTAACTAGATCGAGTGCATCAGAAAGGTTCCACGGTGCGACGATCGAATGCAATATGTAAGTTGGTGAGCAGAAACTGGTCCCGCGTGGAGATCGAGACCTGGTTAGGATCTAAAGACACAGGCAAGTCCGAAAATGATGGGGTTAAAAAAATCCATGAAGCAAAAAGATATCTCAGGTATTTTTTTATAGGAATAGCCGAACGCGGGGGTCGAACCCGCAACCTTGAGATTAAGAGTCTCACGCTCTACCGATTGAGCTAGCCCGGCAAGGGCTGTTGAAAAGGCGAGCCAATTTTTGCTATATGAACCTGAAACTTCTAAGCAATTTTTCCCCGCTGATTTCATCAGGGCACAATTCCGCAGATGCTAAAATGCTCGATCTTACCCAATTCTCCATAGTTATTCTTGGTGAATATACTTTTTTTCAACCCTGTCTAGCTTTTTTTGGCCAATTAATCCTTCTCTGTGTGCTTATTCGCTAAATCAAACTCGATCATGAAAATCACGTCTGACGGTGAAACTACTGGTGTGTACGTATATATATACCTAGCTGAGTTCGCCCAACGCAGGATCTCTTCTCAGTAATGTAAAATGTTTACATTAGATACCTACATTGGGTATGTGAATATATCTTGTAATACTGCTTTTGATTAATTACAATTATGATTTATATATTTCCATGGTATTCTTCTCTATAATAGTATTACAACTAATGTAGTATGTAAATACTTAACTATAGTATAGTATATCTCTAAAATACAGTCTTTGCTCTGACTGTTCAAAAAATACCGTATTGTACTACAATAAATAAGGTAGTACCTTAAACATACTATATTTTTGTAGTATTTTAGATTTAGGTAGTACCTAGTAGGTATTGGAATACAGATAGGTATCTCAACTCATTTTAGGTAAACAATACATTATGCTATTTCATTTCATTCAATTCCCATCAAATCTCTAAATAGTTCATGATATGCATTACATATTTCACTTCACTCCTCATCACTAGGAGGCCTACCCCTGCAACGAATATCCCACACCCTCTCCAGTTCCCATGGCTACCAGATTAGCCCGCATCTTCTCCGGCCTCTCTCCAAGTCCAAACGCCGCATCATCACGATGCACCCAAGCACCCACTCCATGCTGCAGAACAGCTGTCGCGCGAACCTTCTTCGTCTCTGCATCTGCCGCATCTGCTGCCTTGAGACCCAGGCTCCCATGCAGGGTCAGCCGTGTCTCCTCTCCACTCGCAGGCTTGTGCTTGTATGTGCCACGGTGCAGGATATTGCTATCATAGAAGACTGCATCACCGGGCTGTAATTCGACAATAAGCTGGTTAGGCATATTCGGCTCGTACGGCTCGGCATTACGCTCGGCGTCTGTACGTGCGCGTCGGTGTGAGCCAGGGACCACGACCAAGGAGGCATCTGGGCAAAGAGCGAGGTTATACTGTGCGTGCGATTGGCGACCACCGGGTGATTTGGCGGCGAGCTGACTGACTTCCTCCTCGGCGGTGGCAGTTTCGGCGACATCATCGCGGTGCCAGCGAAGTTCGAAATCCTTTGTTTCTGGTGCAACGAGGAGATTGAAAAGTTCCATGACAAGTGGTTCGTCTGCGGTATCGTTGGAACCGGGTTTCACGCCCATCAATTCCTCGGCTACGGATAAGATGGACGGGGAGAAATAGCACTTTGCGAAGGCTTCACGGCCAGGCATGGAGGGGTGCATCAAGTGTTGAACGCCCCAGATACCTCCCTCTGAGGCTGGAGGTGGGGTGGAGGGCCATGGAGGGAATTGCTTTGGGACGGTGCGGAAGTGTGGCCAGCTTCCCGTGCGAGTTTTGGTGGTAGCTTCGGTGGCGATGGTGCGGTAGTGGGTGATTTCGGCAGGAGTGAGGAGGTTGCGAACGACGACGAAGCCATCGCGTTGAAGGGCATCGAGGTTGGGTGTAGCAGACATGATGTGTGTGGTGTGGTGCTGTGGTGAGATATGGTGTGGTTGAAAAAGGCGGGAAAGTGAAAATCTGGAGAAATTGAAGATGCGGGGTTGATGATTATATTTGTAGTGATGTGTGTGCGTGGATGGATGCTACAATAGTTTATTAGGAGGTAGTGTAGGAGTGAAGTGCGACAGTGACATTCTCTCAGATAAGTCCACTTTGTTTGTCGATGCTACGGTGGATCCAATGCGACCTCCAGATAATTTACTTATACTTACTTACGGAGTACTACTAACTAGTACAGAGTAAGTTACTGCCAGTAAGTAAGGGTAGATCTCCGCACTGCAGGTAACTAAGTAGACTTTGGATCAAATCGTGGGGAACAATCGGAGTCTCTGGAAGTCATTAAATTCCGATGCCCCACATTCGTGAACCTCGGGATATTCAATATTCCTAGATATCCTGTGAGTACGCAGTAGTTAGAGGCAAATAGCGGGATATTATGTCAAGGCTTGTTTTGGTTTTGATCGACATGTATGTTATACATAGTACCTATAAGTAGGTACCCCGCGTAACCATACAAATTAAAACATGGTACATTTCTACATTTCTACATCGTAAATACGAAAATTTTTGTAAACCATACTACATAGTTATAAGACACAAATTTGGTTCAAAACAAATTAAACCACCTTAGCTTATCGTAGTACAATCTCTGGACCTACGAAATTGTTCGATTCAGCTTGGCTGTGCTTGTTTGCCCCTCCCACGTCATTGGGGGCTGCCAAGATCGGCATGAGACTGCGAATCTGCTGACTCTCTTTCTCTCCCTCTTCCTTTTCTTCCCTAAAAAAAGATTCTCTCTGCTTTCGTCCTATCTTTTATTTTTCTCTACTCCGTACTTCAATTTTCTCTCCTTGACCCTTGATCGATATCTCCTTTCACCCCCACCATGCCCCTCCTCCGAGCGGGTTTTCCCGCCTTGGTCGTGTGTCTGCTACTGTTACTCCCTCAAGTCCACGCGTTCGGCGCAGGAAGTATGTATCCTCTACGAGAGCTCATTGTACCCTTTCGACATAGATGCCCTGCTAATGCAAACATGCGCAGACATCGCTTCTATCTCCGCCGTCGAAGGGAAGAACTGGCGCCATGGCGACATTGAAGATGTCCTCAAAACAATCGCCTTCATCCACGGTCACAAGTGGACTTCCACCATGGTCAAGCGCGTATACTTTGGAAATTGGCTGCGCGACTAGTGAGTCTATCTATAAGACATATTTATCGGCGAGGGCAGAAGAAGATCCCTGGGCTGACACAACACCACCAGTTCGCAAGCAATGGATGTCGGGACCCTGAAAAATCTCCAGGCCGAAACAATCCGTGTTCTCGTGTGGGTCCTCTCGTTCCTGAGCTTTGGATATGCGACAGGTGAATTCGAGGTCACCTCCGATCGCCTTGGTGTTTACCGTCCAGAGGAACATATTGAGTATGTGAAAAGTTCTATGATGCAATACCAACATCTCCCGCTAACCTCTCTTCAGTAACCCGAAGGACTATGCCGACAACGAGGATGCACGCCAGTACGATAAGCGTTTGCGGCCCCCAGTTCGCAATGTTGAGCTGGAGATCGACCCCGACACGGGAATGAAGAACTACATCGCTAATGAGCGAGGAGATTGGGCTACCAGTGCTGCTTATGTCAAGTTCAGTTTGAGTCGCAGTATTCACTACGGACGTATGTACACCAATGGTGGAGATAACAAGGGCAAGGAAGAGGATCTCTGTGAGGCTCTCAGGTGCCTCGGTCAGGGTCTTCACACACTCGAGGACTTTGCCGCGCATACCAACTATTGTGAACTGGTGCTTCGTGAGATGGGCCTTCACAATGTGTTCCCGCACACCGGCACAGCCACACAATGCAATGTTCGTGGAAACCATGTTTTCCCTCTGGTCACTGGTACTTTTGGTATGGTCGACTTTTTTCACTCCGTATTAGGAGAGGCCACCGATCACTTTACCCAGTCTGAGGTCAACGAGATGGATCTGGCACTGGGAGATGCAGAGAACAACGCCCAGTCGAACAACTCCCTCAATGCCCTCACAGGCCTTTTGGGTAAGATCCCTGGAACCAGGGACCTGGTATCTGAAGCCGAGAACTTGAAACATCAATCCGAGGCACAGGAGACCGTCAATCGCTCTCGTGGATCGCACATGGGCTATGCAGAGACTGGAGGATCTCGTGCTGCGACACCACAGCCCCCATCTGGCAGCGCTGGTCCAGGCCCAGGCCTCAGTGGAATGCCGGATTTCAACCCCCAAGAGACAGTAGCTAAGATCTACCCCATTCTTGCTTTCCGCGACAAGGTGGTTCGGAAGCTCAATTCGATCATCGAAAAGATCCCTGGACTCGAATCCATTATTGAAAAGATTTCAGAGACTTTGACCGTTTTTATCATGTCTCTTCTTGCTCCTTTCGTGCGGCCTCTCATCAATGCTGCCTCGAAGTCCCTGCAGACTGGTTCTGCTGGTGTGATCGATGCCTCGGGCAAGCACCAGTATGAGCCGTGGACTGACCCTCACTGTACTGATCCCACTCACTCGCTACTTTCCAAGGATCACTTTGCCAATGTTCTCAATGAGCCTGCTGGGCAAGTTGCGTCAGCTATTGTCAAGTATGTTGCCCCTCGCGTGCTATACGCCTGGCAACACATTGACGTCCCCGAACATGAGGTTCTCGGTGACTGTCTACGCGTTTTCCATCACCCCGTGCTCCGTGATATGAGCAATGAGGCCCACCGATCAATGTTTGAAGCCGTCCAGAACTGGGCCCACTCTCGTCCTGATCGTGGTGCCAACTTGAATGACATTTTGAGCTCCGAGGGTGTCAGATCTGGTAAGAATACCGGCGGTGTTCCTCACACACATGGTGGCGGTCAGGGAGGATTCGCTGCACTGGGTGGTCAATCCGGTCATGGTCATGGCCACGGCCACGGCCAACAGAGCCAAGCATCCAGCGGCCACCAATCCTTCTTCGGGTTTGGTCAGTCGCAGCAGCATGGCCAGCAACAATCGCACTCTTCCGGGTTGCCTTGGGATAAGCTGTCCAGTCTTCCGATCCCGGGTATGTCGAACTTGAACAAACTCAACAAGCTCGAAAGCACAATCTCCAACTTCATTCCTGGTGGATTTTCGCACGGTTCATCGAGAGGTGTCGAGGAAGAAGGTAGCGAGAACAGAAGCGGGAACGGATCACAGCAATACCAGCAACCTTCTGGATATCAAGACCAATACGGCCAACAGGGTTATCACGGTAACCATGGTTATGGAAATAGCGGGTATTAATATAAAATGGTAGGGTTATGGTGTCAATGTTTTACGAACTTATGCTGGTGTGTGGAGCGAGGGCGTAGGGCTCGGAGCAATATTGGAATTCTAATTGAAGCTTGAGAGAGGGATATTTGGAGGCTAAAAATTACCTAGGTAATCTGATGATTGTTTGAATTGTGCATGACGACCATAGAAAGAAGATTTACGAGATACCGTTTCTAGCGTGAACCCTCAATGTTACACTTTTTCCTAACATTAAATCAATAGCATTAATACATTCATAATGCTATCAATATAATGTTTAGGAAAAAAGTTCAGATACTCAGAGATTGATTGTAACCTTGTGATCAACCTAATAAAGTTGTAACGCTACCTTAGCGTTATACAGCACTCCTATTTTCTTGAATAGAACCCTTCTATTGGGAAAGGTAGAAAGATAAGAGATAGGTTTCATCATCATTGCATTTTATTGATATGCAGTCATTGGACTCGTTATATCTATGTACAATGCTACTATGATACTACGTCGTAGTTGTACTAACTACCTAGTTAGTACAAAGATAACTAATTATACCTATATGCAGCTTCGATGAAGCTTTGACCCCATAATACTTCGCCTTTAAGGAAGATCTACCTCTTGGCAGCGCCATCAGCCAAACGAACGCCACTCGGCAATCCCAAGATCTGACCGGCTTGCTCCAGACTGCACGTCCCTAGACGACCATCTCCGCCGGACTCCGTCAAACAGCCACCGATAGTACTCTGTAAGTGGCCAGTCATATAGTGTGACCATGTTGTGTTTGATCCACCCTCACAGGACGAGAGAGAAACGCCGTTATCGTGAGTAGCCAGACATTTAGATTTATCTGAGAGAGGGCTCAGAGTTAACTTGCTTCCCTGGGAGGCTACATGCCACACCTGTGAGTCCGTAGCTTGACATGACTCGAACTTGACACCCGTAGATGATGCGGTTAGACAGTGACTGGTTGCTGTGTTAATGATCATGCCGGTTGGCGTGATGGTGGTGCATTTACGTGGCGGGGTGATACGGTGGACGCTGGTGGCATGGCTGTCTAAAGTGATGTGAATGGCATCTTCGATAGTCGAAACAGATCCAGTGAGGAGATCGCGAGCTTTGTACTTGCAACTGGAATCTAGTCCCAGACGGGCCAGAGTAATGCTCGTCTTAGATGTGTTGTTTCCTCGATTGAGGACAGTAAGTAGACGGTCACCATTTGCCAGAGAGCGGGTTAGTACATCGAATTCACTATCACGGCTGACCAAGGCAGATTGCTCAGCAAGTGGATCTTGGTCTACGGTGATTAGATCTTTGTTGGTGAGGAACTCGATTTCGCTGTCTGACAGGCTGGGGATATAGGCGCTGATAATAAGCGGTGCACCCATTGAAGCCCAGAGTGAGAATTGGGATCGTTTCTCCACATCTGTGAGACCTGGATGATCGGGGATGAGGAAATCTGGGTCATTGTAGTAACCAGGTTGCTGATAGCGCACGACGAGTGTGTGATAGTGATAATTCAGCATAACGCTGTCCCACGCACTTCCATCTCCACTGTACACAAGGATGTCGTCCGAATGCCGTGCCAGTTCGCCATAACCAGGAATCCAATCCATAACCATCGCCCAATCTGTTGCATTGGTTGAAAAGTACGCAGGGGCCGACTCGGAGAAGATTAGTGGATGTTGCATACCGCTGAGTATTTTGTGCCACTCGCTATAGAGATGGCGATATTCGTCTCGAAGCGGGCGGCCATCTTCAGAGAAGACATTGCATCCATCAAGTTTAAGATAGTCGATGCCCCAGCTCGCAAAGCTCTCAGCATCCTGTTGTTCATGGCCAAGGGAGCCTGGATATCCACCACAAGTCGCATTGCCTGCATCTTCGTAGATGCCAAGGTGGAAGCCATGACTTTTGGCATATTTTGCTAGCCATGGAATACCATGGGGGAAGAGTGTTGTATTCCACTGCAATGACCCATCTGCAGCGCGTTCATGGGTCATCCAGCAATCATCGAGATTCAGGCGATTATAGCCTGCGTCGCGTAGACCGCGACTGACCATAGACTGAGCGGTTTCAGTGAAAAGGGTTTCGTTCAGATCACATTCGAAGCGCGCCCAGTTATTGAAGCCCATGGGAGGGGCTGCTAGGAGAGTCGGGTCCGAGACTGAGGCCTGGACATGGATAGGGAGCGATTGGACCACTAAGAGACTAGCCATGCTAGCGTGAATGGACCACTGGCTGGAGGATCTCGGCATCTCGACCGTGTACAAAGTACAGCACGGAGTACAGAGCACGGAATGGAATAATTTGTAATGAAATCAAACAAGAATTTGGAATAACAGACTTCCTTCTGAATCGGATTTGCCAAGCTTATAGTCTGAAGAAATGTGAGCGATTGAGCAAAGCCCGAACCAAGGCAGCAGATGCGAGGCAAGCTTTATGGCGCCCGAAAGCCATCTACGATAGCGATTCCCCGCAGCGGAGATTCGCGATCGACGCGAATCATACGTCGGGGGAAGTCGTACTGAGGAATGGGACTGCGACGGTGGCATTCATAGATTAAAGAGAGGGGAAAGGTGAAGGAATTCAGGAACAGGAGGAAGTGCTGTCGATCAGGGCTAGGGCGCTTTGTTTTCGTCTCTGTCGTGACCCTGAAGATCGGCATTTGGTGGCCCATCATTAAAGTACGGAGTACTACAAATACTGGGCGAATTAGTTACTAGTTACTAGTTATTAGCTAGTAGTTTTGTGTTAAAATGACATTTTACTATATAGGGAGTAGTAAATTGTCAAATACTTTACTTACAATAGTAGTAAATCGCATACCAAGGAAAAATATTCCAGCATTCTCTGCTTACTGTGGTTGGTGCTGTGATAAATACCACATCTCATACTTGTCAGGTACCAGTAACTACTATTTACCCTAACTACCCTAGGGTAGGTATCTACTAAGATGGTAATGTACTCACAAATTCCCAATTTCCTATTTATTCAGTGATTTTACCATTATTCTATACTTCATACTTTATTTGTACAGAATTGTATTGTAGGGAGTATAAGTAGACTGTATGGAGTCCACCTTCGTGGGAATTGGGCGCAGGGTGCAGGGGCACGGGACCAAGGTTCAGAAAAAAAAAATACATTTTTTTGTATGGCGCTAAGTGTGTGATGCGAAGTATCTTTTCTTTTCCTCAAACCCAGAGGGCTGGATGGCTGGAACCCGGCTTTTTCAATCCTTTTCAGTCTTTTTTTTCATTCGGTAGTTATATGCACGATGATGGGAGAGGCCCGGGAGAAAGGATGAGGTTTCGCAAATATTCTCTCCGCAGGTTAGCTGCCAATGGGGAAGAAAGCCGGAATCTGAGAGATCACATTTGATGAATTGATGATCACAGTGGCCGTACTCTTGTGCAGCTGAAAATGAGGGTGACCCACTTTATCAGCGTAAGAGACCCTCTGCAATCGAAGATGAATGTGTGTACTCGGAGTACCTCAGAGTTTCCAATACTCTGTACACTCTGTACAGAGTATTGTGTGTCTAAAGTAAGATCAAGAATTAACTACCTGAGTAAGGTACTCATTGGAGATAGCTCAGATACAATATTAACCTCCACCTTAACCTCAATCTTCACCTCTCTCCTCCCTCCCCCAATTCTTAATTTTGTATTTTCTAATCTAATGCTAATTCTCACTTGTGGATCCCCAGTTCGCCTCCCCCCCACTTTCTGCTCAGTCCCCCAACGGTTGGAGATCATGAGGTCGAGGTCGAATTTCTAGCTCGCCAGTTCTCTTAGCTTTCCAGCTCTTCAGCTTTCTCCCCTCTAGAGAAATGCCTCCCACCGATTCCAAGGCTAAGATTCGCCCTCAGCAGTCTTGTGTGCGCTGTCGTGAGCGCAAGGTTAAGGTAAGGAAAGCTCTCTTGTTAGCTGACACTATCCAACCGTTTCTCTGCTTCTTCTTCCCCCCCACCGCCACCAGATCTCTGGTTTCTCTCGCTCTGATCTCCGCTTGAAGCACGACCCTCCCCGATAGATAAGACTCGCTAACTCTCTCTTCCCTCAGTGCGATCGTTCTCGACCTTGTCATGCCTGTATTATCCGTGGTCTCGAAGCAGAATGTACATACCTAGCGACCGCCGAAGACCATGCGCAAATTAGCCAGGCCGAGATTATCGATCGGCTGCGCCGCGAGGTCGCGCAGCTGCGGGGACAATTAAGCCAGGGCCCTCGACAGGCTCCTGGGCCCAGTTTTAACAGCGCTCGCCGGAGACATGAATATGCGCGGAAATACGGAGGAGGGACGACAAGGACCAGCGCCAGTAGCAGTGAAAGTCGAATTGGATATACAGCAGGGAATCAGAATCAAAATCCGAATCCGAATCGCATAGCACAGACCTCTGGAATCGCCAATGTGAATGCTATTGAGCACGATGGAAGCTGGGCGGGTTCCTCGCCTAGTTCAACCACAACAACCATGACCAATTCAAATTCTGTGACTATGACCAGTCCCGATAGCACCGGTACGGGGACTGGCACTGGCAGTGAAAATGGTTCTGCGATACTTTCGTATCCGACGGCTGGACCGTATGGGTCGACAATCGCCGAAGCCGAAAGCGCGGGCGCATTCGGTGATCTCACCTATTCAACCCGTAAGCTTCCCCCGCTTCATTTCCTTTTATTTTCACACAAAAAAAGCAAAATTTAATTTCAATATGCTAACCAATACAAAAAGATTCAGATGAGGTGACAGTGGCCTACTGCCAACCAGAACTACCAACATTCGGCGAGATCCCGGCCTCGGCTCCCTTGCTGCAAGGGATTGCCTCACAACCAATCATGCACCCTGACGCCTCACAATTCCAGGGGATTTCCCCCATGCAGCTGAACGGGCCGTACGGGGACGCGCAGGGCTACATTCCGACACGCGATTATTACGAAAAACAGGATTCACATCCACATGCATATCCATGGGGTCACGATGCGATGGGGTCCCAATTCTCGGCCCCTTATTCGGATTCCTCATATCCAGCTTCTATCAATCCCTTTGATGGTCATGCATCTGTGCATCACACACCACCACCTCCTCCGAACCCTTCATTCCAAATACCATCAACAGCGCCCCCGATTAATCACCAGCATCTAGACCCTCTCCAGCGAGAACTCACTCCAACTCCAATGGAATCAGTTCCGGATTCCTGGAAGACAGAAGGGAAACAGGAACTTTTAGAAACTTTGTTTCAAACGATAAGCAACTGCGATGAGAAATCCGTTGCACAGGTCATCAGTGTCGTGAGAGCGAGTGCTACGCCTGAGGCGGCTGTCTCGGGAATATGCCAAGTTCTAGGGATCAGCGGGATCAGCGGTCAGTGACCGAAAGTCCATGGCCAGATCGAGAGCTGAGGATCAGTACGGAGTATATACGAGCGTGCATTACGGGTGTATGGATTTGAAATTTCGGCGGTAATGAATGAATAAATAAATGCATATATGAATGTGGTGGGCTGGATCCACCATGTTCGCTCTCATCGAAATTCTTTTGGTCCATGAAGGATGAAGGAGTTCTGGTCTAGTACATCGAGATAGAAATAATAAAACGCCTTGATAATTTGATGCAGGTCATAAATTCGTCACATCGTACAAAATATAGAAAAAAACAAAGTAAAGAAATGAAAGGAGGGGAATGCAATGGAATGAAGAAATTGGTGTCGTCAAGTCATAGATAGTTGTCGCTGTTGATCATCGCCAGCTCATGAGGTTTGGCCATTCGAGTTCGCTTTGACTGGGCAGTCTAGCGGTTTTTGCCCGTAGATAAAGTGGAAGCGAATGTAGAGATGAAACTTATTGCTCACCAACTCCGCGCGGACTTTTTCCATATATTCCTGTGCTTGTTGAAAGGAAAAGCCCAGTACGCGTGTGAAAAGAGCGAGTGTATATGGTTCGACGACTTCGAGAATGGTCACTTTGCCCACGCGACCAATTTCCTTTAGCCGGCGATTTTTAGCCCACCCACCAACTGGGCACTGTTGATTATTAGATCGAAGTTAAGAGTAAAAAAAAAGAACCATGGGTCAACATACCTTATAGATATCGTCTACAACATTTTCAAACCCCTCCGCTTGCATCCGTTCGAAGATCATTCGCGCCACATTGACTGGTTTCCCAAATTGTTTACTCGCCTGACTCAACCGATCTTGCCAATCCATAATGGCCGTCGCTTGAAGATGTGAATCATCATCAGATTGCACCAAAGTCTCGAATTCCTGCGCCTCGAACCATCCCCCGGGTTTCAAATGCGTAAAAGCTTGTCGTAGTAATCGCGGCCAGTCACCGATACCACCACCCAGACTGCGTGCATGAATGTAATCAAATGCTTCTCCAGGAGTAAATGTCCAGTCGCTTTCGGCATCATCAATGAAGAAGCGGCAATTAGGCGGGGCCCAATTCGGCTGGATCGGACTGAGGTCTGTACCGATTATGTCGATTGATGGGAAGTCTTCGGCCATTTCGAGGGCCCATTCCCCCGTGCCGGTTCCAATGTCAAGGATTCGTCGTGAGGTGCCGCTAGTTGGACTGGGATGGGAGTTTGAACTTGAGTTGGAGCCGGGGCTGGAGGCGCTGTTTGTATCGTGATCATCATGACCAAGATCGCGGGGGAGAGGGGCGCGGTGGAGATCACCTCCGCTGAGAAGTTTGAAGAGATGATGCATAAGTGCTAGCCTGTCTTGTTCCTCTTCATCATTTGGGAAAGGATATTGACCATGTCGGTAGGCGTGATAGCGACGACCATTTTCATAACAATAATCTCGTACTGAAGAGGCAAATGATAGATCGGAGCCTACGAGAGATTTTGTATCGAAAAGCGAATCATCATCACTTGTCTAGAAGAAAGAAAAAAAAAATTTAAAAAATTAGATTTAGAGACGGCGATCGCAATACTTCGCATGTGGAGATTTGTGAAGATGAGGGTGAGGTCAGGTGAGATCAGATCAAATCAGATCGGATCAGGCCAGACAAAGCAAGAGAAAGTTTGGAGGGGTAGAAGATGGATTTGTTTACGGGGAAAGCTACAGGGTCAGGGTCAGATGAATAAAGAAAAGGTAGCTTACATCGACTTGGATACTCTCATTTGGATTTGGTTGAGACATGGCGGTAGAAGGGAAACCCAAGAAGAAGAAAGAAGAAAGGAAGGGGAAAGGAAGGGGGGTTGGGAGAGCAAGAGATATCGCAGAATACCGAGAGGAAGGTCGTCGGGGTGCGAGTGATGCATCACTCCAGCTGGAACCGACGGCGATAGGTTGGGGCTGCAGCAGTCCCCGCAGTTTCCGGGTAGCGGGAACTCAGAAGCACCTCAGGGAACTCAGACTGGGAAGGGCTTAAGGGAATGGACGAATCTGATACTCAAAAGCTGGCTAATCCCGAGTCAGCTGTGGTAGCTACCAGCTAGGTAAGCCAAGTAAGCCAAGAGTACAACTGGCTGGGTAAGAAGGTAACCGGGGAATGGGAATTGCCCATTCCTGCGTCCCACCCAGTTGGGCCCTCGTCTCCACTTCTGCGGGCCTTCCCCTTGCTAAGTAATCCAAGTACGGAGTGCTGTTTGACTGATTGACTCGTGTATTGCTTGGTTTCACTGCGGCCTGATTCAACACTGGATACGAAGTACTCCATACATATAACTACCTTAGTTAGAATATGCATGTGGTATGTATAACTGATTTTAATCACGTCCGTACGTTGGTCTGTGTATAATGACAAGTAATTTAATGTACCCATCTTCATCAGAGTACATTAATGCTCATTTCAGACTCATATTCATGTTCATACTCATACTCATACTCATATGCCAATGATCATGCCCATAATCATCCCAAGCTCTGTAGTTTTCCTTGCTCATCAGGTGTCAGAGCCGCAAATACCTCCTGGAACCCAGGTTGTGTCGAGGCTCGTCGGAAGAATTCACCCAAGTACGCCTGCGTCTCATCGTCTCGTCGTCGCACCCCAAATACGCTTTCTGTACCACCCTCCGCAAAACTCATCAGCTGCTGCTTCGTCATACCGAGTCCCAGATCCAGCACTTGTCCGGGCATATCTTCCCAATCATCGTCTCCATCTTCACTACCAGCGTCATCGAGCGCAGCAGCTGTCGCCGCATCAATCTCCTTGTTCCCAGATGCTGCCGAAAGTTCCTCTACAAGTACTTTAATAATCTTCAACGAAGCGGGTACAGTAGTATACCGGTCGGGGTTGTTGCGTGCCTGAGACCGGGTCTTAATCCGCCCGGTGTTTTCCACAATCAAATCGCCTCGGACTGGAACTTCTGCCAGACGAGGATCACCCAATTCGTAAAGATGCGCCAGTGCAAAAATGTTTTGCTTGATCTCATCATAACCGGCAAAGTTGACAGAGTTCTCAAGCCATTTGCTGAGAACAAGCGCAAGTCCACTCTGACCGTCCAGGTTCAATTGCGCCAGGAAATCTACCACCTCACGTGCGCTAATCAGTGTCAATCGGGCAAAGACCAGGATCAGACTCTGGATGAACTGTGCTTGTTGCGCAGTCGCCAGTCGCTGGGCCACTGCTTGCAGAAGCTGCGGCAGGTAGGGTCCCAGGCGTTCTGATCCAGCGCGCTCAACCAACTCGGCTGCCAGTTGTCCCACCTCAGTTGCCGCGTTGTCATCTACAGCTGGGCCTAATAGTCGGTCAATGATCACAAGCACAACCTCAATCGCCTCCTTTCCAGACTGCGGGTCACGCCACGCCACAAATTGAGCAAAGTCGTGGGAGAGCATGTAGCGCACAGCCTCGGTGGCAGGCCGGATCAACTCAGCTTCGGCTGAGTTCAGAAGCAGGCGGTTGAGTTTGGGCATCACGGTCTCCACAAATCCAGCTGGCATAGGTTCAAGACTCCGCTCAGCCAGAGCTCGCAACAGATCAGCGGCGAAGTTGGTCAACGAGTTCTCCTCCGTAAGATTACCGACATCAATAGCACCCATGAGGGAGGGGAGAACCTTTTCGCATAACTGGCGGTATGCATCGGGGCCAAGCTCGGTGATTTGGTCCACGATATCCTCAAAGGCTTCGGTTACGGTCATGGTCAGTTGGAAGTTTTCCGCTCCACTGCTAGCAATATTGAACAGAACATCGATAGCAATGGACGAAAGCACCACAGCCGAGTCAGCCATAATGACATCTCGCAGGGTCTCCGCCAGAGTCACCTTGAGATCGTCGCATTCGGTCTCCTCGCGCAGGTCATGCGCTGAAACGAACTCTGAAATGGCGTTGATGACAGTAACCTGGAATGGACGAGCCACCTCGATTGGTAAAGATGGGATCAAATCCTGCAACACCCGGATACAAGCGACCCTGACGACCTCGGCAGGATCCTCAGCAACCGCTTTCAAGGCAGCCTCTAGGTACGATGTGGCAGTCTGCTGGAAGCTTTCGCCAGCTACCTTGGCCAATGACCCTGCAACAAGATAGCCTCGGGCACGCAGGAGCTCCTCCTTTTGTTGAAGAGCATAGCTGACAAACTGATTGAAGTGGGTAGCAAGCTCCGGGGAAATAGGCTGGGATACCTCGGCAAAGTCTCGCAGCAAGGAGTTTAGGATATAAAGCGCCGCTTCGCGAGATTTCCATCTGACAAAAATCTCAAGTTAGTATATAGCTAGTGAGCCATTAGAAACAACTGAGGTACTTACGAAGCTGATGAATCGGCGAACAAAGCATTCATATGTGTCAAAAGCCCCTCGGCGGCCTTCTCTTTCAGCCATTCGCCAGTCTTAATCGCAAGGTCAGCGCTGCAAGTGCGAGGGGTGTAGTTTGCAGTGATCGACGTCTCCTCCGAGAGGAACAAGTTCACATCGATCTCCCACAGGCCTTCCTCTTCCATCGTAATCTGCGCATATGAGCTACATAGCTTCATGATCTCGGGAACCCATCCAGATGAACCGGCCGCGGTGCCGGCATTCTGAAGTTGCTGGTGGAGCTCAGCCTTTACAGGCGGGGCTTTCAACAGGGTTTGGACCAAATCCAATTCCTCTAGAACGAGATAATCGAGCGAGTAGGCAAGCCCATCCACATCCTCTAGGCGTCCTTGGCGTTCATTCTCTAAAAAGAAGTTTTGGTA
Organism: Penicillium sumatraense; assembly: GCA_020086695.1. Taxonomy (NCBI): domain Eukaryota; kingdom Fungi; phylum Ascomycota; class Eurotiomycetes; order Eurotiales; family Aspergillaceae; genus Penicillium; species Penicillium sumatraense. The sequence continues at coordinate 502,175 of JAGIKU010000841.1, read as the reverse complement.
GACCGGCAGTGCATTGCTGAGTTCTGTCCAGGCAGTAGAGAAGTAGCTCGGGCTCTGGGCTGAAAGAAGACCAGGGAAGACCATACGAATCTTCATCAGAGTCTAAAGAAACATACACGTTAGTCCTGAAAAAAAAAGTCGCCATATTTTCATGCTTTACCTTCACAACCTGGATTTTGAGAGCAACAAATCCACGCCACTGTGTAGCAATATCCCCGGTTTTGTTCGCCTCCTCTTCCGATGGGGGCTGGGGCAAGGGAGCCTCCAGAGTCGAAACAAAGTATGGCGACCAGCCGCTCAGCATCTCATCGACGAATGATTTGATAGCTTGCTTGTGTTGTTCCAGAACCATTTCCAATGTGTCGAAGCAGGACTTGAAAACGGCGACCGCAAGGGCTCGCAGCATAGGCTTTCGAGATTCGGATGTGGCCACAGCGAAAAGGGACGAAACGAGGTCTCGGGCGACAGTAAAAAATTGTTCTTCGCCGAATCCAGTATCAACAAGGTCCAGAAGAACCTTCAGTGCACCGTGAAGCGCGATATCGGTGGTCGAGGCATCATTGATGATGTGAAGCAAAGCAGGGAGGAGCTCTGGCCAGTCATCAGGAAAATCGGCACTAGCGACCTTGCTGACAGCATAGCTAGCAGAGGACTTGACCTTGCGCTCGGGAGTTTCGATGGTAGTCGCGAGTTCAAGGAGGGCGCGGCGGATTTGTGCTTTGTTTGTGTCGTTGACGAGGACCTGGCCCTTGAACTCGTCCAGGCTAGATGACCAACCAGCGCCGATAAATGTTCGAAGCACGGAAAGGGCAGATTGACGTAGATTGACAGGGACAGACTCGTGAGAGGCAATGGCAGTTAGGGAGATGGGGAAGGATTCGTTCGAGTACAGGGCATGGAGTTGTTGCTCTGCGGATTTTCTGGCGTCGGCTTGGGGCGACTGGGTGTTTGCCAGGAGCGACAGGAGTTCTTGCTCCATAGCTAGTGTAATGGGGTGACCAATTGATCACAAAGAAGCCAAGCAGAAAGAGGTCACCAGAAGAGGTGAGATCAAGAAGTTTGTTCACACTTGCGCGCGGCGCGATAAGGGGACGCGGAGGGGCAGTGGGAGGCGGTAAGGGAGATCCCCATACTACTTACATTAGTTGTACGATTTAACTAGGGTGAACTATGTGGTTCGTTCATACAGACTTTATTTCGCAAATTACTTGACGATTGGATGAGAGGACCAATTCTCAAAATATCAGTTTATTTCCTTTTTTGCCCTCATATTTACTGTTACTAACAGTATCAGGAAACTGTCCAGGGTAAGGTACTAAGACATTTTAGGATACGAACTATAAACACCAATGCTCCCCGCTGTACTAATGTGCTTGATATCTGGATTCTCAGTACGGCCTAGAGCCTCTAGTTAGTTTGGGGATTTTCAGTTTAATAACAATGACTATAATTCTCAGGGAATATTGAGTTTGTCATCACAATTTTATAGGAATTTAATGGATTCCTTCTTATGATAAACACTGCCAACCACTGGGGTGGTTCAAGATATTCTTATTGATTGTATTGCCTGTCCACTCTTCGCAAGCATCAAGCTGTCTATACCTTCTATAGTATAGATAGAGAATAAGGGAATCTCTACCGAATAAGTACCCAATGAGTAGTTAGCATATATGAATAAGCAAACCCTGATCAAATGATGATCGTTGATCCCGCTTCGCACTCATAGGCGTGCTCAGTTCTACCTAGTCTACCAGGCGAGCAAAAGCGGCGGGAGGTGAAGACGAAAGTGGAATAGCAAAGCCAAGAGTTGTTGAACAATTACGAAGTGCATTCATACTAAGTAAGGACCCCATACACCGTACACGGGGCCCTTTTACCGATGATCATCCCAAGTGACGGCAGTGGCGGCATGGAATCTGCTCGGGGAAGCGTCTCTCCATTTGCGATGTGTGCGAGCTGCATGCCCATAGGGTAGGGTCAACTCTACGTAACTCGCGGATTATCAATCGTTTTCCATTTGCTTCTACTCCTTCGATTGCCACCGCTACAATGATCGTCAGCCGCATTTTCCGGTGATCATTGATCGCGGGGAGAGACAGTGAGGGGCATTACTCTAGCGTCTCTCTTGAGACACCCCTCCGCCGGTGTCCTAATTATACAGTCTGAAGGACGATCGATTTGGGTCAGACCAGTCAGGTTATTATTTTGATTTTATTTTTGATTTTTCTCAGATTTATGATTTTATTTTTTTTTGTTAAAAAAAGATCAAAGAGACACGGCACGGGTCAGAATAAGCCCGCCCGTTGACAGCCTCAGCAGTTGGCCTGAAGCTAAAACCCTGTGGGCCGTGAGGATTCTTCCGAATAATCGATCCACCCAATGAGGCAGACCAGCGGTGTCAGACTATTTGGGGCGCAGTGCACTCCGTAAATTGACAGACAGATACAGATCCCCGGTAAAATGATAGCCGAAATACCTGCCTCGTCCTAGGATTGATATACCGAGGAATTACAAAGATAACTTATAACTAACTAGTGTGTATGAACATACATAAATACAAACTGTGTAACATCGTACGAGGCATAAGGCTATTTAATACCACTATTCTCTGTGTATAACACAGTGGACTCCAAGGTGACGTGTTGGATTGACTAAGCCCGGGGAACTTCGAAGACTTCCGAGCGAGCACAAGTTGCAAAATCATCTATTCCTGTTCGAAATCCCGGATTCTCTCATATTTTGTATTTCTACGAAGAGAGCTTATTACCGCCCTGCGCCATCAATAGATGCCAAGAATTGAGTCTAAATTGCTTACAATTTCAATCCCTGTCACCTACCGGGCGATGACTGGTTAAGCATCTCTGCAGCTATCCCACGCAGTTTTAGACTTCGCCCCCATAGACATACTTACGCAGATCTCATCTATGGATAGATGCTTATGGGATTCCGTCGATCCCCTCTGCATCTCTCACAGTGGGGAGATCCCTTGGTAATGTTGATAACTCCTGGGTCACTTGGACCGTGTGCTTCTAAAATGGAAGTTATGAACATAAAGCGCAGTCTATTTCATTGTACATAAAAATAGCTGCCTGCCCAGGCAGTAGATAAACTGGTGAGACAGTATCCCGGGGCAGCCTCAGGAAACCAAGGCAATAGCCATTTTTAAGATAGAGCTTTCTCTTAATTTCTGAGAGTAAACTATACCTCGTACCTGGAAGTCATGCGAGCATTGAAGTACATAGTCTAACTAGTATAACGAATTGCCAAGCCGATAACTAACTGCTCGAAAGTGAGTGGATACATACTGGGCAAGCTAGTTCGGAAACAAAAAAAAAACCAGAGTTTGTTTGATGATAAGATAGCCAGTTAACGACTACCTTAGTTGTTGGTAACTCTGATATTGTAATGCCTTCATAGATGCCAGATCTAACCAGCAGTTAACTTGCTCATTGGGCATCATTATAGTGTCACGTGATACAATAGGCGATCGCTGGACTGAAATCTACAGTCGGCAAGCATGACTTTGACCTGTGACGCTCAATGCAATCATAAAAGCAGCGGCAGCTCGGATCGGAGGGAACCCCACTTTGGCAGAGGAAATTTCACAAAGTACGGAGTACAGGGTAAGTAATGTATCATACTAATTCCAGTAGGTACTCAGGGACGCGGCTACTTGATTACTATGGAGCAAGTACATCAAGTGCATTGTATGATGTGGTACGGGGGCATACCCGGTACCGCATCCCCTCCTTAAGAGAGAGGGAGGGGGGCAGCGGTGTAATTTGTGGTATTTTTTGGGGTTGGTCTGCTGGGGCTCGATGGAGAATTCGGCTCCCTCCTGCATCGATGACTGGTTACCAACTTATCCAGGTACAAGAGGGACACCCTGGATAAGAGGTCTGCGCTACCCTAAGGAACGCCGTACAGTAGGGTGAAGAGTTAAGCTTAGTACTACACACACGGGGCTTTTCTTTTCTTTTCTTTTTTTTCTTTTTGTGCTCGGCTATACCCCGTCGGTTCTTGCAGAGCTTCCATGGTTAAGTACATGGTTCCATGGCCCATCTATGGAGTAAAAATTTTAGGTGTTAGGTTGTTTTGGTTTTGATCATCTGTTACACTTTTTTTGGTTCTTTTTTGTTCTTTTTTTTCTTTCCCTTTTTTTTTTCGCTTGGCTGCGATGATCGCCCCTCCTCGAGTATCGCAGATTACACCCACTCACTAACCCCATTTAGTGGAAAATAAAAAGAGAGAGGGGAAAAAAAAGATGAAATGGAAAACGGGAAACAGCAGAAAAATCAGAATACGGTAAACGGTAGGCAAACAAGTGTTAATCGTTTCAAAACTTTATAGAGCTACTCTGTCATTTGAATGGAAATACTATGCCAATATCTGACTACTAGTAGTTATGAAGATGGCCAAAAAAAGAACAAGTAATTTCAATGAAATAATAAGCGAAAGGGAGAAACATCGTGTTGATTTAGAAATGATCCAAATACAAAATAACAAAACAACAATAATAATCATAATAATAAAATAAAAAAAAAGCAAAATACAATCTCTGCATGTAAGTAGAAGTGTAGAAGTCAGTCAGTGTATGCTCGAATGACGCAACCACGTGACGGACAGCGTGACTTCCACCGTCTTGCCCTTCCACTCCTGCTTTTCCCCTCGAGCGAGCCACACGGGGTACATCGTTAACCACCATCGCCTTCATCTGCTTTTTCGTCCGGCCCGGCCTTCTTCGACGCATCTTGTGCCTGTGCCTTTTTTAGCCGTTTCACTTGACGGCTCCCCACTCCCCCCTCGAGCCCCTCGCCGTCCACTTTCGCTTTAAGCCCCTCCTCGCCCTCCCCTCTTCGCCTGGGCACATCGCTTCTCCAAAAAAGTTACCTTTCTTTTTTTTCTTCGATTTTGGGATCGGCGCTCAGGTTCATATCGGCTTCTATCCCTCATGCTCTGAGGCCTCGCATCTTGTCGTTTTGTCCACCCAAGCGTACGTCCTTCAGATTTCCTTAAAACCCCCTCCCTCCCCTCCCACCCATCCACCACCAATCACCAATCTACCCTGCATCTCCCCCTCCTACTCCTCCCCTCCTCATCCCATTTTAACCACCGACAACCGCCCGTGCCGGTGTCACTACATCTCTCATACTTCGTCCTGCGTTTTTCCGACCGTCTAGTTCATTCGCACATTCTCCCCGATCCAATGTGTCGTTGGCCGAGGACCAGCGGGAAAAAAAATCCTTGATAATCGGACCCCGGCTCTCCCATCTGGGAAAAACCACAACACCACCATCACCATTACCCAAATCACCGTTCCCCAAATAAACACAAAATTTTTCAAAACAAAAAGACGCCAACGTTGACCGATGATTTTAGAAAGGCAGAGCGATGATTAGCTTCAGGGTGGAACATCATTCAGATTCTTCGAGACTTCGTCAAGATCACCCTTACCGTGGAACCGACTCCGGATCGTTCGACGGCAATGCCGATGGCCAGTGAGACCAGTAGTACCACCACCATGACCACCTTCGCCGCCCCGGTCCCTGCTACCAGATCGCTGCCTACCAACCAGTCGGCGCTGGCGGCGTCATTTACCAACTTCCTTACCGTGTCGGTCCATCAAATACTCTTCCTGCGCTCTGTCTATCCGCGCGCCACCTTCCTTCCCGTACGGGCATACAACTACCCCGTCCGACAATCTCGTCACCCTAAAGTGTGTGACTATATTAATGATGCATCAATTGCGGTCGGGACAGAGATCTTAAAAGGCACAATCACCGCAGTCAGTATTATCATCTCATCTCTCCGCACAAATCAGCCCCTCGAACGATATGCTTTTGATCTGTCGGGATTCCCACGAGCTCCGGCTGGAGAGGTAGAAACCACATATGTGGACAGAAATGGAGATTCATCTAATCCAGGTGCCCCCGTCTCTGACCGGGGTCCTGCGCCAACATCAGTCGATCTTGAGTCACAATTCCGAGCCTGTCTGGCTCGACTCGCATCCGCATGTGCACGACTGACTCCGCTACCGCGGGATGACGAATTCAGCTTTACCGTTTGCATTGAAGTGCGAGAGGATGCTTTACCCCCGGCCGGAACTACCAACGAAGAACAAACGTGGATTGTGGCCGAGCCTGGCAAGGTACACCTACGATCATGTACCGCCCCTTTCTCCGTCTCGAAAGTACGGAATGGCGAGCCCCAGCGCCCACCCCCGCCAGTTTCAAACGGTCGCGCCAAAACAGTACCGGTACGACGTGTTGAGGCTGGGGAACTAAGATTGGAGTTGTGGGTGGAAGAAGCGCGGCAGAAATTTAACGAACCGGTGGATTCAGAACAGCCACCTTGAACGATAATTCCTTTATTCGGGATATATTTTGTGTCAAACCTGTGGAAATTGTTGTTCGTTTGGTTATCTGTCCACACCCATTTCAGTCTCATTCTTGATTTAGCGTGACCAATGATCGAACATACATGATGGACGAGGAAACTAGGAATTGCCGTCCGCAAGAAAGTGGCGCAAATATATAAAACGGGGAGCGGACGATTTTTGGGACTCGCATGGCATTTTTTTTTCACACTTACATAGATCAGGTTCATATCTTTCCTTTTTCGCTCATCCTTTTAACACTTATCCCCGGCACTCTGCTCTTTTTTACCCTTCTTTCGTCACGACATTCCTTCTCAACTTCCTCTCCTCCCTCTTTGATTTCTGGTCTTTCTATTCTTCGACTCAGCTCGTTCTACCTTTTGCATCGTGTGCTGAATCTCCGAGTATTAACTCTCCATGCTGATCTTTTTTTTATTTGCGGTTCGGCCTTTCTTACTATTTTCATACCATCTCATTTCTGTTGTATTCCATTCGTCTCCTTTGTCGAATCTCTCTCAACTACATGATTCTCATTTTTTCTAGCCAATTCAACTACCTAGCAACCTAGCTCCCAATACCGTCTCGTGTCTGGAATCCCTCGCGTCCTTTTCCGCTGTTTTTGTCTTTTTTTATCCTCTTTACGTCTTGGCCTCATTTTTCATGAATCTCATATCTCATGGAAACGAGTCTTTGGCAAATTTTTGGACTCACGTCTTCCGTGCTTGATGGTTATGTCGTAATGTCCTTTGCATCTTCTCAGGCTGTCTTTCTTTCGATTTACTTTTATCTCCATTTCGACGCACCTCATTTGGTTTTGATTCTCTGTCTGAAATCTCATGTCTCTGTACCTGGCTGATCGGAAATAGGTTATTAAGCGTTGCCGTGTAAACATCATATAGCAACTACGTAATGGAGACCATTTTGGTTGGGGTACCAATGTAGGTAGCTTCACTGCCTACTAGTGCCAATTAATCTGATTTCTACTTTGAAAATACTACTAGCTGTGGTATCTTGTTATAGTTCGGTATAGTTCGATTAGTGTTCACTGTAGAACTGGTCTCCATTTACCTACTAGGTATGTATAGTAGCTTGATATTATCCGTGTTTGATTTCTCAATACTTCAGCAAAAGATGAAACGAATATCTTGAGTTTTTTGAAATTCATCTGAGGATGACTAAACAGAGGAAGTTCCTCTATTTGAACCCATTTTCTCTCGACACAATATGGCAAGGTATCTGATTCTAGTTACTGGTTGTTATTCGTAGAAGATCGATAACTTCTAAACTCATTAGCGAACATAAAAAGACTCACGGAACGTAACGTACACCAAACGAGAATAAATATTGGTATTATTCGAAGCATGGAGGGTTATTCTTCTGAAAAAGCAAAACCGTGTTTCCGTTCTGATTGACGATGATTTGTTCTCAATCTAACGGGATAACTAAGCCAAATGATAACATAACAATGCTTGGCTAATTAGCCACATCAGCACTATTATATTATCATTCGGAAAAACTTGCTTGTTCATTAAGTGGCGGAATCATGAAGCTTGATCAGTGTGCTCCGTCCGATTGTCTCGGACATTGTCATGTTTCAAACATTTACCTTCTGGAAAGATCCAGGTAGTACGACGCTCAATATACTAAATACATTATTTAGTATATTTAATGTAAGCTCCGATTGATTGCATGGGATGTTAATGATGTATTCATCCTCCTTCCCTTATCAGCAAATCTATACTATACATTTTGTTACGATCCACAGAAGAGATACATAAAAATGACACGGACGATAATTAGTTTATGAAATGAATTATCGTCCGTTCTAGACCAAAGTGGCTGCTGTATTTTGGCGTTTCTCATCACGGTCAGCCGCATGGGGCCGTTGCTGACATGCAGCATGGATGTTTCTCCACGCGACATCTCGATGTTGACCTACTCACACATCGCAAATAGTTTTTGACATTACAAATAAAACTGACATTTGACTGACAAATACATGACCCTTTTGCACTTATAAAATCACTTCCTAATGCTTTATAAACTTCTATCGATTTCCGAGGAGTTAAATTGCTCTATGTAGTTTCATAAACTAAATGTTGTGGATGAAATACTGTATCTGATAATTTATGTGAAGAAAATAAAGGTGGCGCTCGTATCCAGGGGGGCCAAAACTGGGGTTAACCCTGAAATTCCAGTTCAGCTGAATACTATAAGCCGAAGATTCGGCAACAAACCCCTATACTTGGCTTATATTGCTCAAAATAGGTCATCACCGCTCATTGGGATCCTTGTTTATGTGCCAGCATGAAGAGGCTTGCATGAGTATATGCTGTCCAGGCACGCTGTTCCTGATTCTGCCTTAGATATATCCCAAATAGCTGGCTCGTGCAGAATCACAGCCTATAATTTTGCATAGTTTAATATCTAAACTCAATTCAGGCCCAGCGTGGTGGCAGTACTGCAGCTTTCATCTAAATCTACCAAAACCTGTGAGGCTCTGGACTTCTACTTTGGGTGAAAGAGCCGAGATACTGACTCGAAGGAATATCAAATGGCAGTGGGTATCGCCACACCCTATTAATACCAAGCGACTCATGTGTAACATTCGTCTGATATTTGGAATATAAATTTTGGCATATCCCGTCCCCGAGTTCCAGCACTGGGGCGATTCTCTCCCATGTTCTTCGTTTCTGAAATTACCCAATCTATCACCAAATACCCCTGTACTACTTGAGCGATAATTCATTCCAACTCTCATCAATATGCCCCAGGCCAATCGCAAACCAATTGCACACAAGGGCAGAGGCCCGCAACCACCAGCTGCCGCGCATTTGCACCCAAGCCAACCCCGTTCAGCACCACAAATGCAATACAGACCGCAACATCAGCAAGCACATCATAACAACTCCAACCCTCGACTTGTTCAACTACAGCATCAGCAGAATGTCCAACGGGGTCAGATAGCTCATCATAATGCCCAAATAAATCAGCACCACGCAGCGCTACAGCATCAATCTGCAGAACAACAGCGGCATAATGCGGCACAGCAGAAGCAGTTCGCGAAACAGAATGCGCAGAATCAGAAACAGATGGCGAAGCAAAATGCGGCCATGCAGAAGCAGATGACCAAGCAAAATGCCGCTATGCAAAAACAAAACCGACACATGAACCATGAACTTCAAGCAATGAAACACCAGCAGCAGCATGGTGGCGCTGGAAAGAAAGTTCTCGCTGGAGCTGCGGTGGGTGCAGCGGCAGGTGTTGGTGGAGCGATGCTTTACGAGGGATATAGTGAACAGACCTATATTCATGAGGAGACTATCCGGAACGAGCAACAGGGCCTTCAAGATCAAGACACAGGCGACTTCTATCGTGATGACTATGATCGCGACGATAGCTACGATAATTACGACTATGACTACAACAACACCAACAATAACAATAACACCAACGACGATGATCAGAACTGGTCGCAGCAGGTTGATGATAGCCAAGGGGGTGGATACTGGAATCAGCAGAGCACGGGCGACCCGGTACAGAGTAGCGGAGGTAATGGTAATGATAGTGAATGCTGTGGTGACTGTTGCAGTGGGTGCGATAATTGCTGTGATTGGGGATGTTGTGGATCAGATAGTAAGGAGGATGATAGTAGTTGTTGCTGCTGCTGTTAGGCATGATAGGCCAACAGTAGATACTTTTTTCTTTTCTTTCTCTCATCAATATTGTATATTGAAAATGTCTAGTATAGAGGAATTAATCCTCCATAAACACCTTTCAGTCTACCTAGACTTGCAGATTAACAACTTTAACAACTGTATGCTCGAGTGGGTGGTGTGCAGTAAGTAATGTATGTCATCGACCAGATGACTGAGCACTGTAAGTCCAAGTTTTTCTTTCAAGTGACTATTTTTAACTAGCTAACCCTTAACTTAAAGGAATACCAGGAATCCCTAATAATTCCTACTGGAAGTATACATTGTACTCCGTACAATCTGACTGGACAGCCCCGTGACCCACCGTGCCCTACCAGGTGACCCGCACCTTACGTCAACGGCAGGTGCAACCGGGGCTCAACCTCTAACTGCCAGTCGAGTCGAGAGAGCCGCTTGTCATCGCTTGCCCACGGTCCGGCTGAAAGAAAAAACTTCGTAATATGCGACTAAAATTGACTGACAAGCAGAGAAGGTGACTCCGGCCCGGATCACGATGTGCATCCCATTGGAAGCGGGGAATGAGGGGGAGTGTGACGCTGTTATCCCGCGATTCTTCTATATCTGGCCGGCCGTCCGTGGTTTGACCCGACACTTGTCGAATCCACTTCTTTGACTCACGTCGAACCCCGGATTCTTTCTTTTCTTTTGATTTCCCCGGCTCTTAGCTCCTTCACCTTTATCTGCTCTGCCCTGCGTAACTTCATTCTGCAATACCACCATGATTGCCGCAGACGTTCCATCTCTCCCAATGGGAGACTCACCGAATCTGATTCTGGTCCCTGCCACTCCAGAGGAACGTATTGAGTCCATCAAGCTCAACAGTATTGCCTGGAAAGGTCCACTGAATATGAATGCATACATTGAGCGCGAAAATCATCTCTATGATCAACGACTGACCCGAGAGAACCTCACTTGTTGGATCCTGGTAGATGGCTCTGAGCCCGAGGGCGAGCGAACCATTCTCAGTTCCTGCGAATCCTATCGGAAGAAGGCATTGTTGGCTCATGACGGTGTAGTTGAAAATGTCAAAACTCACGGTATTGGAAGCGTTTACTGTCGACCCGAATTTCGGGGTAAGGGCTACGCGAAGCGGATGCTTCAGGAGCTGAGCCAGAAATTAGAGACGTGGCAGATGGAAAAGGAGTCGCGTGGACGATCTTTATTCACTATTTTGTTCTCGGATATCGGGAAAAAGTTCTACGCTCAGTTCGGATGGCGGCCATTCTTGTCTTCACATATGTCTCTGCCACCGCTTCCGAAGGAAGTGCTTAACGGTAGCTTGGAAAATAGCAAAATCAGACCCCTGCTTGCAAAGGATGTCCAAGACTGCATCTGTGATGAAAAGACTCTTGCTAAGTTGCAGGATCGCATGCAGCTGGCCTCGCAGTCGCCCGGCGCCAAGGTGGCCATTATTCCGGATTTCGACCATTTCATCTGGCATTGGGCTCGTGAGGAGTTTTTTGCAGAGCAGCTTTTTGCAGACCGCTCCCCTCCTGTGATTAAGGGAGCTGGAGACGACCAGGCACGCGTGTATTGCGCTTGGAACCGCAACTTTGGTGAGGCTCCAGAAGACAATGTTCTATATATTCTGCGTTGGGTGTATGACGATCCTACATCGCCTGAAGATGAGCAGACAGTCATTGAAGCCATGGCTACTATCTTGCGACGGGCTCAGTTGGAAGCTCACGAGTGGAATATGAGCAAGATCGAATTCTGGAATCCTTCACCATTACTAGAGAAGGCAGTGGCCCTTCTCGACCCCAAGGCTGAAGTGGTACACCGCGAGGAGAGCAGCATTTCCAGTCTGCGATGGACGGGGGCAGAACAGGGACTTGGAAAAGATGTGCAATGGCTTTTGAATGAGAAGTTCACTTGGTGCTGATTGGCCAGCTGATATACTTTCGGGATCCTCTCTTGTTTTTGACTGATTCTTTTTCGTCTTTTTTTGTTCTTTCTTTCTAAATCTTCATTCCACATGTCCCCAGGTACAGGGCCCGGGATCATTGGGCGGCAAACGTGACCATGATGTTTTTAGACATGACCAGCATCATAGACTGGAAGCTGCTCGGCAATTACGCTTCTTTGACAGAGTGCAGTCAGCGCTTTGAATTTTTCAATAACTCATGCCAATTCCTGGTTGTTTTGGCTTTGGATTTAGCAGCTCCGGTTCCACCCCCAGCTCCACCAGCCGGGGCTTTGCTAGTCTGCTTCCGCTGGGATGCGTCAACAAAGAACATTGTCGTAGGGTCAGGGCTCTGGAATGATCCTTCTGGCAGCCTAGAGAGTGTGGCATCCCCTCTCCACGACTCGGGTAAGCAGTCCTTCCATAACTGTAGAAAATCGTTCCGCCCAATAGCAGAAGAGACTGTAGGGGCTGTAGCAGCCAGACAGGTTTCCCCAACCCACTGTGTACATTCTGTCTTGTCGAAGCTTGCCCCTGAAGTCGACGGGAAGAAGAAAAGTTAGCCTAGTTCATACTCAAAGCAATCCAAATCCCGGATTAGACCCAGCTTACATTTGATATCCTCTGACAGGGGCGGCCGCTGGTCCTCGGCGCAAAGCCTACGCGCTAAAGCCTCAAGTAATCCCTTTGGGAACGGCGGTGCCGAAGCATCGTCATCAAGCACCGATTTCCACAGATCACCAACCAGGAATTGTTTCTCCAGATCAATGCCTTGCAACAGAGCCCCTTCGGACAGACGCTTCCAAACGCTGAGCCGCATCCGCGCTGAAGGTCTCCAGCATGAGATTTCCTCCTGACCATCAATAAACGCACAAAGCTCCAACCAGGCCATTTCACATTGTGCCGCAGAGACAGGGATATCTGCCCAGATTTGTTCCTTTGCCTGTCGTTTTTGCGCAGCGCTTTGGTTGTCATCTAGACTCGAGTCATCCATGACCATATCGCCGTCATCGTCGCCGCTTCTGGGATCATATAGTCGGAGACTCTTTTCGAGAAATGGGATAGCAGAGAAACCCCCATCGGGAATGTGTAGTTCGAGTGTTGACCCGCACTTGGCGATGGTAGTGACAGCATCGTCGGGGAGATTCAGAGCGCCGCTGTCCCCGGCTTCCTCTTCGACAACCTTGATATCTTCCCGAGAGATATGACCAAAACTCGGTTGGAGAATGTGAATTGAATTCGACGACTGGACTTGGCGGATGCGGTACGTTTTGGTAGGAGTGCATAGGTTAACATATTCTTGGGCGGCGGGGTCTTTGACCGCTTGTGCGAGGGCCGATGAGGGGGATTTCAATTCGAGACTATATCATCAATTAATTACCATCAGTCCATATCCCTGCGAAAGAATTGAAACGCATAGAAATAGGGAAGTGGGGAGCTGGCGTACACAGGTGCATCTTTCGATGTCAATAGTTCCTCCACATCTGGTGGGAGTTCCAATAACCGGAAGCCTTGCTGTGGCCTGGTATGCGTGAATAATATGCTCTGCGAAGTCTGAGTTGACATTTTTGCAAGCGATCAATCCTCCAGTTGATTGAAAAGTTCAAGGTTGATATGCGTGTGAGTGCGGGAAGAGGAGACGCGCGAAAATGGCGGGACGTGGACGCGCCCAGCACAGACCACCGTTTAATGGACACTCCTATGGAGTACAGTACGTATGGTACACGGTAGAACACTCGTCGATCATAGGAATTCGAAGAAAATCTGGAAGCTGATTTCGAATTACAAGCTAAAAATATTGTTTCAGAATCAATGATTTTCTAGGGTTCACAAAGTCGAGAGAAATAACTTTGAAATTCAGTTTGAGCATCATGTTGCTTTGTGCTCCCGTCGCGCCGTCTAGTATGCTATCTAATAAATGATGACAAGAGAGAAGGACCACCCAATGACGACAAAAATATACATCAAAGAAGTGAAGTTGAAAAGCAGAGAAATGAGCCATCGCTCCTGTGCTCGGAAAATAAATCATTTGCGGCAAATTTCGGTTCACTGGGGCAAGGAAGAAGAATGAGACAATTGCTTCTTCACCAAGCCAAGAGGATATTCAAGGTTGGGGCAGGGTGTGGATTAAAACGAGACCGCGCGGTGAATCCAGCCAGCTGGTGTGTTGTGGAATGCACCTTCAAGGTGTGGTATCGAAATGGAAATGTAGATCGATTTGTCGTATGTGTCGCGCTTACAATTTGGCTTGTTCGGAGCCAGCTTCTTTAGCTTCCTTCACAGGTTTAGCAGCAGAACCGTCGCTGACCTTACCGGAATCTGCTTTTTCTGCGTTGCTCTGAGATTTTGACTGGGAACTCTGCTGCTTTTGCTTTTGCGCGGCAAGTTCACTTTCGCGCTCTTTTTGCTCTTGCGCTAGTTGCTCCTCCTCCATCTCCGCCATATGGCGAAGATCATCCACGCTAGGTTCATATAAGTGCCAAATAGTGTAATGAGGCAGCCCGACGACAGAAAATTTCATTCGTTTCGCCATCTAGAATATGTTAGTGATCAGGCAAAATAATGATTAGCCCGTGATATCAGCTTACCTTGCCAAATCCCTCTGTTTCGGCATGCTTCTCGAAGCTAAAGGCAGGGAAATGAACACCTGCTCGGAAGACTCGAGCCTTTGCGAGAATACTGACACCCCCTATGCCATCTAACTCCATTTCCATATCCGGGTCACCATAAGGGTCACGCAGGTAGGCCAGATGGGGTCGCCATGTCGCATACTCGGCGTACCCCTCCACTATTACTGCGTCTTCGTCGAGGGTGTCGGCGAGGGCCAGGGCTGTTTCGGACTCTTGCCATGAATTAAGATCGTATGGCTGCTCTCCTCCGAGCCAATCCGGAAGTGGGCGCCAGACATCTGAGGAAGTTGTTAGTACCCGGAAAGAACCATCTCTACCACATCCGTGACTATGAACTTACTTGGAACAGTGACATCTTTATTGTGGCGCATCAGATCCTCAATGATGGTGAATGGCGCCGTTTCCACATCTGCGTCTCGCCAGTAAACCCAACTATGAGTAGGACGAAGGGTCGCACTCAATAGCCAATTTCGAGCCTGGGCCATCAATTTCCGCCGACTAGCTTGTGCCTCGAAGCCATGACGGCTCTCGACATCCTGTTGTACTTTCTGTCCAAAATCCTTTTGGATTACAGAGATCTCCCCGAAGCTCATTTTAGGATCTGCGTCATTCTGAATCTCTTGGAGCATGCTAGAGAGCATATGAAGGGTATCGTCGCGTGAGTCCGACACCAAAAAGGCGAGATCGATCAGATTATGAGGGTATGTGAGGTTGCGAAGGTGTGAGAAGAACATTGGGAGGTGAGAGGACGCATCTCGTAGAGGGGTCAGCATGAGTACACGCTCTCCACGTTCCCAACCCTTTTCAGACCCTTCCACTTCGGAGAGATCATAATATCGAACAGTTTGTAGCTGGAGATCTTCGGAGGAATGAAGTAGACCCAATGATAGAGTCGGTAGGATGACGGCGCGCCAGGAAGGGAAGATTAAGATGGTCAATAGGAAGGAGACTCCGGCGAGGAGACATAATCGTTGGATCAGTTGTCTTCGGCGTCGGAGGGCAGGTTGTGAGCGAGGTTGAAAGCTAGATGATGAAACTTGTCAGTACGAAGATCTGGAGAATTGCCATTGTCATGTGCAAATAATGATGAGTTTAGGTGGGCAAGATAGGTGTGGATCGCGTGTCAACGAGGTGTCAACCAGGACAACACCGGCATATCACTGACTGGCTAGAGTTGTTAGACATACCTATTGGGGGATATAGAAAAGGCCGACCCGCGAGGGTAGGCTGAGTAGCCCTTGGAAAAGGCGTGAGGCCTATTCATGATCACCGGGATTCACAATGCATTGGCGTGGGCGGGTTGGCGTTGGGGCGGAAAGTCGACGGGGCCAGGGTGGCAGCCCCCCCGGTCTATCTTTAAGTGGACCACTTGGAGAATGAAAGTAGGGGGAAGAGATAAGAGAGAAAGAGTAAAAGGGAAATAAAATAAAATCAATGACAGACTAGGGACAATTGCATTGACATGCACCAGGGTGTCAGCATACGACAGAAGAGACAAGAAGAAAAAGAAAAAGAAAACAAGGGAAGAGTCCGAAGTATCGCATCGCATCGCATCAGAGCGTGCGTCACCGAATCCGGGCGAATCGGACAGCCGCTTGCAGCCACCCGGCGATCGATTGTGGCTTGTACTTGTGTACTTGTGTAGTTACTTGTATACTTAGTATGTACTTTGTGCCAATTAGAAAGATTGGAGTACTTATCATAAATCATAATCATAAGAAATACTTAACTCTACACTAATGGGCTTGTTTTGAAATTATCTACATGTTGGGGCGCTGCCGATCTTCTCTAGCGTTTCCATCCGACTCGCTGACACTCACTCATTCTCCAATGCTGGGATTGCAAGAGTCCCCGTCGATGCGGGGGATCCTTTATCTTTTCCTCCCTCTGCCTCTCGCATCACTTGGACTAAGCGTTCCGCCATCTGCGGTCCATTTCGCAGAGTTAATAGGACGGATGCGGCCTCGTACTCGCTGTCCAGGATATAGTACCTTTCTCGTTGGCAATTCTCCACCGCATCCCCCTGGAATGCGACCCTGGCGATCACCTTGGCTGGAACACTGGCTTTGTTGATCGAACTACGGGACACCATGCGCAGAAATGGCCGGAGTCCGGTCCGCGTTTGATGTGCGACTCTAACTGACAGGGGCGCCCCCGTTCGAAGATGACTCTGACCCGCAAGGCCCCCCGGGTCCAGTGTGAAGATGTCAAGTGGAATACTCCCTGCCTGTAAAAAATTGAAATGGAACGTTAGCAGTGGTCTTGTACGATCCAGACTGGAGGTAAGCCGTTGCGATCGGTCAGACTTACACAGGCCAGGCTTCGACGTAACGCATACAAGGCAACACTAGCAATCAGCTTGCTGCTGCCAAATCGAAGATTTCCTTCTCGTGCGCTCAGCAGAGTCCCTGGAGGACGACTGTCTCGGCCTTGGTTGTGATCGAAGTAATTGAGTCGACCGTCAGACGCAGTGGCGCACCCAATATACATCACTTTGGCACCACCGCCCGGGGTTCCATCACCAGCTCGGAATGCTTCGAGGAGACCGACGGTCAAAACAAATGGGGCGATACAGTTGGCTTGGTAAACCGGGTCAAACCCGTCCAGAGTGAGTTCATCGACAACGTAGGATGCAACAGCGGCCGAATGGATTAGATTGACAACGGGAGGAATCTCTTTCCTGTGCACCCGATCTACCGTTTGCTCAGCAAATCTAGTGGCCTCTTGAAGGTTGTTGAAATCGAGTGGAAGTACTTCGATGGACCGTGGCCCAATGAGTCGGATTCGTGAGATGAGGGCTTGAACATCGTCGGCTTTGGGATGTCGTGCCGTCAAAAGCAAGTGAACGAAAGGTTGTGTTTTGGCAATGGCCACAGCGATCTCTGATCCTAACTGCCCATTGCCACCCGTGATGATAACGGTTCCTGTCAGTGCTCTTCCCATGTCACTGCCGGTATCTCGGTCTGCCTGAAGGGTACTCGTGTCCAGCGAAACGGGCCGCTACGGATTGCATAGGAGAACCTGCTCTTATGAAACGCTGAGATGATGCGATCAAGGGAGGGGCTGAGCCAAAATGAAAGGATATTCAAAGTAAAGACAAAATGCAAACTAAAATGGCTCGTCAATGCGCTACGACCGAGACGGGGCTATATAGGCCCATTGAGGGACTCGAACTGTAGATCTACTGTATGTCCCGGGCCAATGGCCTCAATAGGCCAGGGGCGGTGTCAGAATCGGCATGTCTCAGGTTCATACAAAGTACATACGGCTGAGTCCGTGTTTTCTGGAAGAAGAGACAATGGATCAATCAGATGCGGCCATAGACGGTCATGCCTTAGTGCCGAGTAGCTAGCGGAGTGGCCGGCCGCAGGGAAAGAGAAAGAAATTTTTTTAGCGACCCCATCTGCGCCCCAACATACTCCGTAGACAAAAATAACCCTGTCAACCCGATGAGGTAGCAACCATGGATGATGACATGTTTCAGACCTTGGAGAGGATGTCGCCAGGTCTCATGTGGGATTGTACAGTATGGAATCAATCATATGTTGACAGGCGTTCGCTTTCCGGTAGTGATTGACGGCGATTGGGTTCGTAGTTCACGATTGACCCGTGTGGACATTTGTGGGCCTTCATGGACTCGCCGATCGTTCGCGACTGACCATCCCAGACGATCTCGAATCGTGGCTTGACAGCTCAGCAGCCCAGCAGCCAAGATCGAACTGTTGTCAGCAATGCCCAGTAACCCCCACCCGACCGAAATCTCCATGTCATCCGATTCGCATGTCTTAGTCATAAGTTGGGGGTACGTATTTCAGATGTTTTGAATGGTCCATTGAAGCAATTTCAAACAACAAGACGGTATAGTACGGCGGAGAAGAAAAAGAAAGCCACATAGGCACTATTGAAATAAGGTGTGCTGGTGATCCATGGTTCAGCAGTGCATGGGTATGGTACACGACGGTCAAAGAACCTGAATGACAAGCAAGGAGCAGCAGCATAAGATCACAAATTCCTCAATAACCACCACTTTCCTCTTTCTCCAAAGAAAAGTAGAAAGAAACAAGAAAGCTCAACAATAAATAAAAAATAAACGCGTCAGCGCCAGGGTTCGAACCTGGGCACCCGAAGGTACTAGATATCAGAAATTGAATTCAAGTCTAGCGTGTTAGACCACTCCACCACACTGACATAAGCCACTGAATTAATGCAAAGAGTGATATCTCACATCCAACAAAAGACAAAAGAAGGTGCACTATTCAAGCGGATAGAGAAATGTCCACCAATATCTTGACATGTTGATCACGGTGATTGATCAGTGCCTTGAACCCCTTCTCCGCTACTTCATCCATTCCAATCTTGCTGGTAATCATTTGTCGCGGCTGTATCTTGCCTGGTTTGAAAAACAGAAGAATTAAAATCAGAAATACTCACTGAAGCTTGGGGGGAAGGGTTTAATTTACCAGATGTTATTGCTTCAATCACAGCGTCAAAATCCCCATCATCATAGACCGCCGCGCCGGTGACATGCTTCTCCCCAAGGACTATATCAAAAAACACATTAACGATCGGCTTTTCCTCCCATAAGGACACAATCACCGCCGTTCCACGTGCTCGGAGGCCCGCCATAACGGTATCTAGTCCGGCCTGCACCCCCGACGTTTCAAAGGAAACCGAAACGCCTTGTTTTTGACCAGTGATTTCTCGTATTCGCGCAACGGCGTCAACTTCTTGAGGATCGAGAACATGAGATGCGCCAAAGTTCCGGGCAAACCGTCGGCGCTGTTCCGAAATCTCAACCACAATGATGGTCTCAGCTCCTTGGGCTTTCAGAACCTGTACAATCGCTAGCCCAATGGGTCCGGCTCCAACAACTAGAGTTGCGTCTCCAGTCTTGAGAGGAGCTCGACCAACTGCATGCCATGCGACGGCGAGAGGCTCCACCAGTGCTGTTGGCGTCAGTAAGAGCTAAATTCCATCATCAATCTGACATGCATACCTCCAATATCAAGGGGCATTGAATCTGGTAGTTTGATTGCGTGCTTCGTATCAACTACAACATGGTCGGACATGCCACCAACCTCGCCTATACCTTTTGGTTAGATCTATAAACCACCGAGAAGTCTCCTGACATACTGCTATATCCAATAAATCCCAAGCTGCTGCAGATGTTTAGTCTTCCCATAGCACACCGCGAGCACGAGCCATCAGAAATATTCGGTTTGACAGCTACTTTGTCTCCGACCTTCAAGCTGACCACACTTTCTCCGATCTCTTCTACTGTCCCGCTAAACTCATGACCAAGAATCGTCGGGAGCTTGGCACCCGTAATCGGATGTGGCGTGACAGGCACTGCCGAGGGTCCAGCAAGATATTCATGGAGGTCTATTCGAGTGAGAGTCTGAACTGAAGATGGGGTGATACTTTAACTTACCGCTGCCACAAATCCCTACAAAAGCAGGCCTAATCTTTGTCAAGTGTTAGCAAGCGCATGTTGGTTTTGTCGAATCACACCACGACGCCGATCATATCAAGGGATAGTTTCTAGAATACCTTGACCTGGCCCGTCCCACAGATGGCCTCACCAACCTCATCCAGGCGGACATCCTCTCTACCGTGAAAACGAACTGCTCGCATAATGACCGAATCCTTTTCAGAGAGGGAGGAGTGTATATCTTCAGATAACGCCACAGAGGAAGAATATAAGCCCAAATAGAAGTCGCAACGGTTCCCTCGCTTCTCGTACACGAGGATTCATCGGAGATTTAATTTTAAACTGGCCTACTAGGCTTGTAGTACAAGCGTGGTACAATCAAGTTTAAATATCTCTCACGGCTATATTTCATCCGAGGCCGGGGAGAACAACCCCTCTTCTCCGCGACCCCACGGGGTACCACCGCGGAAGACCAGCGAAATCCCGTAGATCCTTGAGACGGTCAGAATTGAAAGCCATGGCGGAAAAATGCCATGTTATCTGACTAAGGATTGACAAACTTCCGTACAAGAAGCCTGTATCAGCTCTAGTAGATCTATCCCCCACTAAGGGAGCATAACATTCAATATTATTGTAGTGCTCGATTTCCTCTTTACTATGCAAGCACGTGAACCAATAAATCATTTTTACAAGCCGTAATATAGTAGATCCCCATATATATTGATTTTCAGATTAGATAATTACCAAAAAAGGCGACATCTTATAGCTAATCCATTTCCGGCTTTCTTGGGCACGGACACGTGACATATTTGAAGATGATCGATTCTTGACTGGCACATTAGTAACGCCAATAAAAGATGAGAATAATAAATCCAAAACTAATAAAAGGAATTGAATTGAGTTTTTGAGTAGATAAAATAGCCAAGGGATGGATTTCCAGGTTGAAAACATCGGGTCAACTGACATGTGCGGCCCGTCAGCGGCATGACTACTCATCAAGCAGATCACAATTCAATGGTCCTCAGGTACAGCCGAAATCCATGTTTCAACCTGATCTCTAAGTAAAAGAATTAGAGAGTCAAAGACAATCAGGCAAAAAAGACATTCGTGTTCCTAGATCGTTCCTGTCACTATCGTCATTGATCGACGGAAGCAGGAATGCCGATCCAGGAATGTAACCCCAGATTCAGACTGGAATGCGACCTCGTGGAAAACATGCGATAATATTGGCAGCAATAGTATACTCCGCTTTTGCGTATCAGAGATGAAGGTGCAAAGAGGCAATTAGATCAATTATTTCGATGAGTATCTGGTTAAGTGGGAGAAAGTAATCCCAGGATAATGGTATTAACTACTCATATATGAGTTGCATTTCAATACTATTGACTAGTAGTCCGCTTTAGACCAGTTCCTAGCTGAATAAAGACTGACCATGGATCCTCAATGCATATCTATGGTACTCACATCGTTATTCCTTGGTCTGGGCCCGGAGTACATTTTCTCCTGGGACCACTTCCAAGCTTCTTCACTATAGTTTCCGGGATTGGGCTGAATACACCTAGAAAGGAACCATTGAGGGTCCGTCTTATCTTTGGATGAATGTAACTCTTCAGCTTTGCTTCGTTAATACCCCTTTATATTCCCACAGGTTCTAGCTGTCTCCTTGTCTCCTTTTTTTGAAGCTTGATCTCCTGTATTCACTCTCGCGGATATTTGACCAATTGCATAGAGCTGGAGCCCTTCATCCCGGCTTTCTCTCCAACATGAAACCACTCGCTAACTTATACCTCTTTGTTGCCTCCGCTACCCTCGTGGTAGCTCAAGACCCGAATCCTGTGTCGACTCCAAGCGAGGGCGGATGTGCTTCCCAGAAGTAAGTTTTGAGCTCACCTGCCCAATCAGGTATGAAAAGTCTGCTAACGAAGAAATAATAGAGTTGTGGATCAATGTGTCTTAACGATGAAAAACGCGTTGGCAAAATGTCAAAATGATAATTGGGATTGCAAATGCTCTGCTCAGGCAAATATCGCCAAGTAAGTCTATATTGTCTTGATGCTCTTTCAGACGAATATATGGGAATTAGTATTGGAATTAACAATATTAACAATTTCAATAGTTGCTACGTTGACTGCCTCAACAACGCGGATAGTTTCTCGGCTCAGCTAGCCAGTGCGGAGACTTGTGCCACTGCCAACGCATACGATGCGGGACTACACACTGTTCCAGCGACCTGGACCACCCCCGGACCCGCAGCGGCGACCCCGGCAGAGATCAGTGACGTTGATGATGGCGAGTTCGATACCAAGAAGTCGGAATCTTCTAGCGAGCCAACAAAGTCCTCAACCGAACAAAAAGACGCGGAGGCATCAGAAGGGGCAGCTGCTGGCAAAATTTCTGGGAGCTGGTTGGCTCTTTTGGGATTGGGAATTGGACTGGCGTTTTGAAGGGATGAAAGCCCTTGAAAAAGCTACTATCATACACTATACGATAATCATGATATTAGGGGTATCATAATCGCTATACATGAACGCCTGTTCAATATGTGGGCACATATAAGATTGGTTGCTCCAAATGGAATGGGCATGGAGGGTGATGGTTATTATGGACACGTTTATTCTATTCAGCGCAGTGAAATACAAGCACACAATCATATTTTACATTTATACTATTTACCCCCTCTATTCGAGGATGCAAAGAGTGTAGGTAACTACGAACCTTCATGGTGTTTGAGTAGAATTTGGCCGGTATATGAAAATTGCATTGAAAAAGAGACCAGCTCAGAAATTGGAATAACTCTACTTGCTTTTACGGGTTAACAGCCCCTTCAGAGCCTCGGTTTCGCCCTCCATTTTTGAGACCTGGAGTCTCAACTCATCACGCTCCTTTTTCACACGCTCCAACTCGTCTTCCAACGTTTGCATCCGGTCGGCACGTCTCTGACGACATCGTCGAGCCGCGAGTGTATTGAGTCTGCGCTTTTCGACGCGGGACGAATCTACACGACTCAAGACGTCGTCGCCCTGCGAAGTTGCAGGGCTAGACGTCGACGCCGAACCTGGAATCTGTGATGTAGGGGAAGGATGAGATTGCCCGTCTGTATAGAGAATTAGACATATAGTTCGTCAGGTAACACAGGTTATACAGGAGCTCCTCTTACCGTGAGAATTCACTGAGCTGGCAACAAGTGGAGAAGGGGCAAAACTTTGGGGGTCATTGGTTGCTGAATCCGAGATTGAAGTAAAAGTCGGGGTCATGCCATAGCCCAAATCATTGACAGTTACGTCAATGTCGGGACATGGCACAGGCGGAGGGGCGGAAACAAAGTTCCAGTCGATATTGGCAAAGGACAAGTCAGATTGTGTCCAAAGATCCGACTCTTGAGAAAAGGTAACATTGGTAGTATCGAGAGATTGAGAGAATGGCGCAGTCGTGGGGATACACGGCGACGCCGAGGGGAGCGAGTAGTAGTGTTGGTGTTGAAGGTAGGGGGAAAAATTAGGCCTCGGCGAGCAGTCCGACTCCTGGAGGCTTGAGGAGGGACTGTGATTGAGATGGCTGCCAGAAGAGGACGGTGCGTTCGAAAACGGCTGCGGTGCTGTTGCAAGAGCAGGCCGCCATGATGAGATTGTATGAGCGGGCCTAAGCGGGCCCGGGGCGCGAAATTTGTTTAAAGAAGTAGAGAGGGAAATAACCCCTTGGGAAGCAGGACTCGGTCACGAATGGCCGAGGAGTGGTGTCCTGAGGAAGAAAAAAAGAAGAGGAAGCAGGGCCAGGACCGAGATATAATAACCTGGAGGAGGGCGGAGGCGAAGGGGCCGAAGGGGAGATGGATCGACACCGGTTCAGCCCGCTCAGACTGCTTGCACTGCCCGCAAAAATCAGCCAGCCCGGACGCTGATTGGCTGAGGTCTCTCGACTCATCGTGACTCATTTTAGTGCGAGCCTTTTATACTGGATGGGCCAATCACAATAAGAGAGGGTTACATAGTGATCGCATTAATCACAGGCATATGAGACCTCAACTCCGTACTTTCTGTAGTACAGCGAAATCTAGAACCCTGCTACTCCATAGAAGAATTCGCAATTACGTTGGATTAATGAGTGAAGTTCCACCGTAACTACACCTGCTATGCAGGCGTGCATAATTTCTACTTTACAGTACACCATATATACAGTAGCAGTCTGCTAACCAGTACTAACTACCAAGAGCATCCATTATGCTTTTATTGTTATTAAATCGTAGTATGGTCCATTGCTATTTATTAACTCGGTCTACACCTCTAGAGTATAATTTACTGAGTTATAATAACATCTATTAACTCTTCCGATTGTGATCCCACCCCAAGTTAGCATTTGTTAATTAATGAGTATACTATTTGTAATGATAATACTACTAGTATTTATTAACTTATAATAACTATCACACTAATGCTGGTAAAACTTAAGGTAATCTATTACTAGCAGTAGTGTGAGTAACTTAATCTTCAATATCACTAAGTACTTCTAAGGTAGGTACCCCACTATATACTATTAAAAGGAGGGCAATTCTAAGACTACTAGTCTGAACCCTAGGAATATTTTGCTAATACCAATATTGATACGAATTGACCATTGAACTGCGAATTTTCTCTTTCTTTATGTCTGTGGGAGCTTACTGCTTAAGCTACATCCTCCTAACTACTAGCTAGTAGACTCTATCTAATACCTGTACTTATAGGGTCGGCACCACTTCTATATACAAGTATACTATACTATGAAATATGGCACTTGTAGTCCATTGGTATTTACCAGTATAACTAGTTCTCTAGGTTAGCCGCTACTAATAGTTGGTAGTACTTAGTAGCAGTACTCTACTGCCCAAACAGTCACTTCGACTGCAACACACAAAAGGATGCTGAGTCAGCATGTGAAGCTGAGCCAAATCCGAAAAGGACAAGCTGCGGATATCTCAAAATCAGAGACTTCAAGTTAAAACCTTCCAATCGCCCTGCAGATCCTCCAAGGGATCGCTCCGTCACGGTGTCAGTCTTCAGGTGTGCGAGCCTATTGCGGGCCCGAACCACAACCCCGCGGGTCCAATCGTTGACACAGTTCCGTGCCCCTCTTCAACTTCGAATTTCTTTTCTTCCATCCCCTCCACGCGCATTCACCATGGCGACCGCCGCTGCCCCCGACTCTTCGCTCCTGTCTCTCCTCTACCGCTCGTACCCTAACGTCATCTCTCCCGATGCCACTGAGCCCGACTACCTCCACGCCACTCCCAAGATCTTCCCGCAGACCTCTTACGTCGAGGCCGAAGAGGCTGATGTCAAGCAATGGCTTAACACCACCTCCGGCCTGAAGAGCGCTTTGGCTAAGGATGATAAGCCTGTGGTGGAGAGCATTCTGGTTCAACTGAACACCCACCTGGCCACCCGCACCACCTTGCTCGGTGCGAAGCCCTCGGTCGCCGATGTTGCCATCTACGCTCTGGTTGCCCCGCTGGTCGAGAAGTGGTCCCCCGAGGAGCGCACTGGCGAGAAGGGATACCACCACATTGTCCGTCACATTGACTTTGTGCAAAACTCCAAGGTTTTCTCTCTGCAGATCCCCGAGGAGGAGAAGATCGTCATCGACGTGAACGACGTTCGCTTCGTGCCCAAGCCCATTGACCCCAAGGAGGAGAAGGAGCGTAAGAAGCGCGAGAAGGCCAATGCCCAGAACCCCGACGCTGCTGCTGAGAAGCCTCTTGTTGTTGGCCAGGGCAAGCCCGGAAAGGATCAGAGCAAGGCTGCTGAGTCTGCCGCCGCCGGTCCCCCCAAGACCAACAAGAAGGAGAAGAAGGAAAAGAAGGAGAAGGCACCCAAGCCCGCACCTGCACCTGCTGCTCCTCCCTCCCCGTCTATTATTGACCTGCGTGTTGGTCACATCCTGCGCGCCATCAACCACCCCAACGCCGACTCCCTCTTCGTCTCCACCATTGACTGCGGTGACGCCCCCGGCTCCGACAACACCTCTCTGGACGAGGAGACTGGAAAGACTGTCCGTACTGTCTGCTCCGGCTTGAACGGCCTAGTTCCCCTGGAGGAGATGCAGGGCCGCAAGATCGTCGCTGTCTGCAACCTGAAGCCTGTGACTATGCGTGGAATTAAGTCTGCTGCAATGGTTCTGGCTGCCTCTCCCCGTGTCCCCGAGGGCGGCGATTCCCACGCTGGTCCAGTCGAGCTTGTCAACCCTCCTGCCGATGCCCCTGCCGGTGAGCGTATCACCTTCCAGGGCTGGTCAGAGGGCGAGCCCGAGAAGCAGCTCAACCCCAAGAAGAAGGTCTGGGAGACCTTCCAGCCTGGATTTACCACCAACCAGGACCTTGAAGTCTGCTTTGATAGCAGTGCTGTCCCCGCTGTTGCCGGCCAGGAGGGCAAGCCCGCTATTGGAAAGTTGGCTACTGCCTCTGGCGTCATTTGTACTGTCAAGACCCTGAAGGACGCTACTGTCCGGTAAAAGTTGCGGATATATCAAAATACCATCCATTAGTGCATACCCACGAGAAGACGAAATAAAATAGCCCTTTTCAATTCAATTATTTTTTACAAGTCTCGCCGTATCGATATCTGTTTAGATCCTTCAGAAGGAAAGTTCTACGCTTTTTTTTCGCTCGAAATTTGGTATGATTAGTCAAAGAAATGCTCATTGAAGGCACTACTTCTATCGCAAAATTTACAATATCTCACACCCTGTCGGCCACTCGTGGCTAGAATATTATTATTGGGTTCCATGCCCCCGCCACACACCTTTCCTTGTCCGATCTAGTTTCTTATCACTTTGGGGAGGCGAAACCGAGAGATGGACCACGTTGGTCAAAGACGACAAACAGGGCCTTCAGAAAAACGTCGCCGAAGATTTGAAGACTAGATCCCGAGTTGGATTGCACGCCACCATAACAGACTAGTATCATTATTAGCTGGGGCTCGAATAACCAGAACTAAAGAATGGAGAATAACTCACCTGTACCGCCGGTTGTCTTGTTTGTTCCAATCTCGGCGAAGTTGATCAGTGATCCAGGAATAGTGGCTTGGAACTTATTTCCAATAGCAACGGATAGACTGGGTATATCCGTATCACAGGAAAAGATGTACCCGCTCACACTGTTGGAGTACTGAGCCCAGCCATCGTAATACGCTTTGGCAACCTGGGGGCTGACAAGCATCAGAGAAGTGCCAGTGTCCGCGATGGCAGTCGGAGTGTCGGTGATTTTTTGCAAAGATCCACCACCCACAGCAAACTGTGCAGCCTCAAATTGCCAAAAACCATTGGAATTGTCAACGCTCACGTTGACCAGGGAGCCGGAGTACTTGTCATGATCGATCGTGCCGAATTCATACTCGCCGACTCCTTCGCTCTTCAGGCGTGCTGTGAAGACAGGCTCGTCGAGGTCTGGGGCGATGTTATCGAAAAAGGTCTTCTGTGGACCTGGGTCGAAGGTATTGATCGATGTGAAGCCGAGACCTACAAGGCCATTCGAATTCTCGTCGGAAATGAATGAATCTGAAACCGAGGTGGGTAGTCCGAATACCTGGTTCTTAACCGTTGCGCCGCCAATCGAGACTGTATCCTTGGCCAAACCACCTTTGGCATTGGATGAATCGCCATATGAGATCTTGAAAGTACCATCAACTTTCTTGTAAGTGCTGGAGTTGCTGGGATTGTACACCGTCCGGCCTGAGATCATAGATTCAGGAAGATCAGTGTTCAGGACCCACCTAGATCATACATGGTGATCAGTAGGTTGTTTCATAATTTTATGAACCAATCAATCACACCCAAGAATTATCAAATATGAACTCACATGTCAGATGACCCTGTATCAAAATCCATTACGATCGTTTGTCCACCAATCTGAACAGGCGAGACGAACTCCACATCTCCTTGGACTGAGGTAGCCGTTACAGAGCCAGTCTGCTCGGTCTCATCCGAGTCGCCGGTGTAGGAAGCGCTCTTGCTCGTGCGAGTCAGATCATCGAAAGGTACAAAGTCGTCTAGGTCCAAGTCACTGAAGTCAGTTTGGGCAATACCGAACTTGCGGTAAGCCTTGCGAAGAGCCGTCGGTCCATGAGCAATATAATCACTGCGTCGAACGCGTTCAACACGAAAAGTCTTGCTTCTATAAGGCGGAAGTGCAGCGACCGGCGCTGCAAGAGCATCATAGCTCAGCGAGATTAAAAGTACCAGCGAAATGAACAAATACATTTTGTCTGGATGTGCACCTGGGAGAAGCACCTTTTTCCTTTTGCAGAGGTTGAATGAAACGGGCCTGCCAGAGAGCTCCCAAAAAAAGAACGAACGAGCGAGGAAGCCCTTTTTTTTTTCAAAAATGAAGAAGTCGAAAAAGAAGACTTAGTCCAGCAAAGCCTCCAGGGCCTTTTCAGAGAGTGGAAGTGACTATTGCACTCCCTCGATGGAGTGAATGAGTCGAATCAAAAAGGCGCCAAAAGAAGCGGCAATCAGGCACAGCCTGGAGTCGACAAGCCCCCCGAAAGGCAAGAAAGTAAAAGAGAGAAGGGGAGAAGAGAAAATAAAAATAAAAAATAAAAGAAAGAGAAAAAAAGTGCAAATATTGATTCAGGGAAGATCAAAGAATGAGTATCCCAGCACTATTGTATCAAAAAACGAAAAAGGAGAAAACGACCGCCAATCCTCTCTGGGGGAGAAGTCTGTAGATCTATAAAAAGGGGACCAGGAGAAAGAAACTGCACCAAAGAAGACCAAGGTAATGCCCAGACCACTCCGCGTGCATAGTGTCTAGTCTATGGAGTAAGAATTATGAATATTATTTGATTCTTTTTACATCCAGGCCCATTCACCGATCGGAAGTCGACCACAGAAAGAGAACTGACGTCGAGTGGACAAGGATAGTATGTTTCTGATCTTCCCGACTACGCAGGACACGCAAGACACGCCCACCTAAATGCACCATTCACGAGCCACAATGACAAGCTAAGCCCTTGGCCAGGGCGCCATGACCGAGCTGCCGAGCGAGCTGTCACAGCGATCCGCGAAGGGACAAACCTCCGGATAGGGCAGAGCCCAACTTCTCGGCGGCTCATTTGTCTGCTACGGCGTGGCGTACTGGGCCAGTGGGGAACTCCTCTGGGCGCGAGTTGTGACAGGTACGTAGTCTCCTCTATTCCATCTGAAAGGGCACTGGCTGTGCAGCTAACTGATCATGAAACACTGCAGCGGGTATGTGGCCAATCATTGTGGTCTGTTCGTTGTTCCCCTTGAAACGGCGGGGCCGGCACAAGCTGTGAGAGGTTACAGTGATACTTCACCTATGGCTTCTTGGCGGTTCGCCACCAAATTTTTTCCCTTTTACTCCGTACTCAGAGCATTGAACTGAGATGAGGGTTCTCGGCATCGCTACGGAGTCCACGGGAGAAAGGATTGTTGCGCTCGGGCGGAGGTTGCCTGTTGTCCTCCAATGCGTGAATACAGTTGACGAACTACCTAACAGGGATTAGAACTAGGTTTTCTAGCTCCGATAGGGGAACCCGAGGCTCCTATTCAATACTCATTCTTTTTCAATACGTACAAAAAGAGGAATTTGGGAAAAGCATTGTCAGTTCTGTTTTCTGGTTGTTTCAGAATAGGGGGTTTTAACGGCCGTAGGGTGGTCCAGGCGACCCTCATGAGTCCCTCTCCAGAAGGTCATTCTCAGAGACAGGAGATAGTTGAGCTGTATCTTTTGACCCCTACTATATAGTAGCTTATGGCATATTTACAAACTGACCCTGTCGTACAAAGCCCAAATTTGAATGAGATCCATTACCCGAGATAATACCATGTTACTTAGTTCGCCGACATCAAGACTGATGAAATCTCGAACTCGACTGCCCCGATCAACTCTCATTTGAAATGCTCGCCTATTACCTTAATCCGCACGTCATTGATCCCTGGCTCCGTTTGTCCGATAAAATTGTCGCGAACCATGTTGACATTTCGCTCCGTGGTTTCATGTAGGACCATGTCAAATCGACGTACAAGATTGCCGATAGTATGGTGCATCCACGACCAGTTCATACTTCAATAATTCGTCTTGTTAACAAAAACTCCAATTATGTCTTCTCATCGCATAATAATAGTTCTTGAAAAGCCTACCTTTGTCCAAGACAACCAAGGGTTCCCTTTGAGGCCGGAACTAAATATCTCTCGAGTTGTCGTAATTCCTCAGGCTCGAGTAGCCATCGCTCCGGGAGAAACTTCGTGGGCTCAGGGAATATTTCTGGATCTCTCAAGATGAAATATGTCGACATTGAAACGAATGTCTGCATATGATTAGTCTCGTCTCGATAGTGTCGAGAAATCTTACTGAATCACTCACTCCAGCTGGGATATCCCACTCCTTATATTGAAGAATCTCTTCTGGGGCCGAGCGAGGAAGCCGTGTTGTTACAACGGAGGCCAGACGAAGTCCCTCTCGAATCACAGCGGTATGCAAGATAATCAGAAAGAGGTTTCACACTTTATGCATCAAGTTACACTTACCAGATAGGGAACTTCCTCTAATTGATGAAGAGATGGGGTAGATTTAACATCTGGAAATGCAGCCAGTAACTCGTTCTTCAGTCGTTGTAATGTTGCAGGATTGTTCAGTAGGTGGAATATGGTTATCGCAGAAGTTTGAGACGGGGCATCTGTTCCAGCGAGCATGAGGAAAATAGCGTCATCTTCCAGTCGAGATTGGGACTTTTCAATCAACGGAATGTCGGGGTTTGTCATAATTGCAGGGTAGATGGCCTGTGGATCTTCCATAAAAGGGCTTTTCTTTGCTGATAGGTTATCTGACTGCATTTCGACTTCCCATCTATCATATCGATCGACTAGAGTTTGGATCCGAAGCCTGACGCTCTAATGATAATAATCAAGTCAGCTTCCACATATCCAACTTAAATAGAAGGGCTTTATGCATTACCTGCTCCATCGAGTAAACTTGAGCATATGGAGGAACTATTAACGAAAGAGGGCGAGGGATGAGGTGTGCGATATCGCCCAGAAAATTGAAGTGCCGGATAAGTCGACAGAATTCGAACATCGTGTTCACCTGTGTCTTCCATGTACTCGGCAATTCCGGCTCATCTAAATATCGAAATCCAATATCCCTCCCGAAGGCATGTTGGGAAAGAGTATCACTGGTGAAACAGTGGAAAGCCGTATACAACTCCAGTGTCCCTTTACTTTCAACCGCCGTCGAGAAGTGTTTGCAGAGAGCCTGGGTATTTGCCTGAATAACAGGTTCAAGGTCCTTTACAGCCCCTTTTTTCAGAAAATGGCCCAAAATCCTTCTCCATGGTCGATGAGCTTCATGCGAGTTCAGCGAGAATATCGACTTGGGATACCCGATATTACTGAATAGAGGGTCTTTGTTGCGATGTTTTCCTGGGCCGGAATAAAGGGTGTTGTAAAACCGAGGGTCTTTGACATGTAACTCCCAAGGAGTGATGCGGACTATAGGGCCGTATATTTCATGAAGCTCGTTTATATGCCAGGTGAATGTACCACCTTTGATGATCTGGAAGTAGATTTCATAGAGGCGTGTGGCAGCTGCTAGTCGGGGACCTGGAAACTTCGCTAGGGGACTTAACACCAAACGATAGAAAATGACGGAGCTAATATATAGCAGAATAATGATAGAAAATAGAAAAGAATATACAAAGTATTGCTCCATGATGAGGCACACGATATATGAAGATGACAGGTACAAAGGATGAAGTCCTCTCCAGGGATCTGGCCGTGAGGAAATCCCCTGATTCAACGCAACTACGAACAAAAACAAGGAAAGAGGAATAGTGACTGACTTCAGAGCGTGTAACCCAAGAATTCATACATGGTACATACATAAGTATATCGCTTCCCTATAGGGAATAAACTCTTTCCATACGTATGTACGGGGTACGTCGTAATGCGGAGTTTTATAACTGGTATATTTGATTCCTCCTGTTTATTTTGCTTCTGTTGGCGGGAATGGCGCACGGGCTATGTAAAATACTAGTATTCCATGAAGAAAACTGAAAATTGCTTTTGCAATGTCGATTTATTAAAGCTTGTTGATTGGTCACGCGATTTTTCTCACGCATGCTGCTGTCATCACGCTTATTTATTGCATAAAGCTGGCGTCTTATTTGATGAATTTGGAAAGGAAGGCTCAAACTCGTACAAACTTGGTTTTAAAATCCCACATATTGACATATTACAGCCAATTTTAGGCGATGATCTCCCCAATCATCACTAAGCCCCTACATTATTGACTATCCGAAGGTGAGTACCCCGGATGACCATTTCAGTCTTGATATCTTGGAATAAATCATTTCAAAATCTAAGATTTTCAAAGAAAGCAGGTATATGGCGCTCATTTGAATTTCTTAGCAATCAAGAAAAAAAAAAGCCCAAGGCCAAAGAAAGCTATATGTTGAATATGTGGCTGTCTTCTAAATTGGTAGCGGTGTCAAGTTGCCAAAGCTAATAGTATCACCTGATATTTTGGGGAGGATTGTTTTAAAAAGTGCCAAGAAATGACAATCGTTCGGGCATTAGGTGACACTTCATATCCAAGTACGAAGTAATCAGAGCGAGTGGAAAAAGAAAATCGAGACTATTGAACTCTATGCTACCAGGCTTTCCATAGAGTGTACTTGGTAAATGAGACCAGTACAAATTTTTGACAGTGTTTTTCTACAATGATTCGAAAATATTGTCAAACATTTTCTCCAGAAGTTTGCTTCGCTGTAGGATGCCCTGTGGCTGTCTGATTGCTCTCTGCAGCCACTCTAGCTGAGTTTTTGCATGGGCCTGGGCGAAGTAATGCTGTACACAAAGACCGGTATTTTTCAAGGTCTCCGAATACATTCTTTAGGATGCTGTGGGTTTATTTTATTTTATTCAAGGCTTGGAAGAGTTTATTTGGGTCGTCTTCTTGAAGAACCATCTAAGCTAGAATTTTTGCACTCTGGAATAAACAGGGTTCACTTTACTGGCTGCTGTAGGGTACGGCACGCTAAACAATGCCGAAGATTAACCCAATGACGGGTTAAACAATAAGGGGCAATGACAATGACCAGGAACGGAACGCTCGGGGAAAACTGAAAAACTTCGGGATTGAGATTAGGCCGAAATGATCAAGCATCGGGTTCTGAAATCCTACAGACATGCCGAAGCAGATCGGCATCTCAGTGCTTGGAACTTCTCTTTCAAGCGAAATCCCGCTGGATGCCGCTAGATCGGGCAAGTCGGACCACTCGGACAACCCCCGCGGGGCCTTTCCCCACACAATGGCATCATACTATGAGAGAGAGAAGCAGTCTACACTTTATCCACCAGCCGTGTGGAGAGATGGTAGAAATTTCTCGTGGGGGTGCCAAATACCGAATAATTTAAAATGGAGTCTAATCGCAGATATCTACAGAATAACAAGGAAATCATTCACCTCGGGGAAACATGACCAAGCTTCCTGTGCTCGCCGTGCTGGGGACACTAGCTGTCCAGGCCCTAGCGAAAGCAGCCGCTAATACCAGTTCCTTTTTGCCAATTCCCAATAAACCCCGCGTGTTCATTCTCTCAGATATCTCAAATGAGCCCGATGACCAAGAATCATTGACTCGGTATCTCCTTTACGCCAATCAATTCCAGACAGAAGGTATTTGCGCAGTCACTTCGACATGGCTTACCGACGAAGTCCACCCCGAGGCAATGCTATCCGTTATGAATGCGTATGGCAACATCACGGATAATCTTAATCAACATGCGCCCCCAGATTCGCCGTATCCCTCGGGTGACCACATCCGAAGCCTGCTACGCAAAGGTGCCGCTGTGAGTGAACTATAGATTCCGTTCTCTTAATATTGAAAGATACCGTTGCTAACAGAGTTGCTGAATTAGACATACGGAATGAAGGCCGTCGGAAAAGACATCCCGCTCAGCGAGGGAGCCGAACTTCTGCTCGAGCGCTTGAAAATCGAATCCGATCAGCCCCTGTGGGTTCTAGCGTGGGGTGGCACAAATGTTCTCGCGCAGGTTCTGTACAAGATTCATGAAACTCACACCGAAAGCGAAGCAGCCGCCTTGCGAGCCAAACTCCGTGTTTACGCCGTTTCGGACCAGGATGACACAGGTGCTTGAATCCGGCAACAATATCCAGATCTTTTTTACATCGCCTCCACGCATGGCTGGAACCAGTACGGTCTGGCAGCATGGATTGGCATCTCAGGCGAGAATTACTACGGAGAGGATCAAGGTGGACCTGACTTTTCCAAAGTCACCCATCAATGGCTCCGTGATAACATCCAGATTGGGCCCTATGGCAAAAAAGCCTATCCAAACTATCAGTTCATCATGGAAGGTGATACTCCTACTTTCTTGTATCTTATCCAAAATGGCCTCGGGTTTCCCGAGAACCCAGACTATGGGTCCTGGGGAGGTCGCTACCAGAAGGTCAATCCTTCTACGGTATTGGATTTCAATCATTACAGCGATGCGGCGGATCGAGTGCTGGGCCAGAATAACGAGACCTTCATCTCCAACCGAGCAACGATCTGGAGGTGGCGCGATGCTTTCCAGAACGATTTCGCTGCGCGTATGCAGTGGTCTCTACCTGCAAATGCCAGCCGGGCTAACCATCACCCGGTTATCTCGATTAACGGCAGTGCTGCGCTGACACCGTTGAATCTGACTGTTGAAGCCGGATCTACCATCACATTGAATGCTATGAAAACTATGGATCCAGATGGAGATCGCCTGAGTTTCCGTTGGTTTCAGTATAAGGAACCAGGTACAAATGATTGGAACGTCGCTGGCAAAGTTCCCGCACTGAATGTCAGCACCACCAAAAGTGGTAGCATAGCACGGGTTCATGTCCCTGCCCAGAAGGAGAGTTGTAATGGCGAAGGTTTCAATCCTTCTGGATGCTGGCTCCTCCACTTGATTCTTGAGGTCACTGATAATGGCTATCATCCGTTAACAAGCTACCGACGAATCTTGTTGCAAACAACAAACTCGACAGAGATCTCATGAGGGAATGGAATTGGTCGAGGTCTATGAGTGTCATGACACAACTATGGAGATATCAATAACCAGTCCAAGTGGGATTGCAGAAAATAAATATATGAAAAATCTAAATTATACCCATGTCATATCAAACTTTTCGTGTTGAAATTACATTAATTCCACCCAAATGCAGGGCGGACCCATGTAAAAAGCTACATATAGGATTTTTACATTCCAAAAGAATCCGTTTACCTATAGTTAAGGTCGTAAAGCTCGTATATTCATGGTATAGAATAAAGTTCTAGGTCCAAACGCCAAATATGAATCACCAATCCAAACCGTAGGCCATGCAATGAATTAAAAACTAGCAAGTCGAAGACGCCTTCAGCCAACCATGTCCTCCGGGAGAACATCCTCCGGGTTTTCACCCACGGCTTCGCCAACTGCCCGGACAACACGCTTGATCGCCTTGGAAGCCGGACTATCGGGGAAATTTTCGACAAAGCTCTCGCCGTAGTCGCATGCCATACCGACACGAGGATCAAGAGGCACTGCACCGAGGAATGGGATGCCCATCTTCTTCGCCAGTCGTCGTCCTCCACCAGTTGTAGCGCGGAAGATTTGAGATTCGTGCGTGCAGTTCGGGCAAACGAAGCCAGACATATTCTCCACGAGTCCGAGAACGCGGATACCTGCCTTGCGGCAGAAGTCTATTTCCTTGCGAACATCGAGAAGCGAGACTTCCTGTGGTGTCGTCACGACAACGGCACCATCGACGCCGGACTCTTTCAAAAGAGAGTTCACTGAGAGATGCTCATCGCTTGTTCCTGGGGGTGTGTCTACAAGCAGAAAGTCCAACTCGCCCCAGTCAACATCCTTGAGGAACTGCTTGATCAGCCCGTTCTTTTTGGGCCCACGCCAGATAACTGCGTCATCCCGGTTAGGCAGCATGAATTGTACACTCATTGCGCCCAAATTATCCGTCACCCATACGGGACTCCAGCCTGCGTTGCTCACGTGAATAGTCTCCGCTTCCACGCCCATCATTTTGGGAATTGAGGGACCACATATATCGGTATCCATAATGCCAACGGTTGAGTCGGGGTTTGTAGCGAAGCCGTGTGCAAGGAGACTTGTGAACGTCGACTTTCCTACCCCTCCTTTGCCGGAGAGTACTAGGATCTTGTGTCGTATTTGCGAGAGTCGCTCGGTTATGATCGGAATATCGGGGTCAGGACCCTTTGGCGCGGTGGCGCAGATTTGTTGGTTCGGACAACCAGCACAGGCATCACCTTGACCGGCCTTTTCGGACTCGGGACCAGGACAGTGTTCTGTGAAAGATGTTAGGTTTCATGTGCCTTTATCAAGGTTAAAGCACCAGGGCTCCCCGCGTTACATACCTGGTTCTGGGGCGACCAGATTCGGCGCTCGCTTTGTAGGCGCCTCAAGGGACGCCTCATTAGGCTCCTCCACGTATGGTGCCATCTGTGGTTATTTGGCGAGGTGAGACGAG
Source organism: Penicillium sumatraense (assembly GCA_020086695.1). Lineage (NCBI taxonomy): Eukaryota > Fungi > Ascomycota > Eurotiomycetes > Eurotiales > Aspergillaceae > Penicillium > Penicillium sumatraense. The sequence goes on along the minus strand of JAGIKU010000841.1, from coordinate 465,594 downwards.
ACGGAGTCAAGAAACCAAACAAGCACAGTATCGAGGGAAGAGAGAAAAGCATTGGTGGCGAGCGGTGATTGATAAGCGGGGATGACTAAATTGCCCGCCGCCATTGGCGGGGCCTGCGATTTCGGAGTGCATTGTACATTGCTTAGTACGCAGTGCACGCGACTAGAATGGCGCGTTTGAAGGAGTAGAAGAGGAAATATGAAACACTATAGGGTAGTATGTATAAAGAAAGAAGCTATTTACTACGAAAAAGAAAAAGAAAAGATTTGAAACACATTCTGGGGGCGAAGGGACTACCTGTCAGCTTCGATGGAGCAGCTCCCCCCTCCCCATTATCTGTCGTACATCAAAAAATGCGTCGTCGAATGGCTGCTGCACGCAGGCACACTTCTTATAATTTCGAAATATTCCCTAGTAACGATTTCCATGCGTTAGTCCAGCAGAAGGCGCTCGCAAGAGAGCGCTAACGCGACATCCCTGCTATTGTCCCTTTGGGGGGTGCTTTAGTGTATCCAATCACGCCTAGTGAGTCGCCGGGCCCAGGCATTTTGTCCTGTCAGAACTTAAGTAGACGACAGAATCTTGATTTGATACGCTTTTCTAGCACGGTGATCAAGGTGGTCCGGCCACTGGGTGGGACATTTCATGCACTGCGGGTGAGACGAGAGGGCGGGGTTCTTCATGAGGGTGTCCAGCCAAAGCATGATATCATTTGAGGGTCTCCAGCACAGCCAATGTAAAGAGTCCTGGTGAATACTTATGGAGCGTTACCACATGGCAAGGATATTTGCATCCAGGATTAACAATGGCGCACTGACGTCAAGCCAAACAAGGGGTTATCTTTGATCCTAGTTCTGGCAGTCCAAATCTAGCACTGCCGGATCGATTCACTTTGTCGTCTTGGTTCTCTTGGTGTTGTACTTAAGTAGGTATGTACGTAAGGAACAAGGGGATTGGAGTGCCGTTCCCTGTCTCTCCACTCGGTTCATTGACTCTCATTTGTCCAGAAACTCGCGTTCTCGCATCCGAGTCGGAGAATGTGTACTTTCGTATGGCACTTACTCCGTAGTGCATGTATAAATTGATGCAAGCTAGTGTGTACCTACTGCAGAGTGGATTGATGCACGAGTCCTCGCATTGGTATCCGCACTTGCCGCTGTCTGCTGCGCAGCTCAACGACGAGGCCCCGCCGTCGCCAACGTGTAACCCCCATTCCGCACGAGCCAGCGACGAATTGGCGATCGTTGTTGTGATATCCTGGGACTGGAAAAGACATTTTCATATGTCTTCCCGAAATAATAGCTTTGCAGAAAGGAGGGTGTGTGGGTGTGTGTACAATGTACCAGAGAGGCAGATCGGATTAGCGTATGGCGATCAGAGTCCGTTTCTTTCTCTTTCTGCTCCATTCGGGAGGGGCCCGCACTAAACTCGCGCGGTGTTGGAGAGAGGAGAAGCCAGAGTGAACAGGAAGTGGGTTGGTTGGGCTGGTTCCACTGACTTACCACCACATAAATACGAGAGATCTCAACCTTTTATTCTGTCAATTTCCCTCCCCACCTCGACACACCTTAAAAGAACACAAAAAAGCAAAAAGCAAAAAAGGAAAGAATTTCTGTGCATAATTTCACCAGAGTCATTGGTCCCCCCGGTAGGTGTAAATTCGTGACTCGTATATACTGCGACCAATTGATGTGGCCGGATGCAAACAGGAACCGTGGGAGTCCGTCACATGCTTCTGTCGTCACTGGAACGCCTCAACAATCCTCTTTCTCCTCTTCCTCATCCCCCTCCTCATCCTCAACAACAATATGGACCAGGGCCGTTCAACAGGTGCCCTGCAGCCTGAGGGGCTGCGCGAGCGATTTCAAAGCCCTGATTCAACTGGGGGTCGCGATGCTCTCACTGCCACTGGGGAAGCGGAGATCAAGGATGCGGCCGGCAAAGACAAGAAGACATTCGGGCGGACTCCCGATGGAACTAGTAAGTGTTTTTTCCCTTTCCAGGCTCTAAAGACTGGATAATATAACACTCTCGTCATCACGGTGACTCTTGAGACGACTTTGGTTCTCCCATTGTTCCTCATCGTCACTGTCCCTCTGGTGGAGCACCTCCCCGCTAACCCGCTTTCGCGCGTTTTCTTAGTCTTCACCGTGCCCCAAACCCATGACATGGTCTCTCAGCTACTCTCGCCTTCCGAACCAAAGAATTTGTCAGATGTGGTGGTGTTGACTTTGCTTGCAATCCATGTTCTTTTGCTCTGGGCCCTTCCTGCGAGTGCTAAAGTGCCGGTATTTGCAATCATCTACCTATTTTGGCGCGCAGGTTACAACGGAGGCATCGGATGGCTACTTCATCACCAGTCGCATCACAAGACTTTGATTCGATGGGCTGAGAAGACGAAGATCTTTGTTGACCCGGCCACGGGGAAAAATCCACACCCTGTTCTGTACAATTGGATCAAGCGAGAGCTAGAGACCAAGATTCCCCACGATTACAAGTTCGAAAGTGCCCCCATTGAATACAACACCTGGCTTGTCTTTAGGCGTCTTGTGGACGTGATTCTTATGTGTGACTTCACTTCCTACTGTCTCTTCGCAATAGCATGTGGCCATCACCCTGTGGATGAGAATATTCTCATGACCGTCTTGCGGTGGACAGCGGGTATCGTGCTCGTTCTGTTCAACCTTTGGGTCAAGCTAGATGCCCACCGAGTAGTCAAGGACTATGCCTGGTACTGGGGTGATTTCTTTTACCTCATTGACCAGGAATTGACCTTCGACGGTGTTTTCGAGATGGCTCCGCATCCTATGTATTCTGTCGGCTATGCGGGTTACTACGGTATTTCGCTTATGGCGGCGAGTTACAAGGTGCTCTTCATCTCTATCATTGCCCATGCAGCTCAATTTGCCTTCCTGGTCCTCGTGGAAAACCCGCACATCGACAAGACCTACAATCCGCCTCCACCCCGCAAGCGCTCGGTCTGTGCTGATTCGTCTTCGAACCTTACGGATCTGGATACTCCCACTGCGCCAACCCCATCCGATGAAAATCCTCCCAACGCGTCTTCGTATTCGGCCAAGCCACCCCCTTCGGTTCACAACCTTCTGGGGCTGCATAACTTGGATCTGTATAGAACCACGGACTCTTCCACCATGTTGGTTCAGATGCTTGTATTTGCAGTCACTGCTTTGACCCCATCCACCCCGCGCTACCAACTGCTGTTTGTGGTCAACGCCGTCGTATGGCGCATTTGGTTCTCTGTAGGCATTGGGTATATTTTGAACAATCAGTCTAACAATAAGGCCTGGACAAGACATTTCCTGAAATTCGGTGACACCCCTCACGAGGCATGGAGCCAATGGAAAGGATCTTACCACCTTAGTATGATCATGTGTTACGCCAGCTTCATCGCCGCCGTTTGGAAAATGTATAATTTCCCTGCGGACTGGGGATATGGTCTAGTGCTGTTCCGACATGTCCTAGGCGCCGGCCTGATCAGCCTGCAGCTCTGGACATCAATCAGTATCTATGAATCCCTTGGCGAGTTCGGCTGGTTCTATGGTGATTTCTTCTTTGACGAGTCCCCCAAGCTAACCTACAATGGCATTTATCGTTTCCTCAACAACCCTGAGCGTGTTCTGGGTCTTGCAGGCGTCTGGGGTGCCGTCCTAATCACTAGCAGCGGTGCGGTCACCTTCCTGGCCTTACTGAGTCACATCCTGAGTCTGTGCTTTATTCAATTCGTGGAACGTCCTCACATGCAAAAACTGTATGGCCGCAGCCTCCGCCAGGACGGAGGCGTTGTCAAGAATCTCAAAAAGTCTCTCCCGCCTCCGCTCAAGCAGCTCCATGGAAGCGTGGACAAAATGTTTGATGAGTCGTTCGAATTCATTGAAGAGCTTCTCGACAATGCTCGTCCAAAATTGGCCGCCGGAGTAAGCACCTTCGTCAAGGACACAACAGCCCTGTTTCAGAAATACCCGGCTCGCATCACGATCTCCCGAATTGATGCAGACTTGGCTGGTCTCGACATGAGTGACTTTTCCTTGTCTGTGGAGGGCACCGAAGCCAAATCATTTGAAGAGACGGAATTGGGTAAAGGCCGTGAAGGTGCCAATGCCCGCATGCCTCTCGACCGACGGGGTGACTTGAAGAACTTGACTTTCGAATACGGATCCCCTATTAAGGTCAAGTGGACTGCACCTCTGACGCACAGCAAGAAGGACTGGATCGGTATTTATCGGGTAACGGACAACACATCCCGTGAAGTCTCGCGCGTTTCCTCCCAGGGCCGTTGGATTGCAGTCAACGAGGGATCCTATGATAACCTCACCTGTGAAAAGGGTATCATTTCTAGCGATGTTGTCATTAAATCGGATCGCCCTGGCCATGAACTTGCTTCTGGTGAAGTCGTTTTCTCCGGCGATAAGCTCTTTTGGACACAGGGTGTATTCGAGCTGCGCTACCACCACAACGGCATGCACAATGTGATGGCAATCTCGAGACCGTTTGAAATTCGCATGCATCGTTTCGACGAGGACGACATAACGGCCGATGCCGATGGCATTGTGCAGACCACAGTTGAGCAATCCTTACTTCCAGTTGTTCGTAATTGCTTCGACCAAGACCCAGAGATTGCACCTGAAAATGTCGACGAGCAATTCGGCAGTCTCGTTGAACGGGATGGAAAGTTCGCCAAACGTGTCGTATTTGCTGTTCACCAAATGTGAGTTCCCTGGATTTGGCTGTTATTATTCAAAGTTTCGTTGTTGACCACTCTTCCCAGGTTTGGTGTTGAGTTAGCACCCGAAGTCGTAAAAGCCGATGGCAACATCCGGAATTTGGCCTGGAGGATATGCAATGCAAAGAAAGTGCTCGTAAGTCCATTCTGTGTCCATCATTCCGGAGGAACTGATTCTAACATCATTGTCACAGGCGCCTTACAGCATGTCCCAGTCAAATGGGACAACAACTCCGGTCGAGGTGCTTGAGGGAAAACAAGAATGAAAGAACGACCATCGTCCGGATGACCATGTCTCGAGTCACACAAAGCGCAATAGACTGGTTACGGCGAATATGTATTAGAATGGAACCGGCGTCCAGCGTGGCAATACTTCGATGCGATGCCCTTTTGACATGAGAAAAGCGATAAAGCAGAATATCAACCCGAAAAGAGAAAATAATAAAAAAAGAACACCAAATCGAAAAACGAAAATGTTTGTGCTCGCGGTGTGCAGCGAGATTGATGACAGAAACCAGGGGCTAGGATTTACTTTTCAGAGTTCGATGTAATTCCCCCAATTGCTTAAAATTGGACTGGGTGGTCGTGTCTTTTTATCTTTGCTACCTTGGTCGTCTGTGAGGACCCCCGTGACGAGAACGAGGACAGCTCGACGAACCTTTACTTTGATACAATGTCTTTCGTGCCATTAGTTATTCCTTCATACATAGCGCTTTCGAGATTTTACAAACTGTCGGAATTTTTAATCAAGGATATTAAATCTGAAAGAGTCTGATCAAATTATTATTGCTAATTGAGTATGATAAATCACTGCCTAAACAGCACAAGTCTACGAATGTTGGTTTCTTAAGCAGATTCTGCACACATTGTCAGCGTCAATTGCAAGAAAACAATTGTGGTAATAGAAGACGCAAATGGCATAACTTGCAAGTAGAACAAGCAAGAGATCAGCCAGCCGTTTAACTCATCCCATCCTCTGTTGGCTCCCCAAGCCAGACTGGCGCCCAAGACGGACGAGCAGCCCAACCTGAGGAACCAACACAAGCCAGACGTCGCAAGAACCACACCGTAGCAAGAGTCAGTACCAGAAACAGTAACAAGCGACGATGGATTCCAAGCCCTCCGGTGCTCCACAACCTTCCTCCCAAGAACGTCCGTGAGGATATCCGAGGTCCAGTATGAGGGAGTCGCAGAGTATGGATCGCCACTTTGCTTCTGGGTGACAACTGCACAGCATGGGTGCTAGCCCGGGAGGCGGGTTCTCTGAGAGATCATTGAATGGATTGACTAGTTGTCATCATAAAAGGGGAGGATATGGTGTGATGATTTGCTTTGGGAAAAAATTGACCGTACCTTTTCCTGGGAAGTTTGGAAGATGTGAGTGGATTACAAGATAACTAGAAAATTCTTCAAACAGTCAGCGGGTTGCATTGACAAGGAATGGCAAGAGAATAACAGTGAGGTAAATCATGATCAGGAGTTTTTGGTAAGGTATTTTGTTATCTTCAAAAGTTTTGCAGAAGCAGAACTGAAAAATTTTTCTCATCATAGAAGACAGGGAAGTAAAGAGGAAATAGAGTGAGATAGCTTACCGTTCATGTTCATGGCTGTCGGCGATGTGCTTTGCAAGCGGGTCAGTGGCTAAAAAAGAAACTTCTGTCTTCAATAATAGTCAGCATCAACTCCTGATGGCAATATTGATAAACATATGTGATGATGTTGTGTCCATCAGATGGTAGTGCATGTTGTTCTTAGGCCCATTTTTGGTCGCCGAACAGAGATTGGAATCGTTTTCCTCATAAAAGACGTGGGGAGTGTGCAATTGACAGTGACAGGGGAAGCAGAGATACTCACATCAAGGTTAGTTTGTCTAAAATAGAGTAATGAATTGAAGGATCCAGTCTTGAGCTCTTGGGGAAAGCTTCTCCATCATAAGAAGAGCTTTCAACCCAGAGACGTCAAAATGTAAACAAGACGAAGAGTTGTGGAAGAAGAAGAAAGCAAAAAAGCGAAGAAAATTGAGAAAAAGCTGCCGGGTGGGGCCCTGCGCAAACAGTGCAAATTAATTCCCTTGGGATTTCCGTTTCTGGTGATGCTCCAACGCCCGCAAGACTTGCAGAACACCACCACAATCCTAAATCAATACATACACACACCATGAATGACAGAAGACGAGTCAATGGTCCACCGGGTGGCACAAGGCCCCCGGTATATGCCTCTTTACTTCAATCTGGAACAGGCGCCGGAAACCGCGCACAGCGTCAGCGACAACCTACCGAACTACGGAAAATCTGTATGCAACGAAACCAAAGAAGCTAATTACCAAACCCACGAAATTGAGCCCCAGCTAATTCATTCACAAATTGCTTCTAGTCCTCAAAACTGGTCTGATTCCTTCAGCTTCTGGATCCTCATATCTGGAATTTGAACCCTCCGCCTCTCTCGCCGCCGCTCGCACCAATCCCAAATCTCTGATCCCGCCTTCTTCAGCCCTAAAGCTTGCCTGTACAGTTCATGGACCAAAGCCACTACCCCGTTCAGCTGGATTTTCTCCAAACCTCGTCTTAACGACCCATGTCAAGTACGCTCCCTTCGCAGCCCGCAAGCGCAAGGGTCATGTTCGGGATTCTAGCGAGCGCGACCTGGGTGTCCACCTCGAAACAGCTCTGCGCGGCGCCATTATCGCCGAGCGCTGGCCAAAGAGTGGCCTAGATATTACTATCACCATATTAGAAGCCGAGGATGATCGTTGGTGGGGCGATGCACCGGACTCACACGATGCCTCGTGGGGTATGATGAATGTTCTGGCCGGGTGTATCAGTGCTGCGTCGGCCGCAATTGCCGATGCGCATATAGACTGCCTTGATCTTGTATCTGGCGGAGTGGCTGCCCTTGTTTCCGATGACTCGGTTGAATCATCTTCGGCTGCACCGAAGTTGATGCTGGACACAGACCCTGCCGAGCACCGTTCTATTGTGTCTGCTTGCGTGGTGGCATACATGCCTGCTAGAGATGAGATTACAGAGCTTTGGTTGAAGGGTGACAGCTCCAAGGCCTCCCTCGTGAATGGCGATCAACGAAGTGGTCACGAAGCCTTAATAGATGGTGCTGTTGATGCTGCTCGGGGTGCGCATGCTGTTCTCGCGGAGGCTGTGAGAGAATCACTACAAAAGACATTGGGTTAATCTTGAAATAAAAGCTTGCCCCCTATTTAATGAAGGAATGAAAATCAAAAAGTAATCCTATTCTCTATTTTTTTCTGCGTAAAATGCAATGAGCTACAGGTAGTAAATACTCTTGATTGTGAACCGCCTGGTACTATTTGAAGAAGCCAAAAAGATGGTGGCCCTGGGAATTGCTTTTCTAGAGATCTATCAAAAAGGAACAAATGGCATACCTATGCCAGTACTTTCTCTAGCTCATTGAATGAGGTAGATTTCGTAATGCCATTAATGATAAGAGATAATTTGAAATGGCAATTATTGCATGTGATGCATTTGACTATCAGTGAAGGGGCACTGTGGTAACCATGCGAAAAGAAATCCTTCTCGAAAATCGTGAATGATTCAGCCCATCAAACTTGACCATGAAGAGACAGCATAGTCTCGGAAAAATCAATGAAAGTAGAAAAAAACCGGAAAAATCAAAAGAAAGAGAAAAAAACTGATAGTGCCCCTGATCACGGCTCATCGGACTCGCAAGTTTCTTGCAATCATTGAGCTTAGATATCCTCTGCGGATTCTTCATCATTCTCGCGATCAGAATTTCCGGCATCTTCATCTTCATCCTCGGGCTTGACCTCGGCCTCGACCTCGAAATCAGGTTCGGCTTGCATGATGGGCTCGGTACCTTCTTTCTCCCCCTTCTGAGTCTCACCGACAGGACTGCCTGGAGTTTCAAACTGCTTGCGCAACTTGTAGAAACGGTTCGTTGCTGCTTTGTAGCCAATGCCAAGCTTGGATCCGATCAAAGCGTAGTCGGGAGTCTAGAAGACATGGTAACAAATGTTGTTAGAACTGAAGGCATAAGGAAACTATTGTATAATATGAAGGCATGTAATTGTATGACTCACAGATTTTCCGCCATTGTTCATGAAGCACAACCACAAGAAATATTTCTCTGGGTCATCGTTGGTTCCCTGGGCAGTGGTGGAGGACTTGGTTGGGCTGCCTTTGGCAGAGGATCGACCTGGAGTGGACTTGGGCTTAGCCCTCTTCTTGGCCACCTTGGTTGGAGTAGCTTTCTTGGTATCCCTGAAATGAGAAATGAAAATATTAATCAAAAGCCAAATCAAATAAAAAGAAGTTCTGAATGGATTTGCAATGTACATGATAAGTTTGAGAGCTTTCAGTTGAATGTAGAAAAAGAATTTGATAGAGTTGTTGTAGATGGGTGAGGTTTGGGGGAAGTGTAAGAAGATAACTTGTTTCCGAAAGAGGAAGATGGAAGTGCTTTATCTTTGAGAGATAAGATTAATGTAATTTCACTTCTAAACTTTTGGGCTGTTTGTGTTGGGAAAATGAACTCCTCGGGATTCAAATACGTCAAATCTCATGGGCCTCGAGATTTCCCCGAGACTTCTGGTTTCATGGCTCGCTAGAAAGATTACTGGAATGCCGCTGCTTAGGATTTAGATACGCAAAGATTTGATAGCTAGCAATTTGTGTAATAAATTGACCAAAGGAGGTTCGAGTATTGATGCGTCTGGGGTGGCTACTGAATATCAAATCACCAAGAGCCACCATCCCCCGCTGCACATGCATTCTGTCATTTGATCGCATCAAATAGCAACAAATTCATCCTTGACGACAAGATCAGGCTCTGCCTTGATTTTAGTGGGAGTCTCGATCTTGATACTTTCCTCGATCTCCCCGTCGGAAATCAACACCAAGCTAGTTACCGACTCATTGTCAGAAACCCCGGACAATTCTTTCTTCGGGTTCTTTTTGGCTTCGCTCTTGGGCTTAGCTTGATCTCCCTTGTTCTTAGATGGAGCTTTACGCTCAATTCCATCCCTTGGGGATTGTCGTGTCTCTTCAAAAAATGCTTGCACTTTCTGGAATCGGGCCCTAGCGCCTCCGGCAGTTATACCAAGACAATTTCCTAGGGCTTGGAAGTTGGGTTTCTTGGTAATCATGTAATCAGCATGTTTAATATAAGATTCTTCAGACCCGGAGGGAATTGAAATCAATCGACAATTTTTTTCTTTTCGTAATCATCAGGATACTTACCGAATTCCCGCCATTGTTTCGAAAGGCGTGCCACAGAGTAAGAACATCCTGATCATTGAGACCACTCGGCGCGCGAGAAGAGGCGAGGGGTCGTCGAGGCGTAGCTTTTGGTGCCATCTTGGCCACTTTTGCTGGGGAAGTCTTTTCGGAAGTCCTGGTTCAGAAATCACCACAGTCAGTCCAAAGGCAAATTCAAACGCAAGATAGATCACAATACATGATGAGTCCAAAATGGGTAATTTGGAGTAGAGTAAGAAGTCAGTATTTTATGGAACGGCGATGTCGAAGACGAGGATGAGTTAGTTGAAAAGTAGAAGAAGAAGGTGAGTTGAAAAGGAGAAGAAGAATAAGAAGAGGAAGAAGGCGAGTTATTTGAAAAGTAGAAGAAGAAGGTGAATATTGAAGGTAAGCGATTAAGCGATGCAGTCACAATAACGCGGTAAGGTACTGTATTGTTGTGATAGATAAGGTGGTTACCGAATGAGGAAAAATTGGGTGACTACAACTGAGCGACTACAACTGAGAGGAAGGGGCAGTTTCTCGTCACCCCCCACATCTATTTGATCTCTTTTACTCCTTCCCCTTCTTCTTGTTCTTCCTCTTCTTATTTTCAACCTTCTCTTCTTTCTTCTTTCTCTCTTCCACACTTCACTTTGCCCTCTTCCTACGCTCGACTTTCGTCCTTTCAACCCATCACTGAAGAAACCCCCGATCTCTATCAAACGAAAATGCCACCAAAGGTTATTAAAACGACCCCGAAGCCCAAGAGGGTCAAGGAGCTACATTCCAAGTCGCCAAAATCTCCACGAGGCTCCAGCTCTGGTGCAATTGATGCCCAGGTGCTTTTTCTATGGACCTGTCTGCAGAGCAGCGCTGCAATGAAGGAAGATGGTAACTTTTCTGTAAGTCATTTATCTGAATTACGCATACCTGGATATTATTTTCGAGATATCCCGGGGCCTTTCACCCCACATTTGTTTTTATCTATACTCACGGAGGTTTCAGATTGATTTTGGAGGTGTTGCTGAGAAACTGGGCATTCAGAAAGGTGCTGCTTCAAAGCGTTTCTCACGCCTGCGAATCTCCATGAAGAACAAGGACCCAAAGGAGGGAGTCTCTCCCAAGAAAAGCCAGGATTTGGATGATTCCAAGACCCCTTCAGTCCAGAATGAGCAGACACCCGATGACCACAACGACCCTTGGTCTGTTGAGGACACATCCTCCTAGGGTGTGGCGGGAACGCCCATGAGGCCCGTCTCTTCCCCCATTTTCAGGTTGCAGATGATTTTCGATTTTTCGATTTTTCGGTTTTGATTATTTCTTTCCATACATCTACGGGGGATTTTCATTTTTCGTGAGGCCAGTCGTGCATATGGCGGCAGGCTCAATATCATTTTCATATCTATGGCTCTATTCCTATCATTGTAGATCTAGAGTTCACAGTAGACTGTCTAGAACAAAGCCAAACAAAACAAATAGTCCCTTCTTCGCAGTACACAAAGTCCCAAGCACCCCAAAATATTCAAGACATTAATGAGTCTGTTTGATCTCTTCTTTTCCCCTCTGCCCTCATCCTCACTCTCACTTTCGCATTTACAATCACCAACCCTCCAACCTCCTTCATCATTTGTTTACAACCTTTCACTACAACCACATTTCCCCATCTCATTTTCAATTGAAACTTCTTTTTTATTCATACGGCAATGGCACCCAGGGGACGCCCTCCCAAGAATCCCAAGGTGGAGAAGCGATCCAAGGCGCCAGCCAAGAAGCGCGTATCGCCACCTTCTCTCGCACAGGGTTCAGCAACTGAAAAGGACCTTGTTTTGCTGTGGATCTGCTTTGAAACCAGTGATGGCATTAAAGCCGGCCAGACCACTGTGAGTTCTTTGACATGAACTTCCAACGTTGCTCGCATTTCTCATTTCAAAACTATACAGATCGACTACCACGCACTTGGTGAAAAGCTTGGCCTCACCTACACTCAAGCAAAAGCCCGATACTACTCACTCCGCACTCGTGTTCAAAAGCTTATGGAAAACACTGCGAAAGTCGAGGGCCAGGGCAGTCATGAGCCAAATACCGAGAGTGAGCTTCAGAATGAGCCCGGTGAAATTGCACCCGCCGAGGAAGAAAGCATGGCTGCAATGGAAGAGAAGCAAGGCGAGCAGGACCAAGGCGCGCTGGCCGACGAAGAAGATGACGAAGAGGATATCTAAGCATACGGATGTTTCTTTGGATATCTCATGACATCCACTGACTGGACGGCTTCTTTTTTATTTCTTTTTTTCGTTTACTTTTTTTTTATTTGCTTCATGATGAGAACCGCGGGACAAGTGAATTTCGGAAACTAGCTGCTAGAAGCTAAGAATAGCTCTACCCAATATCGATCAAGCCGTCCATCACCAACATCCCTTCACATAAAAGATACGTAGTTTTTCTTTTTCTTTTTTTTTCTCACACTGTTTCCCTGGTGTCCTTCGTCAAAGAGGCGTTGCACTACCCCATATCTCTGTTCCTATGTAGGCACATGGCAGTAGCTGGGTGACATGAATTGAGATAGCCTCCTATAATATTCCCTATGAGGCAATGCACTTTGTGGATAAAACACTTCGCATCTGCACGGAGAATTCCTTACATGGAAATCCTGTTTGAACTAGTAGCGCAAACCAGGTTGCTTTAATGTCAGCATGCAGGTTCTCCGTTAAAGTATTGCTTTCTACAATGGTTTTAGTTGGCTAGTTGGTACTCTGTAGTATGTGGTAAATTCAAGCCATTATATGATACAACCATAGGTTCGAGTACTGTATGAGACGAAAATAGACTTAGATTAATTTATATTATTTGGAATGCTTATATCAAATCCACATTTAATTTGTTTAGCGAGGGGTATGTTGCATGATGTGGGGTGTTGTGCCTTGGTAGAGCATTGCGCATCATGCATGTAGACTTACTCGTACTTGGAAAACGACGACATTAAGGAAATCAAGTAAAATTGAAGTCTGACGATCGTGCAGAATGTTTCACAGGGGATTTGGCATCACATCCATACCAGCTGCAAGTCTGGATGAGCACCATTGAGATTTCCTATCGCAGTGCGTGCCCCGTGATTAAGCAGCAAGCCGCTCTCCGCAGTTGTCTCACCTTTTGTTTTTTGACACCTACCGAGCTCAAAGGTCAAGCTCAAGCTCAATGGACAAAAGTACGGCGATCACGGACCCATCGAATCGACATCTGTATCGGCATCGGCATCGGCATCGGCATCGTAATCGATCGATCGAAATCTTACACAAGGCTAATTTTGTTATTGTTGGGATTTCAAACTTGATGGACAAGACCGCTCATTCTCGAGAAGAAGATTGGAACCATATCCGCAACGGCTCGAAAGTTGACACTTTTGCCCCCGATCGACATAACCACGCTCAGTTTTTTTTGGTTCCATAGGTAGAACTGAAGCTAGTGTTTCGATTCCTCAGCCCCTGAAGTGTTCGTGCCCACAAGCCCCATCGGGGAACGGCGGAGGGAAGAGTCGAGATCGTGTCTGTCCAAGTTTTTTCTTCTTCCTTCCAAATCGCCCAAGATCCCAAAAAAGATCGATCTGCACTTTTCTTTGTTCATGTCACGCCCCTAGTAGCGCCCCTAGGCACCCCGAGGCTGCGGTCTACTCCATTTGGTGCGCTGGGCTCCGCGCTCTCGGATATGCTCAACGAACCAAAATTGGTCCTCGGTTCGCGGTCTTTGTCCGCTAAGAACGAGCGGACCCACTGTGTCGCTCGTCGATCACTTCTCATCACACCAATCGTGACTCGTGCGGAAATTGGGAGCTCCATCGTATACCATTTTCAACTCTACTTACTCACCCGCCTCGGTCGTCTTCCTGTTGATTTTGCCCGTCAAGGCTACTCCGTACACCCATTGGGATAACACTACTACTCTGGGTCTCCGGGGCGCACCACTTCCCGCGACGGCAATTCCACCAGGACCCCCCTAGCGGACCTCAACAGATCAAATCTCGTTGTCTGTCATGGTTTCCTGTTATGTGGGCCCCCTTATAACTGGGAATTGGGGCCGGAATCTGGCCCGCGGACCTATTATGCAGCCAGGACGTTTACTCCGGAGAAGGTTCTGCTAGCTGCATAAAGTCGACCCAGGAGAGGGCCCAGCTGGGTTCTTCACCCCCTCGTGTTGCTAAGGGGTAAACTTATGCATCGTAGGACAGGGCAGCATGCGTTCGGAGTACGGAGTACTGCCCTCGAGTTCGTTTGAGTTTGCCGAAGTCAATTGACAGCAACAAGCGGCCGTTCATATGTCAAAGTCTACGGCAAATGGAGCACTCTTAATTTCTTAGCGTTCGAACCGTCAGTCCGCATTAGCCTAGCCCCATCTGTGCCCCCGAATATGGATCATGGAGAATACCGGGCCATTTCCCCTGGATCCAGACACGCCAAAGGGTACTGGATCTGCACGCCGGCCACTTGACAAGGCAGGTCTCCGCTACTCTTTTCCTTGTGGCGCGTGCAACTTTTCCTACTCTTCTTTTTCTTTCTCAATCATGTTGACTGTGTATTTGCACCCATCAATAACACTTCAACCCGCATTGAATGCCTTCCAATAAGCTCCAATACTGCGATGAAATGCGCTGATCGCTCGTTTCTTCACGGCGGCCGTTGGTCTAGTCGTCCCACTTTTTGTTAGCTTCAAGACCTTTTTTTCCCTTTCAAATCGTCATCTGTCTAGTCGCCTCGTGTGCGGCCTAACTTCCACTGCGGGTGAAGGCTAGACACATGGTCTCATGTGCTGCACAACTGTCAATATGGTTGCGCTGAAGAAGCTTTTCCAACAGTCAGATCAAAACCAATCGCGACCTTCAAGTGGGCTTGGAATAGACGATGTCAGTGCATATGGACCGTATTTCGAGACGACGCCAGGGCATCTAGAGCCTAACCGTTTATCTGCTGTTCCCTCATCACCGGGACTGCCGTCGCCTGGCTTCAAAACATCGCATGCTGTAGATGTTTCGCATCATTTTGATCAAATTGACAAACAATTTGAGGATCTGCATCACCACATGGGCGGCGAGCGGCCGACATCCTCCCAGTCCCAACTACCACCCTCAGTTCCGACATCCGTTGGGGTTCCAAGATATTCCAATTCTCGGCATATAGATTTGATGGATGCTATTTTTACAACCGATCGAAATCAAGCCACAAGTCCCAGCACTGTCTCACCTCCGACTAGTCCTTACAACGAGGATGTCGCAGAACGAAACATGACCAGATTTTTGCGTATTCAATATCGCAAAGGATTCGCGAGCTCTCGGATATTATCTGCTCTTTACCAGGAGGATGTGGCAGATAGGAATATTGCAAAATATGGAGGTCAATCCCGTTCAACATCTGCATTAAGCTCCCGTTCATCTCCGCCTGCGCCGGGCAGACGAAGACGTGGATTGAGTCCAATGGGCTCGGATGGCAAGAGGCGTGACTCACGAACCCTCAATTTGACGAAAGGCAGTTGGATGTCCGAAGGAGATCTTCGCAATCGATCTACTGATCGTGACTCTGGCTCTTCACGGGCGTCGCATGCTAGCACTTTGATACGTCTACAAAGGTCCGCGCCCACTTTGTCGCCGGAGGAAACTGATTCTCCTGCAGGAGAGAACCCCGCTGCTGTTCAGCGCCTGGGCGTACCCCCGCCTTACAAACAAGGCAAGAGATGGAGTAACACACCTTTGCCCGATAGTCCCACGCTGCCTTTCCCAATCAGTGACAGCCGTAACAGCAGTAGCGGCACTGGAACCCCTACGGAGCTGCAGGCTCCTAC
This sequence comes from Penicillium sumatraense, assembly GCA_020086695.1. NCBI lineage: Eukaryota > Fungi > Ascomycota > Eurotiomycetes > Eurotiales > Aspergillaceae > Penicillium > Penicillium sumatraense. The sequence goes on along the minus strand of JAGIKU010000841.1, from coordinate 449,799 downwards.
TACAACGGCCCGCAGCTCATCATTAGGCCCTAGATCGCTCTCGCCACCTCCTTCGTCGGGACCTGGGTCAAAGAAGAATGTCCGAGACCTTTCAATAAACACACAACTGGCTTCCCAAGGCCGCCCCAAGATTTCACATCGAGCTATCTCGCCCCCAACACCCTCAAACTATGAGATGAAGCGAGCTCCTAGCATCGCAGAAGTCATGAATAGTCCTCTGCCTGCGTCCAGCCCGAGCCCAAGCGGCCAGCCATCCCCTCGGTTCAAAGTTTCTGAAATGATGGACCTTTTCAAACAAGCATACATATCTACTCAAACCATGAGCTCTCATCCAACCTACGAAACCCTGCAGGATGCCATTGTTCGCGAAATCAATTCACACGATGCCTTCAAGAGCGTTCCTGTTCCTGTTTCTGGCCCACCTTTCACGCCTTCGGATCAGGAAAATTTCCCCCGTGGAACGGACCTGAACCGAAGCGCTTCAGCAGGGCAGCTCTCTAAAATCATCAGGAAGAGCTCTTTCAGAAAGCATAAGAGGAACTCCGAATCTCGCCAAAGCTTTTCAAGTGTGCAATCTAAAGGCTTCCTCCGAACTGGAGGTCGGAGGCACACCGATGCTCCCCTACCGTCCCCAGGGTTGTTGGCCGAGCTTCAGCAATCTGGGCAATCAAATCCTACTGCTGATAACCTGACATATATGGACATCCTTCGGGCGAATAGTGTCAGGTCCACTGGCTCCCAAAATGGTTCCCGGCAAGGAATACACTCAAATTCTGCCACGGACGTCCCTCCTAATCTTTCTACTGCTCCACGATCTACACCCGACTCCCGGCCAATCACACCCGGCACCATATATTGTATGCAAGCGCACTCCGATTCCTCCAGAGAGGAGGCGTACGAAGAAAGCGACGATGATATTATCCATCTCCCCAGCGTGGGCGCACCGCCTCCTCGAGTCCAAATTGAGGGCGTGGACGAGAATAATGTCCGCTATGTGATTGACTCTGCCACAGCTAGCGATGCGCACAAGCTGATGAGCTGGCCCCAACGTGTGCGTCGTGCCAATTCTCCCCAACCTAGTACCCGCGAGAGCAGTCTATCTCCCCTTGCCCGTGCCCGGATTCAGCTCCGGGGAGCTCGCTCCGTCGAGACATATTAAACGGGTGTCTCAGTTCTTCTTTTCTCCTTGCAAAAGTTGAATCTCTTTCTCGCACGATAATGATGCTTTCATGATACCTCCATCCACCAAAAAAGCTTGTCTGCCTCCTTCACTCTTGAAGGTCTACTTTCTTAGCGATTCTGAGCTTGAAGCGCCTTGTTTCGAAATCACAATTCTTTTTTCAGTCTGTCTCACTCCCTAGCCTCTACTGAGCCTTTCTTTCCTATCATATACACTACAACCGATTTTGAACATTCGGTCCTCGCACTCCTTGTTTTTCCTATAATCTCGTCTATATACAGTCCCTCCCTCATCTTGGCATGTCGCCTGCTCTTGTTTCTTTCCTATTGACCTTATTCTGTGCATCTTCTGGAGGCGTTACTGGTCGCTTTCCACATTTGTTTATTATACCTTGAACTCAGCAACACCTGTTAGGATCTCTTACATACTACAGCATCAATTGGCTAATTTCTTTCAACACTGACTTCATGAAAACTCGTCCCCAGAGTTCTTAGTAAAAATCACACAAGTTTATTTACTGTCTCTACTATTCTCCATTTTTATGATACTATTGAATCCTTCGACTAGTTTCAGCCGCTATAAGAGGATCGACAAGGTGGCGTTGGCAAGGCTATTTACTCTGTATATCCCACTATGTATGCAGGACTGTCTCCGTCCATTCGTTCTTTGAGCTAGGAGCTGAGTCACTGACTCGACAATCATAATGAGGCTATCCCATTGGTCCCTCATATTCACAACGCATTTGATGACTTGACTCGCAAAACCGAGTGGGTCAGCCCATACCAAAGCAGAGGTACTTCTTGACTACTCCGTACTACCTGATTCTGGCCTACTAGTACGGAGTAGTCAAGACATGCATTTGGGCTTTCATCGTTCCTGCAACGATTCCACTTGGTTGATCTGTAAGAGGAATCATCTTCAAAATTTGAATGCCTAAGGCAACTATTTTTTCTTTTCAGGTGGCTTGCTGGGAATCATCTCTAAAAAGGCTGCGATTAGTGGTGGAGGTCTACATTCTTTCAGCATGGGTAGATCTCAGATTTATAATATAAAACATGTCTCATTCTTCTCATAGGCTCGTTTCAAACTAAATACCTTGCCCGCTTAAAACACTACACCACAACGAAACAACTCGCAAAGTGAATTTCAATAATGGGACCCCGTGTTACCCACGCCGAACATAGGAAACAACTTGCAAAACTTGCACACTTTTCTCAGTCCCATTTGACTCAAAATACTCCGAACCCTTGAAAGAAAATCCCAATGCAGTTGCGTCCTCTTTATGGAGCAGATGCTAGTATTCCGATGGATGACGCAGATAAAATCAGCTAGGTTTAGTATGAACCTGAATTTCAAGGTAAGTCTTTGTTTTATATGAATGGGAAAGCGTGAAAGGGGAAACATACGGCCGAACATGCACCACTTCTGGGCGGAGCGGGTACACTTGGGGTTGATACACTTGGTCTCCGCGGTGATTTCTCCACCACCAATTCCCTGGTCGAAGGGAATGCAAAGACTCTTCGCACCCATGCTTGGAGCCTTCGTAGTTGTTAGCCTCAGTTTACCAAAAAATTGGGCACACCCGATATGCATACCTTGACATCTTCGGGACCAGACTGGGAGATGTCTTCCTGCTTCTTAGCAGTCTCCTTCTTGATCTGGTCCTCACAATCCTCAGCCAGACAGAAAGGCACGACGACCAGGTTCTTGTCGTTGAGGGCAGGGACAATTTCGTCGAATTTCTCGATAATCTTGCGGTGGGTGGTAAATTGCTCATTTGCGCGGTTGTACATGTCGCGGTGAATGGTCTCCAGGAGCGCGGGCACGGCAGTACCCAGCTCAGAAATGGCGATACTGCCCTTGCCCTCCTTGCCAGGAATATCACGACGAGCGGTACTGACAAAGTGGCCAGCCGACTCGCCTGGTCCGAACTCCAGACGCAAAGGAACACCCTTCAGCTCCCACTATTCGGAAAGGTTAGCAAACAGAATTACAAGGGCCGCAAGAGTCAATTTGCATATAGGAGAGAACATACGTCGGCAAACTTGAATCCTGGGGAGTAACCTAGAATTTTACTCAAGTCAGTCTCGCCACCTTTACAGAAACCATATTGACTCTGGAAACTGACCTTCGCGCTGATCGTTCTCAACACGGATGCCTGCGGCCTGAAGGACGGTGACAAGTCCCTCAATTTCAGCATTCAGTCTTGTGCGCTCCTCATCAGTAGTCTTGGCAGTGAAGCCGACAGGAACAATGACAACCTGGTTATAGTCAGCTTCGTGATCCTTAGGGAGGTTATCACGCCAAGGGAAAATCCTAAAGGGTGCCATGGGGCACGACAGTGGAAACCAGAGTTATTCTTTGGAACTCACCTGGGTCTCAGCCACACGGGGGGGAAGGACCAGTCCCTTGTTGTCGGAATGGATCATGACCATGACACCAAGGGTACGGGTCGACAGACCCCAGGAGTTTTGCCAAACGTACAGAGGAGGCTTCTTCTCCTCGCCTGGCTTGTTAGATGGGTCCTCGACCTTGATGTCGAACATCTTCGAGAAGTTTTGGCCTACAAAACCCGTGGGTTAGTCTCTGATCTCTTGAGTTCCAGAATAAATGGTGCTTACCCAAACCATGAGAAGTGCTAATAGAATATTATGTCAATTGAAAAATCACCTTGATAGAAAGAACAATACTTACCCGCCTTGAATACCACGACCGGTGGCAGGAATATATCCTATATTATTTGTCAGTATATGCATGTTTATCTTATCAAAATGTACTGTAAGCATACCTTCGACTGTTGTGGTGTAGAGACCACCAGCTAAAGACAGGGTATTAGCAAATTTTCATGGTTCCACCAGAGGATTTTACGTACCGAATCGCTCCTTATCGGTCTTCTGGCCCTTCACGACAGGGACAGCAAGCAGATGCTCGTAGATATCAGAGTACCAGTCGAGGATCTGAAGAACCTCTGAGCGAGCCGCATCCTCAGTCAGATGAGCAGTGTGACCCTCTTGCCACAAGAATTCTCTGGTGCGGAGGAAGGGGGTGGGGTTCTTGAATTCCCAACTGCGACGAGTTAGATAATGGAGACCCGAGAGCAATTGAGGGGCAATTAAGGGCTTACCGAACGACAGAGTTCCACTGGTTGAGACGGAGAGGAAGGTTTCTGGGAAAACTTAGATTAATTGAACCGATGAACAACAAGGAGGTCTCTTTACCGGTGGGAACGGATCCACTAATCAAAATGTCAGTATATCCATGTTTATATCGTGCCTATAGAAAAGTATGCGGACGTACCTTGGCATAGTATGGGTACATGACAGTTTCGGAGGTGGGACGGATAGCAATCTTCTTCTCAAGAGGAGCCGATCCACTATATAAATCAAGTTAGAGACCTTAACATAATTTGCAGATAATGGAGAAATGGAAGCCATACGCGTGAGTCACCCAGGCGACCTCAGCAGCGAAACCCTCGATGTGATCCTTTTCACGCTGCAACACATCTAGTAAAGTCAATGAATATTCCATGTATCAGCCATTGAAGGAGTGCCTACCCTCAGAAACGAAAAGAGGGAAACTCGCGCTAATCCATAGTTAGACACAAGTTTGTTTATAATAGCGTGAGGGACCCTGGAAAGACAAACTTCTTGACGCCAATGGACTTGATTTTCACATTGAACCAGTTTTGGATTTCCTCCCAGACGAAGTAAGATGCGGGCTGGGATATGTCAGCAGTTATCGCAATTAAACAGTAGGGTACAATAGTATTACCTTCAGAATGAAGCAACCAGACACATCATAGCTAGGGAAAATTTCCAGTTTAGTCACAGCAACGACGACAACGATGTTGAATTATAAAACAACATAACGAGAGAAAACTCACTAGTCCAGCATATCACCTTTGGTGAGCACCTGGTGATACCATTCTGGGAAGTCGGCCTCCTTCTCCACGTCAATTCCAATGAGTTCCTTTCCAGTGTCCTTCTTCTTAGGAGCGGGCTTTTTGGCCTCCTTGGGCTGCTTAGGCTTGTTGGCCTTGTCAGCCTTATCGGCAGCAAGCTTGGCTAGTTTGGCGGCCTTCTTTGCTGCATTCTTGGACTCGCCCTGGGGAGCATTGGCATCGGCGGGGTTCGTGCGATCGGGCAGAGTCTGGGGCTCAGCAGCGCTGGAGGCAGCGGCGTCGGTGGGGGGTTGGCTAGCCATGTTGAATGCAAACGAGCGCCTGGCTAGGAGAAGAGAAGCGAGCGACACTCGAGACTAGAATGGGACGTCGAAATTCGGACTCGGAGGGGGATATGACTCTTTCAAAAAGTGGGATGTTATCTGCGCACGCCCCACACCGCCGGGCAGAACTTTTAGCGGTAACCACCAAAACCCCCCCGTTGCCCAAGTCCAGCAGAGCTCTGCCATCGCACTCGAAAGCCCTCGTTTTTGATTACATTCGCTATGGCAGGAATCTTCGAGGCTCCGCGGAATGCGGACACTCTCTGTGAGCCCGGAAATTCTACCCTTTTGACGCATACGAACTAACACCTCTCGCACACAGTCTTGGGCGGACAGAAAATCACCGGTGCCGATGTCCGTGAGCAGAATGGTATGTTGGGAGGAACAACCAGGCTAGGCCAATTTCTCTAGCTAACATTGCTATAGTTCTCGCGACTCAGGCTATCTCAAATGTCATTAAGAGCTCTTTCGGCCCATCGGGCTTGGACAAGATGATGGTGGACGACATAGGGGTATGGAACACGGAAGAACCCCGCAGAGCTTCAAAAAAACAGCTTCTAACACTACTTGCTATCATAGGATGTTACTGTGACAAACGATGGCGCTACAATTCTGTCGCTGTTGGATATTGAGCACCCCGCTGGCAAGATCCTTGTAGACCTGGCTCAGCAACAGGATAAGGAGGTACATATTCTACACTCGTTTTGGACGATCATGGCTTTTCGATACTGACTACTTCCAGGTCGGCGATGGCACAACCTCTGTTGTCCTTATTGCCTCAGAGCTTCTGCGGAGAGCGAACGAGCTGATGAAGAACCGGATACACCCTACCACCATCATCAACGGATACCGTCTTGCGCTTAGGGAAGCCGTGAAGTACATGAACGAGAACGTGACAACAAAAGTGGACAACCTGGGCAAGGATAGTCTGGTCAACATTGCTAAGACTTCCATGTCTAGCAAGATCATTGGAGCCGATTCGGACTTCTTCGCCAATATGTGTGTGGATGCCATGCTCCAGGTGAAGTCGACAAACCAAAGGGGAGAGACCAAGTACCCAGTCAAAGCTGTGAACTTGCTCAAGGCCCACGGAAAGAGCGGCACCGAGTCCGTTCTGGTCCACGGATATGCTCTCAACTGCACTGTTGCCTCTCAGGCCATGAAGACTCGCGTCACCGATGCCAAGATTGCCTGTCTGGACATGAACTTGCAGAAGGAGCGGATGAAGCTTGGTGTGCAGATCACAGTCGAAGACCCCGATCAACTGGAGAAAATCCGTGAGCGGGAGGCCGGTATTGTTCTGGAGCGTGTCGAGATGATTCTGAAATCTGGCGCCAATGTTATCCTGACAACCAAGGGTATCGATGATATGGTCCTGAAGACTTTTGTCGAGAAGGGTGCTATGGCCGTTCGCCGTTGCAAGAAGGAAGATCTTCGCCGCATTGCTAAGGCTTCCGGCGCTACTCTCGTCAGTACCTTGTCGGACTTGAACGGTGATGAGAAGTTTGAGTCATCATATCTCGGTCACGCCGAGGAGGTTGTCCAGGAGCGTATCTCAGACGATGAGTGCATTCTGGTCAAGGGCACTAAGGTTCACACATCCGCTTCTGTCATCCTCCGTGGCCCCAATGAGTTCAGCTTGGACGAGATGGAGCGTTCCGTTCACGACTCTCTGTGCGCCATCAAGCGCACCCTTGAGAGTGGCAGTATCGTTCCCGGCGGTGGTGCCGTTGAGACTGCCCTTCACATCTACCTGGAGGAGTTCGCTGTCACAGTGGTATGTGATCCCTTGAAATTTCATTTGATGCCATGTAAAGCAAAATCGCTAATATCATTCCTAGGGATCTCGCGAGCAACTCGCTATCGGTGAATTCGCCCAGTCGCTGCTGGTTATCCCCAAGACCCTTGCCGTCAATGCGGCAAAGGACTCATCTGAACTGGTAGCTCAACTCCGTGTTCGACACGCTCTGTCACAACGTGTGCAGGACGGCGATGCCAACGAGGAGGAGAAGGCTATCGCCAAGAAGAAGACCTACCGTAACTACGGTTTGGACCTGATGAAGGGACGCGTTCACGACACCCTGAAGGCTGGTGTTCTGGAGCCCAGCATGAGCAAGATCAAGCAGCTCAAGAGTGCCGTTGAGGCTTGCATTGCTATCATGCGTATTGATACTATCATCAAGCTGGACCCCGAGCAGAAGCAGGATGACGGCCACGGTCACTAAAAACTTCTTGTTTTGACTACCGGGATATTTAAAAAGGCAGTAATATTTGATGTTACATAGAAATGAAAAAGCAGTGGATATGATGACCTTCTGCTGCGGCTGCATATGAACCAGATTTTATCAAATGGATATCCTATAGTAAAATGTACGAACATGAATAATCTCCTAGACCGACTTTACTGGCGCTTTTCAGCCATCATGCGCCGGTATTCCTCGACTATATTCCTCCGCTCACTAGCTAGCTCCTCTCGTCGTCGTAAACTACCAACAGCATTGGGCACGTTGGCTACATCGACCTTTGCACCACCGCGCACCTTGAAAATCTCTCTAGGCTTCTTCAACTGCGGCGGTTCCTGGGCAACATCGAAAGGATTCGCCTGTCTTTCCTTATCCCGTTTCTTGAGTTTCGCCCATGGATCAGGATCGTCGTCCCCGACGTCCCCGCTGTTACCGGATTTGTTCTTCTTTTTTGGCACCGCTCCTTTCTTCTTTGCTTTGCCACCTCGTCTCTCCAAGTCCCACTGCCTCATTAGCTCCAATTGTTCTTCCATCTCCTCCTCACGCTCCTCGCGCTCTTCCTGTTCCTTCTCCCGGATCTTGGCCTCGTCCTCGCGCCAACCGGCCTGCAGCCGTCTAAGATGCTTTTCATGCTTCGTGATCTTGTGATCGCGGACCTTGGGCGCACCAGGCTGTGTTGATTTGGTCATGGCCGAAAGTGGTAGCGCACGGTCAACGCGTGCTGCAAAATCTGACAGCTTTTCGCCAGGCAGGATCTTTGGCATCGCCTCCTTGGCATCCTGGCTACTAGACTCTTTTTTCTGCTCGGAGAGGGACTTTGCGGGCTTTTTGTTGGAATCTTCCGTTGAGTCCGCATTGTCGCGCTTCCTCTTCTTATTATCTGCCTTCTTCTTCTTTTCGCCCGTCTCGAGACCCGAAGGTGCCCGCCGGCCTGTAGTCTGGTACTGCATCAAGTGTCGAAATGCTCGAGGGGTGTCATCCTCTTGAGCACGCTTGCGGCGACTATTTTCAAATGCGGCATTCTGCTTTCCATCGCCCTGCTGCTTCTGCGCCGGTGGCTTCTTCTCATTTTGAGCCTTGGGCTGTTGACGTACGGGAAGTGCCTTCGCGATCACCGAAGGCGGAAGATCGAATTGTCTGCGTTTGGGTTGAAATATTAGCCATTTGAAACTTGATATGAGTACCGAGGATTTCAGAACATACGAGGCATCCTTTTCGCGTCTTTTGTGCTTGTGAGGCATGGTGAGTGCTGGTGTGGAAGATCGAAGTCGACTGGCGGAACTTTTTTTTCGGGGCAAACTTATCGCCCAATCGTCTTATCGCACCGCCCACCCCATGGGACGTCGGGGTCGCCCAACCACCCTCAAATTCCAAGGTAGAGTAAGTGCACGACATGATTACAAACATCGGGGTTGTACAAATTTTGATAATTTTACTGTTGTTTATGTGGGCGACTATTGAAACTTTTTGTGTATATGAGTATGGATGATAAGTTCAAAATTGCCCGCAAGAAATGCAGTACCTTATACCAAGGTAGTAAGTAGTATGAATAAAGTAGACGGGTATGCTGCGCTAAAAAGAAACGAGGATGGTCCCCTAGAACGCCTGAAAATGCCCTGATAAATGTAAACGCCAGACAAACTCCTCGCAGATGCAAAGCAGGATAATGATAGTGAAAGAGACCAAAACCAAAGAAAAGAAAAGACAGAAAAAAGACTTGACAGTAATCATTCGTCTTCGTCATCATAGGAGTCTTTCGTAGCAGCCCAGCCACACTCCCAACGCCGACCTTCAGTTTCGCCGCTATTTCGCAGCTCACGAGCCTCGGGCCCTTCGCGCCAACATCGGGCGCTGTAATCATCACTGACAGAAACAAGTTCACCACCAGGTGTCCATGATACCGCCGTTACCTCTCGGTTGTGTCCTTCAACAAGAGGTGTACCGGACTGGTATATCGGAATGGTGTCGTCCAAACGTCCAGACAAGCCAACTCCTGAGTTTGTTCGGCGGAGACCAGATCGAGTTGTAAACAATGATGTCCGGGTAGGCAGGTCGTCGTCCATGGTTTTCACAGTGGATTGCAAAAAACGTTCATCCGTGGGGAAGAGTATCGGGCAGTGGTCACTGCTACCAGTCGCCAGAATTTCTGGGCGGTCATGGGAGGCTTTTCTCAGGGCGAGTTTGACATAAAACGAGGAAACCTGGAGACGAGGGTGCCTAAATCCGTATAAAGGTCCCAGGCCTTCCTTGTCAGACCCACCAGAGCGTCGTGGTCGATTATTGTTCAGAGAAAGTTCGGGCGCGTGGCCGAGCATCAAGTGCGAGGTCGAGTATGCATAGACTGTGCCATCCCGGCACAGAGTGTACAGCCGTGCACCTTCACCACTAAAAGCCATGGATGTGAGGCCAAACCTGCGGTACTTCATGTGGCTGTCAGGCTCTCGGGTGGTGGATAATGGAAGAACGGGTCGGCCACGGCGGTTGTGGTGAGCAGTTCGCAAGTCCCACAAACGAACACTTGCGCTGGCCTCAGATGCGGTGACAAAGAGGTTTTCCTGGCCGGGAGGAAGGAAAGCCAACGAAGTAACTGTGATGTCGGAGCGGCCAAATGGGGGAGGATCCTGCTTGTCCATATTCGGCTTTTGCGGGGTGCTATATGCGTGAGCGCCATGTATCGTGTTAAGAACGTGAGGGTAAGTCATCTTGCGCGGCGTTACAGAGGAGTTTTCCGTTTCCGATTCTAACGAGCACCTAACTTGCAGAGAAGGACGCTCAAACCCTTTGCATCGGAGATCCCAAATGTTGACATTTCCATCTCGACTGCAGGTTGCAAGAACTTTATTGTTGGAAGCCGGTTGAAACTGGATTTGTTTCACGGATGATACATGGTTCGATAAACAATGGACAGGCCGTTGGGTGGTCATATCAATGATCATTGAGGTTTGATCTCCAGAGGCTGTGGCTAGTAGTAGATCATCCGAGGAAAATTCGAGGTCCATAATTGAGTTCATGTGCGGACGAAACCCTAGATATGCGCTGGCAAAGCCACGTTCGTCGTCTTTAGAAGAATCCAGTAGTCGAATGCCGCCTTCTTCATCGCCAACTGCCACCAGAGAATTGGCTTTCGCAGAGTTAGAAATCCCAATTGTTCAAAATTGTCAGAGCAGGAACATACTGTTGCAAGAAACACTGCAGAACGGAAGGGCCATAGAACCTTCGGAGCTTTGGCTAGCACATGGGTGACGGTCCTCAGGTCGCGAATGAAAATCAGATGTGACATCTTGCCAGCCTGCAAGAATTATTAGACGAATCAACAACACGCATCAATCACAAAAAACTGACCAGCCCCAGCAGTGGAACGAAGAGTGACGCGATCCGCTCGAGAGCCTCCAAGAGTGCGCATAAACAATGATCCCGAGGTTTGCAAAGCCCGAGATCTACTAATCGGAGATACTGGTCGGCGTTTTGGGGGGTTGGCTGGAGTCCTGTCGACGAAGCGGCCCCGAGCAGTGGCGGTATCGATATCTCGGATGGTAGTCCGTTGCTCTACTTCATCGCCCATGGGAGATCGCACACGAACTTTTTTCAATGGAGAAGATTGAAGCGGCGAAGCAGCAGAGGAGAAAGAGTGCTTCCGCTTCCTACTCGGGGTGCGCAGAAAATCCTCTGGCAAGCCATTGTAGGCATTCCTGGTACTTCCCGATTTGGACGATCTGGTAAAAGCGGGACCAAGTCGGTTTACAGCTGGTGAAGTGAGTGCCCTCAGGGCCTGGCGGCTCGTTCTAGCCGGGCTAGCATTGCTTCCACTATTCAACAATGAGCGCGGGGTAAAGAAGCGACGAAACGACCGGGGAGTGACGTTGGGAGGTTTTCTCTGTCGTCGCCCACCGCCAGCTTCGGATGCGACAGAAGGCGGAGACGATGGGATTTCCTGGGATGAGGAAGGGAAAATAGGCTCTGATCGGGGAGGTTCACGAAGGCCAGAAACCAAATCCATAATGTACACACGACGGAGGGGAGGAGAGAGAGCCTCCAAAGTGGATTGACATGGAAAAAAAGATTTGGCCCAAGGGGGTAAGATGGAAGCGGGTCGTGTTGCGCGCAAGACGTGACTTGGACGCGCGAGCGCGGCGTGCGTCGTGGTTCGGGCATTTCCAGGCGTTTCAGGCATCCAAGCCCATACCAGCCCGAGAATATTCTCTTGTGCTTTTCTAACGGACAGTCCTTAGGGGGGAATGAGATTATAAATTGAAGAAGTTGTCGGGATTAATCTAGAAGACTTCCAGGCTTAAGGAGGGTTTTTTCTATGTTTTTAACAATGAGGAAATCTCATAGATCTAAATACTAAGGAAGTACTAGTCCCATGGACCAAGCGTACAAAGAACCAAACTTTGAGCAACTTGCTCAAGGAAATGTTAATTTTGAATAAGGATAATCTCTAGGCCTCTTCAAATATCATACAATCTCATGAATCATCAAAAATGAGTAAGTTTTATACATGAAAATTCCACAGATAAAAAGTGCTTTAAGTAGACCCACGTACCCAGAGCGAATGTAGTGTGTGTATTGTACTCGGTAGTTAGATATGGTAGCTACTTGAGGCCAGGTAGTCCGTACCACCCAAGAATAACCACATCTGCAATTGTTTATAGTAATTTGTATTCTCAGGCGAATAGCATTTTGCAGGTTCTTTCATACCTTCTTTATCTAAATTAGCCCTAAAGTTTACTTGTCAGACTAAAATGCATTTCGTTTTTCAGAGTAAACAGTGCTGACTAACCAGGTCCCCCCACGGAAAGCGGTCAGACCCTTGTGCAACAGGCGGTGGGCTGTTCTGCCACGCATTTGACTGATTTTTTTTGTTCGGCAACTCTAGAATTCAACCGTGATCGTTTCGGTTTTACTACCAACAATGGCGCCAATTAAGCGCAAGGGGAATGCCCCCGAAGAAACGGCTGCTCGTCAGCCGCAGAAGCGCGCCAAGGTTGGAGCTGAGGATCATAAAAATGACCAAAAGCCCAAGGAAACCACTGCCCCGAAAGCTTCGGAGCTCTCTGTCCTCCGCGACGACGAACCATCATTCCCTCGTGGTGGTGGCAGTGTTCTGACTCCGCTAGAGCGCAAGCAAATTCAAATCCAAGCCCACAAGGACGTTTTGTTCGAGCAGAAGGGTCCCAAGAAACCAACCCGTGAATTCGATGACAACGATGACGATGAAGACGATGTCGACATGGAAGACGCTGACGCTTCGACAACCGCCAAGAAGTCGCGCAAGAAGAAGACCAAGGGAAAGAAATCTGGTGACAAAGATACAAAATCATCGGAAAAGGAGGGCGTTCGCATCGAACCTCTAACCCATAAGGTATGATAACTTGAAGAACTCTCGATGGAACATTTGGCTAAATTTTTCGACAGCGCATTACACCTGGCGCCATGATTCTCGGCCAGGTCTCCAGCATCAATGCCCACGATATTGCTCTGTCCTTGCCAAACAACCTAGTCGGTTACGTTCCTCTTACTTCTGTTTCCAAGGGACTTGAAGATCGGATCGAAAAGCTGCTGAACGAAGAAGATGACGATGATGAGGACTCGGAGGATATCTCCTTTGATCTCAAGGATCATTTCTATATCGGTCAATACCTGCGGGCATACGTCGTTTCCACTGGCACCGAAGCCGCCGAGGCTGGTGGCCGTGGCAAGAAGCGCCTCGAATTGTCGATTGATCCTAGGCAAACAAATACCGGACTTTCTAAATCTGATTTGGTGAAGGAAACCGCCGTTCAAGCTTCCGTCGTGAGTGTTGAAGACCACGGTCTGGTGATGGACCTTGGTATCGACGGCTCAGACCTGCGTGGTTTCATGTCTTCCAAGGAGATTGACTCTCACATTGCCTACTCCGACATCAAAGAAGGAACGGTATTCCTGTGTCTGGTTACTGGCCAAAATGCCAGCGGTAATGTCATCAAGCTCTCGGCCAACCTTCAGCATTCTCTCAAAAAGTCGCACTTCCTTGCCGCTGCTCCTACTATCAACTCTTACCTCCCCGGTGTTGCCGCCGAGATTCTGTTGACCGAAGTTACTGCCAACGGTATGATCGGAAAGATCATGGGCATGCTTGACACTACTGTCGACCTTGTTCAATCTGGTGCTACAGATGGAAAACTCGACCTGGAGCGCAAGTTCAAGATCGGTGCTAAGATTAAGGGTCGTATTGTCTCAACTTTCCCTTCTGCCGAACCTTTCAAGATCGGCTTCTCCTTGTTGGACCACGTCCTCAAGCTCTCTACTGATACCCATGGCCCTGGCTCATCTGAAGATGCCCCTGCCATCTCTGCTATTCTTCCAGAGACCACAGTTGTGAAGGTGGACCCTGGCATGGGTATCTACGTGCAGATTGGCGAAACCAAGCATATTGGATTTGTGCATATCTCAAGGCTGTCAGATGGCAAAATTGAGTCGATCTCAGAAGATTCCGGTCCCTTCAAGGTTGGATCTACCCACGAGGCACGCATTGTCGGTTATAACAGAATCGATGATCTCTACCTACTTTCCTATGAGCAATCTGTGATCGAGCAACCCTTCATCCGCATTGAAGACGTTACTGCCGGTGCCATTGTCAAGGCAAACATTGACAAACTTCTGATTGGTGCTACTGGTATGGATGGCTTGATTGTTAGCCTGGCAGATGGAATCACCGGTCTTGTCCCATCTATGCACTTTGCCGATGCCAAACTGCAGTTCCCCGAGAAGAAGTTCCGCGAGGGAATGAAGATCTCCGCCCGAATTTTGTCTGTCAACCTCGAGAAACGTCAGATTCGTCTCACTTTGAAAAAGAGTCTGCTAAACAGCGAGTCCACAGTCTGGAAGGACTACAAGGATATTGTGGGAGGCGCCCAGTCTCCTGGAACTATCGTCAGTCTGCAGAACCACGGTGCTGTCGTTCAGTTCTATGGCGATGTGCGCGGTTTCCTTCCCGTCTCTGAAATGAGTGAGGCTTATATCAAAGACCCAGCCCAACACTTCCGACTTGGACAGGTCGTAAATGTCCACGCCTTAAGCGTTGATGCTTCCCAGGGTAGACTGGCTGTTTCTTGCAAGGACCCGTCAACATTCACCGACAAGTATCGCAAGGCTTTCGAGGACATTCACCCTGGCTTGCTTGTCAGTGGAACCGTCTTCGAGAAGTCCAATGATGACATTCTTCTGAAGCTCGACGAGTCCGGTCTGGTGGCCCGCCTCGTTGTTCAGCACATTATTGATGGTTCTCCATCCAAGCAGAGCTCCACTCTTAGCAAGATCCGTGTCGGTCAGAAGCTTAATGATCTACTGGTTCTCGACATCCAACGTGCTCACCGTCTCATCCGGGTCTCGAGCCGCGCCAGCTTGAAGAAGGCTGTGAAACAGAAATCTCTTCCCACGAAGTTCGAGGATGTGCAAGAGGGTACCACCGTCACTGGCTTCGTCCGAAACATCACTCCTGACGGCTTGTTCATTGAATTCCTGGGCGGACTTACTGGTCTGCTCCCCAAACGCCTTATCGAAGAGGCGAACTTGGCTCAGCCCGAGTTCGGCGTTTCCAAGGGATCTGTTATTTCCGTTACAGTCCATTCAGTTGACTTGGATTTCCAGCGATTCATCCTGAGCCAAAAGGACTCTGAGGCGACCCATGCCGGTCCCAAGACGACGAAGTCTCCTGCTCCCCAGACCGATGACCCCATTTTCAGCCCTGTTGATGAAAACATCAAGACAATGTCCGACTTCACATTCGGTCGTGTTGTCCAGTGCAAGGTTGCCTCCGTCAAGGCTACTCAAGTCAACGTACAGTTGGCGGATAACATCCACGGACGAATCGACGTCTCTGAGATCTTCGACAAGTGGGATGACCTCAAAGACCGAAAGCAGCCCTTGCGCTTCTTCAAGGCCAAGCAGGTCATCTCTGCTAGAATCCTTGGTGTCCACGATGCCCGCAACCACAAGTTCTTGCCCATTTCCCACCGCACTGGCAAGTACCCTGTGTTCGAGTTGTCTCTGAAGCCCAGCTTCCTCAAAGCTGCCAATCCCGCTCAGTTGAACCTCGAACAAGTCCAGGTTGGGTCGTCTTGGATGGGTTTCGTCAACAATATTGCCGACGACTGCCTCTGGATCAACCTCTCTCCCAACGTGCGTGGCAGACTACGCTTCATGGATGCGTCGGATGATCTTTCTCTTCTTACGGATGTTGAGAAGAACTTCCCCATTGGATCTGCCTTGAAGGTCCAGGTCACTGCGGTCGATGCCGATAAGGGCCATCTGGATCTTTCTGCCAAGCAGGGCTTCGATAAGCTCTCGTTCGGGGATGTTTCTCCTGGTATGATCCTTCCAGGTCGAGTGACTAAGATTACCGAGAAGCAGATTATCATGCAGCTCGGCGAGGCCCTTGTTGCAGCAGTCAACCTCATTGATATGGCTGATGACTACTCAAAGGCCAACCCCACCCTCTATCGCAAGAACGAAGTTCTGCGTGCCTACGTTGTTGCTGTTGACAAGGCTAACAAGAAGATTCACCTGTCCCTCCGCCCATCAAAGGTTCTGAGCTCCTCGCTTCCTGTGCAGGATCGCGAAATCTCGTCCCTGAAGGATATCAAACCCAACGATATCATTCGCGGTTTCGTCAAGCGTGTTACTGACGCTGGTCTTTTCGTCTCTGTTGGTCACGATGTTACTGCCTATGTCCGTGTCTCCGACCTCTCCGATTCATATCTCAAGGAGTGGAAGGATTCGTTCCAGACTGATCAGCTCGTCAAGGGCCGTGTTACCATGATTGATGCTGCTCAAAACAAGCTGCAGCTTAGCTTGAAGGAGTCTCTCTTGGACCCCAACTATAAGGCTCCCGTCACACTGCAGGACCTGAAGGTTGGTCAAGTTGTGACTGGTAAGATCCGTAAGGTTGAGGAATTCGGTGCATTCATTGTCGTCGACAAGTCTTCCAACGTCAGTGGTCTCTGTCACCGCAGTGAGATGGCTGATAAGCGCGTCGAGGATGCTCGTACCCTTTATGATGAAGGAGATTCCGTCAAGGCTAAGATCATCAAGATCGATACCAAGCAAAAGAAGATCTCATTCTCTTTGAAGGCTTCCCACTTCCAGGATGCTCAGGATGAGAGTGACGATGAGGAGATGAGCGATGAGGGTCTTGGTGGGGTTGAACTGGAGGACGATAGTGATGATGACGATGTTTCCATGGGAGGCGTCGATGTTGAGGGTAGCGACGATGAAGAGGAAGATGACGATGAGGAAGAAGAGGACAGTGACGAGGATGAGTCCACCAAACCTTCCAAGGATGGCGGTCTCGGTGCCGGTGGCTTCGACTGGAGTGGTAATGTTCAGACCAAGGACACCGTTGCCGACTCGGACAGCGATGACGAGGACTCCAAGAAGAAAAAGAAGAAGAGCCGCAAGCCCGAGATCCAGGTTGACCGGACTGGCGAGTTGGATGCCAATGGACCTCAAACAGTCGCTGACTACGAACGTCTTCTTATGGGTGAGCCCGACTCCTCATTGCTGTGGCTGCAATATATGGCGTTCCAGCTGGAGCTTGGCGAGGTTGAGAAGGCTCGCACCATTGCTGAGCGTGCTCTGCGCACTATTTCCATGGGCCAGGACTCTGAGAAGCTCAACATTTGGATCGCTCTGTTGAACTTGGAGAACACCTATGGCGATGACGATACCCTCGAGGATGTGTTCAACCGCGCGTGCCAGTACCAAGACCCGCAGGTCGTTTATGACAAGATGGCCAGTATCTATATCAGTTCTGGAAAGAACGAGGTACGTTTGATTCTCTTATATTGATTTTATTTTAGTTTGGTTTGTTTTTCAGCATCTAACTCATTGTCTACAGAAAGCGGATGATCTCTTCCGAACCGCGATGAAGAAGAAGATTTCAAACCAATCTCCATCTTTCTTCTTGAACTACGCTACTTTCCTGTTTGATACCCTGGCCAACCCCGAGCGCGGTCGCGGACTGCTTTCTCGTGCGCTGCAGTCACTCCCGACACACACTCACGTTGAGACAACCTCCAAGTTCGGACAGCTGGAATTCCGCTCAGCCAATGGCGACATTGAGCGGGGTCGCACAGTGTTTGAGGGTCTTCTTTCTTCATTCCCCAAGCGCATTGACTTGTGGAACGTCTTACTGGATCTGGAGATCAAGAACGGCGACGCCGATCAGGTGCGCCGTTTGTTCGAGCGTGTGCTCGGCCTTCAGCACAAGAAGGGATCTGTCAGCATTGATGCTAGTAAGAAGTTGAAGCCCAAGCAGGCCAAATTCCTGTTTAAGAAGTGGCTCGCTTTTGAGGAGAAGCTTGTTGCTGATGGTGGGGACGAGAAGATGGTGGAGGAGACTAAGGCGCGTGCAGCGGCCTATGTCAAGTCCCTGCAGGAGGAGGAGTAGATTGATTTTCCCTTTTTTTCTCTTTTTTTCCCTCATTGTATTTCTGTTCTCTTGGACGTGTGTTAACCAACCGTAAAAAAAAGCAACGGATTGATGACGATCATGATAGTGATCAGTCCGTGGGTGTTTGGGACCATTGCATTCGCTGTATATAAAGCGTCAATCGAATTGATCTGCGGATATTTCCAACTTTACTAAAGTAAAAAATAGAAATTACTACTTTAATCTGTACCCTGTGATGTAGATGAACCGAGTTAACTGAATTCTGAGTTTCTGCAAGTCTCGCCAATATCTACCGCATCCCCCAGCATCGGCCTCTTCAAAGGCTTCTCGTTGGTTACGATCTTCCCCTCAGAGCGACCAAATTGACCAATCAGCGAGCTTGACTCCACAACATGCCCGTAATTGTTGGTTGCTGATAGTCAGGAAGAACAGCCGATACTACCAAGTTACAATAGAGTCAAGTAGGTACTTCGTACTTAGGTATTCACTTGGTGTAACTAGGTGGTTCAGGTACACTCGATTCCACCAAGTAGTTACATTAACTAATGTATACTACTGGTACTTAACCATGGTACTTCAACCCACAATCAAGGCACAAGCAAACCTTTGCTTGGAACCATCTCTGGACCATCTTTGGATCATCTTAAACCCTGCAGGGTCTCATCTCTCTCCTTCATTCTCTTCACTTTTCTCTCAACACTAACACTACCTCGGTACTCCAGACAAGTACCATCCTAGGCAGTACCCCTCCCAAAGAATGGGGGCCTCATATCGACCGGAGCCTCTGCAGACTGAATCCTCAGAATGTTTACTTAATGTTCCATTCGAGGCTTATACTGATTCCCCAATTCTCCGACCTGAGGGTGAAGCAGCAGCAGCAGCAGCAGAAGTCCAAGTTGACGGGGCTGTTCCCCGCGGTCAAGTGGGGCCATCAATATGGCGCAGGCTGACCAGTTGGATCTCTCCAATCTCTCCATTCTCTCCCTTCCCCCGTCAGATTCATTCTAGAACTTCCCTGTCCTTATTATCTGAAGAGCCGCCTTTCAAAGAGAAGTCGAAACCTCGCCGCTCATGCTGCGTGCGCTTTTGCTATCATACTCTGCTCATCTTCTTTGTCATGCTGTAAGTCTTGACCCTCTACAGAGTACTTAGCAGTCGCATTGTCTTGAATGCAAGCTCTGAGCTTTACTGAAGCTTCTCTTCAACTCTGGTCATTTCTCTTTGATCTCTACTGAAGTTCATCGCTCACTATTTTCTAGTGGGATCATTCAATTCATCTCTCTTACTTTCGGCATTGTTCTATCTTTCTTCCCGGATGAATACGACCGCGTCGCAAGTACTTGGAAGTATGGTGCCGCCGATCGCATCGAGGATGATGCTTCTTCGCACTGGCCAACTGATCGCTCGCGAGAGATCGTCGCGGTAAACTGTCATTCGCATAATGACTACTGGCGCCCAATCCCGCTTTTCTCTGCTCTCCAGGCAGGCTGTGTCGGTATTGAAGCCGACGTCTGGCTCTTCGATGAGGAACTGTATGTCGGCCATACGACGTCTGCTTTGACCTCACGCCGAACTCTACGTTCCCTGTACATCGATCCATTAGTGGAAATTCTCGAGCAGCAGAATCCTGTCACGCCTTTTCATCGTACTCCCGACAATCCTCCGCATGGTGTATTCGATACAGACCCTGGTCAGGACATTGTTTTCCTGATAGATTTCAAGACAGATGGCGCTGCAACTTGGCCTGCTGTTGTCAAACAACTTGCGCCATTACGGGACCGGGGGTATCTGACCTATTTTAATGGGCGAGATATCGTCCCCGGGCCTATCACTGTTGTCGGAACAGGAAATGCGCCTTTCAATCTGGTCACGGCTAATTCCACCTATCGAGATATCTTCTTTGATGCCCCTCTCGAAAGACTAGTCGTCGACGACGACGATGACGATGACGACAAAGCAGATGAAGATCTCGTTCGGGTATCACCTGCTCCGGCCAAAGGACGATCAACTCGTCTAGGGCAAGGTCACTCTGGCATGCCTGACGCCCTCAAATCCAACACCTTCAATCTGACAAATAGCTACTACGCCTCCGTCTCATTCAAAAAGGCCGTTGGATTTCCTTGGCCTTTTCATTTTACGGACAACCAGATGGAGACTATTCGCAAGCAGGTACGGGTTGCACATCGCCATGGCTTAAAAGTGCGCTACTGGTCCATTCCAGGTTGGCCACTTAGTTTGCGCAATCACATTTGGAGAATTCTGGCCCAGGAGGGTGTGGATATGCTAAATGTAGATGATTTAGCAGCGGCTACGAAGGGTGATTGGAAGATTCCCATCTTCGATTGGTGGTTTTAGATACCCAGGAAATACTGAACTGATATGAATGATGATTTATTGATCGGGCGTTGTGGGGTCTGGCTTGTTCTGTGTTCATTGTCATTTGAGATACCTTTCACGTTATCCTATAGATTTCATAGTTTCTACATTAGGCGCAAAGAAATGTACTTTCTTTGGAAAAATTTGTTTGGGAGATGGTTCTTGAATGATTTACCAACAGAAGTAATATTTCTGCAGTCAAGATATATCTTATTATTTTTTTTGTTGAGGGTCGTAATGATGCAGTACGCTAAAATCCCAAGGTGTTTCGTTTTTTTTGCAGAACCCAATTAGGGTTGCTTCCGAACGACCATTCACATGCAATAAATAAATAAGATATTTTTTATTCTTTTCTCTTACTAGAAAAAAAGGCTTATAAAATATCAAATTGAGAACCCGGAGGCCCAGAAAGTAGTTGAGGCCCTAAGGCCAGTGGGTATCGTCAATATTCAGATGTGCTGGGCACTTCAAAGATGCAAAGAGATGGATGGACGAGTTGAAGGACCATCCGATAGAAAAGGATAGCTGCGCGATGTCGACAGATGTTGATTTTTTGAAGAAAGAGATTGGTGGTACATTGAGGGTTATAGGCAGAAGAGTGCCTCTTCGCCAAATTCTCGTACAATGCTCCCTTCTTCGCGGAGAAGTCCGCCAAGCCAATGCTTGGCTGTCTCAAAGTCCTTGGCGCCGAACTTCACAAGTACAAAGCCGGCACGAACCCGAGCTGCTGTCCAGGTGACATCACCTCTGGCGGTGGCGGAATCCTCAGGCGCTGAAGATGGCGCTGATGAAGACCAATTTCGGCTGCCGATTCGTGGCTGTGATGTGAATTGTTCGATGAGGAAGGATCCAAGCTTGTCAAAGACTGGACCTGACAGTATAAGTGTTCCTACAACACCGTGTGGTCTTGTTCGTTCTTGGATGACGTTCAAGGGCAGCAGGCCGGCCTGCGCCTGAGGCGGGACATCCGCGCCGTCAGGGTGGGGATTTAATCCGTGGCTCATTTCTTCATTATCTTCGTCTGAGTCTTCCGATGCAAGGTCATCTTCCGTCTCATCGTCCAAGATGACAGAATCGCGAAGAAGAAGCCGGCTCTTCCCCGTTTTCTCATCGGTAGCCCAAACCTCATTCCGACCTTTCCAAAAGCGGAAATTCCAATTTTCGCCACGCGAGGTCCGGCCCTGCGTGACCCAGTCCAGAACACAGAGACTACTGCGTTGATCTCCTCGAGCTGCAGCATCGACTGTAAACGTTTGCACCTGAGCGTAGCGACTGTTCTGGTAGGGGACGGAGGGATCAGGCAGGTAGCAGAGAGCGGAATTGCGGCCAATTTTGACATCGAGCGATTGTTGGCTCATATCAGAGAGATGGTCGTTAGCAGGCATCTTCTTGCGATGGCCCTTGATAACGCTAACGCCATTGTCTTCGGTCTTGAAAATCTTGGTGCTTCCCTGTGGCGTAGTCACCACCATTCGGGTCTTGGGCTCAAGCTTAATAGATACTTCAATGTGGTCTCCAGGGAGCAGGCCGCCACCGTAGGTGAGGAGATAGAGATGTACGGGTCTTGATGGGCATGTATCCGACAGTGCAGAAGGATCAGGCGTGGGAACGAAGCCTGGTGCGCGGGGGACAAGCTTCAATGGATATTTGTAGGTGAGGGTGGTGAGGGTCGGGTTGTTTGGAGGCAGAAGAGAGAGGACGACATTGCCCTGCCCTGGCTTCGCAATGGAAGACTCAAAGGGCGAGCGGATTGGCATTGCTGGTTGTCGCATGGTGGCGTGTATGATGTATGACTGTTTTTGGATGGAAGGCGGAGAAGATAGGCTGTGAGGGCGGTGAAGTGGAGGAGGGGAGGAGTGGAGGGATAAGATATGCTGGGGAACTGGATGCTTTATCACGGAGTGAGGGTGATATGAAGAATGGGCAACACAGGCATGCATGCAATGGTTATGGTTTTCAGTAAGGCGTGATACCGGTAGGCTGCAGCATGATGTGTTTTGCAGGAGTATGTTCTTTTCTGAGTTTTTTTCTTTACCCCGGAATTCAAGGAGCAAGTGACTGGTATATAAAATTAGCCGGAGAAGAGGGGGGCGATGATGCCATTCATTAGTCAATGGACACACCCACCTGGATGCGAATGGACCGGCTATCCATGGACTAGATGCGACTATGTGTCAAGCGGGGGGTGGCTTGACCCCATGTGCAGTTGTACTGGGTCTCCGTGAGACCGAACAAAGTAGACGAAGTGGATGGGGTGGATTGAAGAAGAGGACAATAGCGTTTCTATGACAAACGTTTACTCTTGCCGGACGATCGCAACTGGCCCGAGTCCGCCCAGAACGGGGCCTGGCGGGACTTGGCGCCACATGACCACAAACCCAGGCCGTATTCAAGTTACGCGGTACGGTATTTTTGAACGTCTGCTTGCCAAGACTGTCCGCCCTTTCCTGTCTGCAACTATGGAGTAGGGATGAGCACTATGTGCAATGTACTAGATTCCCTGCCACCCCCTGTGAATATGGGATCGTCAGATTCAGAGTGCCTATTTTGGTGGCAGTGCTAGGCATCTGGGATAGGAGCAGGCTTAGCGGATGATCTCTGTGAGTCGGTTACTAGTTGTTTCAATAGGGAATACAGTACAGCCCACAGGCCAACCAGTTAGTTAGTTATACCGCATACTTTGACCATTTCTACTCGCTTTTTCAAGTACGTAGCGCATACTCTGTAGAATTGACGGAAATAGAATGTATTATGAAAAATTCTACGGAGTAGGAATGTCCTATTTCAAACAGAACGGTGAATAAAAGATGACGAGTACGGTGTACCAACAAAGCACGAGGGATATGTACGTGCATGTTGGTAACCAGGACTGTTTCCCCCAAATTCGATAAATCCAGTAGCCATTCGGCCATAGAGTAACGCGGTGCGTTGTAACTTGAGTGAGGCAGGAGTTTTGACCCGACTGGAAAAGCAAAGAGACTTCCACGTCGATCTTTCCAAGCGTAATACCTGATAGTATCAAGTAGACATCTACGTCTATGTACCTACTTGGCACTGTTTGACGGTGATGATCATAATTCGGAAGCACTCCCGTGCTCAAAATACAAGGTGCCTATTTCTTACTATCCTGTCGAGCATATTTGATTTTGTTCACGCAAGTTACTTGATAGTTACTCTACTCGGTACCATGTACATATCACCCCCAGGTGCCAGCTATTGTAAACAAGATTACAACAAGTGCTTATATATCCATAGCTATTCTAGTCCCACTATATGTAGGATATGTCTTGCCTTTGGAAGATAAAGGTTCCTATTGCTGTAAATCATCCGTGCCCATGATCGTAAACAGGGCAGAAACTCAATCGTTCCCATGTATGTAAATGTTTCCGGCTGATCGCTGTGGGGTTTCGTCATTACTGCCTGAGGTTTAAGGCATTGATGAGGAGGTGATAATTCAGGTGTCGAGGCAGTAATGGATTAAGGTGTCAAGGCTGCAAGGCTGCAAGGCACGAAATCGCAACGCGCCTCCGTAAACTTTACGCTTTCTTGGGACCCCCGCCCTCCAATCTATCGGACTTTCCATTCCTCCCAAGGAACTGTTCAACAGTCGTGCATTGAGTTACGATACTCTGCATCCAAGGCGTCTGACCGACCACCTCTTCGCCCAAGCCGGTTCGCCAAATCATTCTCGCTGCCCGTCGCACGGCGCGTTCCACGAAGCGCGTTTTGACCTGGCGTCCGAACCTCCTAGGCCCCGTCATTGCTCAACATTTGGGGCTGACAGACGCGAATTACCCATTATTGCATTCGCCAGATCCCCAATCACACGATTCCAGTCACCATGGAGGTGGACAGCCCAAGTAGCCCAGCCGGCACCCCCGTCGGTGATCGACGCAAATCGGGTCGCATGACGCGCCGACCCGATGCCTTTTCACAAAGCACACATTCTGCCAGCGGTAAACGCAAGCGTGGAGACGTCCTTGAACCTGGTGGTGATGATAATATGTCTGAGTCCGAGAGCGATGAGTCAAGCGAAGATGATGAAGCAGACGAGGAGGAACTGCTAGCCAAGAAACGCGCAGCTCGCAAAGCTCGACCAAAGAAACCTGCGGCAAAGAAAGGGCCGCGTGCTGCGAAGAAGCCCAAGGTTACTGGTAATGGACTGGGGAAACAACTCGCTTTCAGACCTGCCCTCAATGGTCGACTTCCGGCTTCGCGTCCGCGCATACCCAAGGTTCGGCCTAGTTTAGCTGCAGGTGAACGTGGGCTATATGGTGAGTTCTTCCATCCAAGACGAAATGGGCTATATTTCTGACAATCTTGTATCAGCCGACGTTTTTGGGAAGAGTAACAATGCCGACACAGCCGCTGCGCAGTGGTTGAGTCTCTACCAGCGTGATAATGGGGGAGCTATGCGGGACCTCGTTAATTTCATCATCCGCTGTACAGGAGCCCAGCTCGAACTCAATAAAGAAGAAGTTGAAGACGTTGATAATGCACCTAACCAAATTCAAAATCTCCAAAATGACTACCAGCAAGAAGGCATCGTCGACTATCCCCTCATCTCCCGCGAAAAGAAATTCAGAGCATTTCAGCCCGTGCTCGAAGAATTCATTGGTGCCCTGGTACAAACATTCCACCATTCTTCAGTCTTGTACACAGACGAGGCTCTGCTTGAAAATATCCAGATCTGGATATCTTCAATGTCATCAGCCAAATGCAGACCTTTCCGACATACCGCGGCCGTCATGGCCCTGGCTATCATGACAGCGCTGTGTGAGATTGCGCAGGAAGTTACATCCACTGTCACAACTTCCCGCAAACAACTTGAAAGTGAGAAGAAAAAGAAGACTGTTAATAAAGGCCGCGTTGAGGCAATTCAGACGGCTGTTACGGAAGGCGAACAGAAAATGGAACAGCTTAATGAGTTCATCCAAGATGGGTTCGACACGGTCTTTGTCCATCGATATCGCGATGTGGATGGCGCTATCAGGGCGGAATGTATGCTGGCTTTGGGTCGATGGATGCGTTCCTACCGGGAAATGTTTCTTGAGGCCCAGTCCTTGCGGTATCTCGGTTGGACACTTTCTGATACCGTGGCCCATGCTCGCCTGGTTGCCTTGACCCAGCTGCTGCCTTTATACGAAAGCCGTGACAACATTGGTGCTCTGAACTCCTTCACCGAGCGTTTCCGGCAGCGCGTTGTGGAAATCGCCGTCCAGGATGCGGACCTGAATGTTCGCGTGGCTGCAATTGAGCTTCTAAATCACTTACGAGATGGAGGTTTCCTTGAGCCTGGCGACGTAGATGCGATCGGTCGGCTGGTGTTTGATCTCGAGCCTCGCATCAGGAAAGCAGCCGGCAAATTCTTTGTTGCCAATGTCCAGGATGCGTTTGACTCCATGGTGGAGGAAGTTGGAGATGAGATTAATGAGATGTTTGCCGATGATGATGAAGATGATTTCGATTCGCCCAAACGCTCCTGGATCAAGTTCAAGTGTCTTGTTGATATCTTCCAGGCTTATGACGGACAGGAGAATGAGGATCCTGATACGGTCAATACAACGCGCGATGTGCTTTCGGGCGCACCGACTGATTCTCGTTTTGTTCTTGCGACTGAAGCTATTTACCCCCATATGGAAGAGCTCTCTCAGTGGCAGTCATTGGCAGGCTTCCTCCTTTACGATCACTCACAAATCGCCGATTCCCCTTCCGAGGACGACACAACTGGGGTTATCCGAAACCTGTACAAGATACAAGAGGGCCAAGAAGCAATTCTGCTGGAAGTTCTCTGTGCTGCAGTGAAACTCCGAGTGCTAGATATCGCACGGTCTGACATTGACAAGCGTGGACGCAAGGTCAAGGCGCTGACAGCCAAAATTCCTGAGCTTCAGGAGGAAATATCTCACAACCTAGCCCAATCCATCCCACAATTGCTAAATAAGTTCGGCTCTGCGCCAGAGGCAGCATCTGCTGTTCTCCGAATGGAGCATCTAGTGGATTTGAACGCAATCCAAGACATGCAGAAAGACGCGACAGCCTACACATCTCTGCTCAATGATATCAATAAGCAATTCCTGGCTCATTCGGACCAGGACGTCCTGGCTGAAGCTAGTATTGCCTTCCTCCATGCCAAAAGTTCCGATGAAATACGAGAGGTGCTTGAAGGCAAGATCCAAGAGTTGTGGGAAGATATGGTCGAAACCCTTGGTGCATTGTCCCGCAAGAAAGAAGTTCAAGCAGGTGCCTCCATTTCCGATCCAACCCTTACTGATCTCACCAACACCGTCACGCGAATTTCGAAGCTCTCGGCTATCATGGATTGCTCAATGATCTTGGAGACAGTGCCAAACTCCCGCTCAAAATCCAAAAAGGACCAAGGGGAGGCCCCTTTCAACACACTCATTCGTTTGGCTCAACGTGCCCTTCTGCCTGAGGACGAGGATGAAGACACCGCTCGAGCGGAGGCTGAGATCGTGACGAACAGCATGCGAACCCTACTATTTTACTTTATGTGGAAAGTTCAAGCTTTAAAGACAGCACTGAGCGAAGGAAAAGCTACTTACACTACTTCCTTTTTCGAAGCACTGACAAAAAGCCGCGAGACCTTTGCCTCAACTCTCTTAGATATAATGAATGGACTCACTGGTCTCGACGACTTACGATTCACTGCCACTACGACATTCCTCGACCTTCAAACCCTATTCAGCACTCTTCGAAATGCCGGTCAAGGCGTCGGCAACGATGAGGATGTTGTTTTCCAGGCACAGAGTCTTGTACATGAAATCCCCGTCGAATCTCAAGCCCTCGTGACCAAGATCCACGCTACTGCCGAGAGAATCTTTGCCAAGAAGGCCAAGCTTGGCAGTGAACCCGCTGAAGATGATGCTCCAGCCTCAGAAGACGAGCCCGAAGACGATGAGGAAGACGACGAGGAAGAAGATGAGGCCGCCATGACAGAACGACTTCGCGGAAGTATTGTTGCCGAACAGCGCCTATGCGAACTGACTGGCAAGCTTGTCTTGGCGATCATTGGTCGCGTGATCGATGCATCTGGTACGAAGCGAGGCTCCTTGAAGAAGCGTCTGCTACGTAACAAAACTTCTCTTGGTCAAAATTACCGTGAAGTCCTATCATATCTTGAGGAACGTAAACCTCGCAGTGCACCACGGAACAAGGGCAAACAGCCTGCGAAGAACGCGCAAGCTGAAGAGAAAACAACCACAGCTGGTAAGGAAGTTAAGTCGGCTGAGCGTGTTGATGAAAATGACGAGGAAGAGGAGGAGGGTGATCACGATGATCCCATTGAAGAGGATGAGGAGGAGGACCTGCGAGCGCGGGAGCTCGTCGAAGATGAGATCGTGGATGATGACAACGAAGATTTGAACCACGGTCCTGATCCCGACGAAGATGAAATAATGGGTGACTGATTGCTTTCATTGTGGGATACCTTTGATCTGATATGTGATTTGTGACTTGCGTCTCTTTTCAGCCTTCGATTTTGCCTGTTACATTTCTTATTTCTCATGTCTAAATTCTCTATTCTCTTTTTTTTTTCATTCTTATTTTTTACTTCACTGTTGATGGTTTTGCTATTCAATAAACAATCATATAGCCACCACCACCACTGGAGGGCTAGACTTGAACAA
This sequence comes from Penicillium sumatraense, assembly GCA_020086695.1. Lineage (NCBI taxonomy): Eukaryota > Fungi > Ascomycota > Eurotiomycetes > Eurotiales > Aspergillaceae > Penicillium > Penicillium sumatraense. The sequence goes on along the minus strand of JAGIKU010000841.1, from coordinate 421,695 downwards.
GTTCCGAGTTCATTGTGAAAACATTCTACCTATTAGGTAGGTAGTACATAGCCCGCTGAGATGATAGCACTGTGATATTATTAGCGGACTATTTGTACCACTATTACGCGTAGGATGTATAACATACCTATAATTTATACATCACCTCACTGAGGTCAGTAAGGAGAAAAAGCCGAAAAAAGAGTCTTTTTTCAGTCGGACTCTAGTAGTAGATCTACTAGGTAGTGATTTTAAATTGAACCTTCAATTTCCCACGTATCAGCTTCAAGCTGATAAGTTATCAAATACCAAGTGTTTAAGCAAATTATTAAGTTACGGTATCTCAGAGATGCCAGGAGAAAGTCTGACCTACCTAGGTGGGTACCTTAGGCCTAAAGGTACATTACCTTTAGGGTAGATTAAATCTCTATGGATAGGTATGTGACCGATACTATAGGCACCACAAAAGACTTCAAGCATTAGTTGGCAAAATATATTTCAGCATCTACATTGAAAAGAAAACTGTTCACAGTAAAGACTTGGCATTTTTTCCCTGGCAAACTTGCAAAAGAAACTACCACGTCACATATGATGGAAACAAACCATGGAGATGATGTTTAGTCAGGCAAGACAAATTTCAAGGGCCAAGGGACTTTGAAGTGGAAGAAATGCCTTTGGATTGTTCCTAGTGCCAGGGCACGAAAGTTGCTTCCTCGGGGTCTGATGCCCCAGCCAGAAGCACCAATAAACCGAGGTGGGGACATTAACATAGAAAGATAAGAGAAAACCGATCCTTCAAACAAATACGCCTGTGTATGAGGATGCTAAGGGGGGAGGGGTTACATGATGGTGAATCTTGTTTATCGTAAATCAAAATGGGCGCGGAGAAGGGGGAGAATGGGAATGATCAAATCGTAGCAAGTAAGGACGACAAACAGGGAATATGGAGGGGAAGGGATGAAAGATTTAAGCGGTACCAAGACTGTGACACGACAAGCGAATCATGCTTGGAGGGGAGAAGCCGAGATTGGGTGCGCTATGTGTCATTGAGATACCTTTGCAACTTCGCATGTTATACGAAGTACAGCCTGTGCGACCCAAGCGGAGATGCGGGGTGGACGCGTGGGGGAATGAAAGCAGAAAGGAACGAGAGCACTGAGCAATACGCCTCTTTACATGTCCATTGAGTCCCCGCCGTTGGCGAAGTTGAATCCACCGGGCTGCTGCTGACCGGCACCCAGAGCGAATCCGGTAGAGGTTTGCTGGGGAGCAAGCTCATCGATGTCACCAGCACCCTCATCCTCATCAGAGAAGTACTTCTCAATAATGTTGTAGGCCTTCATATAAATCTCTTCGTTGGCATTGTTTTGGCAGTCGTGGATCTTCTCCATGCCGCCAGCCTCTTCAATAAAGAGAGCATAGCGGTTGACGCGGGCCTCACTCTCGCCAGTTTCTTTGTCCATATCGCCGACCTTGAGAATGTTCTCGAGACCATCCAGAGCGACCTGGATAATCTTGTTGTCGGGACAAGCCAGAAGGTCACAGAGGGGCTTGATGCAACCTTGGGAGACAAGGTAGCGAATCTGATCAGGCTTCTGGAGACCACCAGAGGTGGCATTAGAGATGGCCCAGCAGGCCTCCTTGCGAGTCTTGAAATCGCCATTGGCAAGAAGGTTGATAAGAGGGGCAATGATACCGGCATCAATAACGGCCTGGATTTGGCTAGAGTTACCAGCAGTTACGTTAGAAATGGTCCAGCAAGCCTCCTTGCGAATGCCATCCTTGGTAGAGCTCAGAAGAGAGAGCAAGGCCGGGAGAGAGCCGCAGTTGATAATAACCTGAGTCTGAACATCGTCACCTGTGACAATGTTGCCCACAGAGCGAAGGGCGGGGGTTTGAACCGAGGTAGAGGCGTGCATAAGGAGCTCTACCAATCGGCGGGGGATACCGGCTTCGATGACGGCTTGAATCTTGTCATTAGCACCATCAGAAAGGTAAGAGATAGCCCAGCAGGCATCAATGAGGACCTCGTCATCCAGCATATAGATGAGCTTGGAGAGCACGGGAAGGGCGGGGGCAATCTGTTCCAGGTCAGACAAGTTTCAACACGAGAGATCAAATAAGAGAAATTGGACAAAAGGATGGTGCTTAAACATACAGTGTTCCAATCGGGCTGAGGAGTTTTGCCACGGCAGAAGTTGCTCAGAGTCCAGGTAGCGTTACGGAGCATGCTCAGCTTACGGCCATCGTTGATGAGGTTGAGCAGAGGGCGTAGGGCACCCGCGCCAAGAACGAAGTCACGGCAGTGAGGGCTGTCACCAGCAATGTTTCCAAGAGCCCATACAGCCTGCTCGCGAACATCAGGCTCGGGGGAGCTCAACAGCTCAACGAAGATGGGGACAGCACCGGCCTCAATGACGACCTGAGTTTGTTGGGCGGAGCCGGAAGCAATGTTGGTCAAAGCCCAGGCGGACTCGAATTGGACTAGGGTGTGAGGGGATCGAAGGAATTCAACGAAGCGGCTGACGACTCCGGTCTCGATAACACGCTCAATAGGAGGGTTGCGCTCCTTGGACAGCAATTTGCGGAATTTAGTGGTGGCCTGAATTTGCTCCTCAACTTGGTCGGAGAAGACACCCTTCACCATCTGGGGAAGCTCGACATTGAGCTACAAAAGCAATCATTGTTAGCTGTTTGTAATTACCGAATCATGTCTCGTGAATAAAAAAAAAATCGCGTAGTGGGGTCGTGGGTATAATGGTCCGTGTTGGAGGGGTCGGCCCCATGGCAACAGGGCGGTGAAAAAAATTCCATGTTGATGATCGCATTATAAAAACAAAGAACAGGTGGGCGCCATCATTGAACAGGGTATTATCACTCAAACCATAGAAGATCGATGGAGAATTCCATCAAAAAGACCAAAGACAGAAGAAAATGATTGCACAAGAAACAGAAACACTGGGTGAGGCGGGAAAAAAAACGAAGAGGAACAAGTACATACCTCACTCTCAATAGCACTGGCTTCATCGTCACTTTCGGTGGCGGCAGCCATGCCACCACCAACACCGATACCACCATCGCGAGTCTGAATGCCACGTCGTTTGGCCAGATTCTCCTCACGCTTCTGCTTCCGAATCTCGACCTGTTGTTCTTCACGGCGGCGGCGGAGCTCATCGGGGCGGAACTGGTTCCTGGCCTTGAACTGCGTCCGACGGTGCTCTGGGATATAACGTTCGGCCATGTTTGCGAGTTTAAAGTATGCGCGCCTCAAAAACCAAGTATTGTTTTTTTTTTCTCAAGAGGAAAATATGGGTGGGAAGGGCGCGCTGAGGATGGGAGAAAGGGAGGGAGGGAGAGATGTGGGGGGAGAAGGAGAGAAGAAAGGATTCGTGTGTGTAAGGAGGGGGATCGATCATGTGACGCATTCACTCCGTTCACTGCAGGCCCATCTCACAGTTTACTGGCTTTGTCTCTCTGGCATATACCCCAAAACAGGCTTTTTACTGTTCAAACATCTTTCCTTTTCAGTTTACATGATTTTATTTTCTTTCATATGGAGATCGGCTCTAACCTATGCGACCATGAAGCGTGCCCATTGACTTGTGCCAAGACTCGCTGGTTTCTATTATTCTGCCGTTTGAGATACATCAAAACTCTCTACTTTCGGCAAAGACAGGCAATCTCGTGAAGGGTGTTTACCAATCATCTCAAAATCTTGAAGGGAAAAAAAGCTTCAGATTTTCGAAGATGGCTCCGGCCGAACTAATCAGTGTTTCTGCTGCATGTTGCACTCGCACCAAGGTCAACACCATTGGCGTTGTAGTGGATAAACTGGATGTTTACAAGACCCGAGGATCTTCATACGGTGTCACATTTACCATCAAAGACTGCGATTTTGATGCGCCAACCTGGCAGGGGGGTCTGAAAGTCAAATACTTTAATGACAACCAATCTGTGCTTCCTGTTGTCCAAGTCAACGATGTAGTTCTACTTCGAGGCATTCGAGTAAGATCTTCCCTCCCCCCTCCCCATGGTCATAAGTTGACAAGCATAACCCCTTTAAACCAACCGCCATTCTAATTCTATTCTTTGTCATAGATCAGCCTCTTCCAGGGCAGAGAGACTGGCGTGGCTTCACAGAATGATGTAGTTCACTGGGCGATCTTTCGCCCGCAGCCGGGATCTGGCGAAAATTTATCAATTAGCCGTGGGCCTTACCCATTTGAATTGGATTCAAATGAAAGAAAGATGGCAACCGTACTCCTTGCGGGTCTCACGGGCGAAGAAGCACCAAAGGCTTTACAGTCGTCTCCGGCACCGGCGCCACAACCGCCGACAACAGTTTCACGTCAAACATCCAGCACTCCTAAATACTTGGCCCCTCCACGAAAATCTGGATTCCTGCCATTCTCGCTCATCCAGGATGTTAAGGTTGGCAGATTTACCCAATTAGTAGGTCAGGTAGTAAAGATGAATACCTATAACAGCGACAAGACCTTGATCTACCTCACAGATTACACCACCAATACATCCCTCATCGATATCAGGAAAGATGACGATGAGTCTGGGGTTGAAGGAGATGAATATGGCTACTTGTCTCGGAAAAAGCAAAATTGGCCTGGTCCATGGGGCCAATTGTCGATACAAGTTGCACTCTGGGAACCCCATGCTAGCTTTGCGCGAGAATATGTCAAAGAAGGTTGTCTTGTTAACCTCACATATGTACACATTAAGGAATACAATGGTGGAGGAATCGAGGCCGCTGTCCATAGGGACAAGCGATTCGAAGATAAGATACACATCCACATCATATCAGAGGATTACGATGAACGTGCACGAGATCTCATGGCGCGTCGCAAAGCTTACTGGAAAGTCCACGGAAAACCGAAGATTGGCAATGAACAGAACACGAAACCAAATAAGATAGGCCGAAAATCCGAGGAACAGCAACAAACTAAGCCAAAGCAACGGGAGATCCGAAGAGAAGAAGGCCAGAGAGTCTTGTCAAAACCACCTGCTCGAAAAAAGACCAACCCTAACAGTGAGTCGATTTATCCCTTTGCAATGATGAGAGGCGTAACTAATACATGAAATAGTCCAGTGTCGTGACTACGGAATCCCCATTCGGGATGTTGATTCAATATTGTCCGCTGAAACTCATATGAATGAAATTTCGGGTGGCATAACTTACAAATTACCTTTCCAAAATGTCTGTTATAGGCCTCTTGTTCGCGTCGTTGATTTCTATCCCCCGAAACTCGAAGACTTTGCCGTACAGGTCCCCGTAAACCCTGTGGCAGGCTTCGATGATGACGGCGAAGAAGACCTGGGCCCAAAGTATACTACTTGGGATTGGCGATTTTGTTTGCTCGTTGAAGGAACCGAACCTACAGATCCGAAAAAACAAAACAGGGGACTGATGCAGATTTTCGTCACGGCGGGCGAAGGTACTCATTTGTTGAGTCTTGACGCTGATGAGTGAGTTTTCTTTTGTGGAATATGAGTATTATGGTGGTTTCTAATGTCTGATATTTGATTTGCAGCCTACGCAATAACCCAGATCGATTGAACGAGCTGAGGGAAAAGCTTTTTCTGCTTTGGGGTGATCTTGAAGAGCGCAAACAGGAAGCCTCCGTTGATGCTACAGCAGTCGATGAATCCTGGATCCCGGTCAAGTCTTCCTCGTTACCTTTCATTTGTTGCATCAAAGAGTATGGTGTCAAGTGTGGTCACCAGGATCCGGACGCCATGGTTGTTGATAACAGTGATCAGGATATGTGCAGTCATTCTGATTGTCTTGGTTGGGAGAGACGTTTTGCCATGTTTGGGACTACGATCCACTCTTGACGTTGAGTTACTGTACATTCTTGTTTAGCATGAAGTTGGAACGCGCTCTGTTACTGGAAACCAGAAAAAATACGTATATCCTCCTTGCCTACTTGTCAGCACCATTGTGCAAAAAAATTGGAAAGTATGTATCCTAGTCCATGTGATAGAAAAAGCAAAAATAGTCGCGCCCGGGATCGAACCGGGAACCTTCTCGGTGTGAGCGAGACGCCATGACCATTAGGCCACGCGACTTGATTATTAATACAATTTTAGATTTACATCCAGGAGCAAGGGATTGAAACTTTGAAAATTGATATTCCCCTTTGATCGAAGAAATTTAGAACCCCAGGGGTGCTGCCAATGGATATGCTCTGTTAGCTATACCTTTTGATCTATGTAGCATAGATTTACAAAACTTAATTATAACTAGTCGCGTGGCCTAATGGTCATGGCGTCTCGCTCACACCGAGAAGGTTCCCGGTTCGATCCCGGGCGCGACTATTTTTGGATCTGGTAGCCCCGTATACCATGGTTAAACTCATATAAAATTGCGTATAACCTTTCTTTTTGGCCTTTTTTGGCCTAGAACTATAATCTACTTGCTTCCTGACCGCCACTAGGTACATTGTATCAGATTTGTCAACCAGAACAATCTTGGAGGAGTAAACCTAAGTAAGGGAGCGACGCTTATGAAAACCACTTGGAAAAAGGAATAGTGATGCGCTGCTGCGTTCCTATAGCCTTGCTTGCCATCTGTAAAGTTGTGCATTGCAAGTGTGACAAATGGGCTATTTAATTGAGTACCTTTTGGTAAAGAGTAGAACTCTCACTTGAAGTGAACATACTGGGCAGTGAAATGAAGAGGGCTCTCATATAAAACATGATACGACCCCGGCAACTCAGCAATGGAATTTCGCAAAGTGTGCCCTGGAAATTGAAAAGGCCAAATGCATACGATAAGCTATCGTAATAGTGATGCAGGGCTGTAAGATCAAGGAAAGAAAATCTTATGAACTGACAAGCGTGCATTCATGACATTTGGGCCCCTCGGCCAGGTGCCGAATGGGTCGCAAAAACAATGACTTTAGTTCAAAGATGTACAAGTTATCTTATCAAATGCCTGGTGAATGAAGTTTTTAAGTAAATAATTTCTCATTTTATCCAATTCATGGGAGCCACGATCAAATTCAGAAAGACAGTTGTGCCTTTCTTTGAAGCCGCGGGGCACGTCTCTGTGCCAATGAAGCTTAGAGGTTTCGACAATACTCCTGCCTGTGAGAATCCAGACGGTCTTCAAACGTCTTTCGAATAAATGGAGGCGCAACACACAAATCGCATTGACGAAGTGCTACTGTAGTAGTGGAAAGCTCCGAAGGGAGGTCCCTTGAAGAATTGAAAATTGAAAACCGAAAATCAGCTGATCAGGCTACTGGAACACATAATTATTCTAACACCAGGAAATTTACAAAGAACAGCGCCTGGGACTCTCTTGAACATCAAGAGAATCACCTTCACCCCTAGTCACCCATAGTAGAGACGCCTTCACCTAGTAATACATCACAAATGTCTACACCATTACTATCAATTTGTTGGATCATATCTGGATAGCCACACTAACCGAGCTTCTGGCCAGTACTAAAACTCCGAGAACCCATGAAACCAAAAACAAAACCAGATACCAGCAAAATAAAGATTGACACTGGTAGTACAGCCATGAGATAGGCTCTCACACTGGTGTGTGTACCTCCTCGGGGAAGATCGATTTGGCGGCTACGTACAGTAGGCCTGGTCTCGCTGTGAGTAAACAAGGCAGCGTACGAGAGCGTCGGCTATCTGGATAGACACTCTGCCCAGGATCATTATCTTGGCCGTCAACGGGGTTGGCCATCCTGGCTTGATAGTACTGTATCTGACTACCTTAGTCTGGAATGATGCGGCGGTCAAATTGAATGATAGCAACTTGTATAGCCGACGGGGATCGAGTAAATGAAATGTTAAGTGCTGATGGGTAGAGTTGTGCATAACCGAATCTTCATAATTGATAGTAATACAAGTTCATATCTAAAATAAGAGGAATTGAATGCCCAGGGCAACTGAAGCCATCCATAATATTGCCGCATTTCCGGCGGGCACTCAGGTAGGCATAACATCTATTCCCACTTAGTACACTTCCAGACGCCTTTATTGAAACTCCGAAAGGCAACCGCTAGTTGCCAACATTCCAAATTTTGAACGAACCCACAAGAAACCAAAACACAATCAAGGCAAACTTCTCCTATCCCAAACTTTATCGTTGGTGAGACAAGGGATAAAATCGTATGTTGTGTAACAAGCAGTAGAAGTATGATTACCGAGGATGCAATGCCCTGAACCCACACCGAAAATTTCAGAGAAAACCCACGTATGCCCGGTCACACCGAAATTGGTAAATAGACAAAATCCTGAGAAAGCTCATAAATTTGGAAAGCTGAGAATAGCGCAACACGACGGGACAAGATCCCGTACGTATTAAAGGAAACGCGGGTGGTCCGATTCTAGACCTTTGTTACTTTGACAATATTTGTGTCGATACCGTGTGCTACTGGCTCAAATCGACAGCTATCACCTCGGAAGCATGTCTTTTTGCCAGGTTCACTTTGAGGACAACGGTGGCCGTAGATACACTCCGGGTCGTCGCATTCCAGTCCGAAGCGACAGGGTGTCATGCGCGCAATGGCCGACAGAATATGAAGTTCCTGTCGAGTTAGTTTGCGATCATGGTCATGATAACAGTTTTCCTCGTTGGGACATTCTCCGAGCAGGAAATGGTAATTGCAGAGCTTCAACTTCTTTAACCGATTGAGCTCATCGCGAGGAATGCTCTTGAAATCAAGACGATCCACACGCTGTCCGTACTTATTCCTCTCGACGGCTTTGGGAGGTGCGGTAGAAGCTTCTGTCTTAGAGCGGACAATCTGGAAGTCAGGAGAACCGCCTCCCTCGGTGGGAGTCATAGCTGTCAGAGGAGCCCCAGCACCTGAAATGCTCGTATTGGTTGACGTGCGAGACAAAGGCGGGGGATTTGAAAATTGTCGTGATGGCGATGGAGTGAGTAGAGAACGTGAAGGCAAATTATGTGTAGACTTCCAAGCTGGAGCCCAAGCAGGCACCAGTTTGGCAGAGCGAAAAACTTCTGGAAACTTGGCGATACGGTATGAGTTTTTGACTGTCTCCAGCTCCTTCTCAAATGCAACCCCTTCCACAAGAGAAATTCGACCAGTGAGGTCACCCTCCTTCAAAATATCCTCAAGGAATTCGGTGTATTCGGTATTTGATGGGCAGCCTAAGAAGATCTGATGGCAATGGCAATTGTAAAGGAAGACTTGAAGGGTCTCTGTAAAATGAGGAATGACAATATTAGCGGGCTTCCACAATTCAAGTTCTTGCGGGTTCCATCAAAACGAACCTTTCATTTTATCAAGAGCTTTGTTTTTTCCGGAACCGATATCAACAATCTCTGAAAATGACATCGTCTCGTTGAAGCCTCTGATGAAATCGTGAATCCCAGAGGAGTCCGAGACAAGTCCACTCCGAGTGCACATTTCAGCAAAAACCCTCACATTCAGATAAATTTTTGTCAATAATTTCGGTATTTTAATATTCGGGAGGTTTGCCGTCACGTAGGCCAGAAGGGCTGATTCGAGCTGTTTGGCGGCATTACGACCACCCTCTTCTCCCTGCTGGAGGAATTCATCCTTGAAAATTATACCTTCTCCATCTAATAGTATGACGACAAAAGGTTCTCGGTCCTGGATGAGCCAGACACGTATCAGCGCACGTTCAGGTGTTGGTTCACCACCGCGCTCACCATAATAGATTTGATCTGGTGTATCTGTTGCATCAACTCCATTTCATGGAGTTGGATGTCACGATTGAAGCGCGTCTCGCGTTCATGATCCAGTTTTTCTTGCTGAAAGGAATTCTCGAGGTCGGTGACACGTTTTAGGAGTTCCTATCGTATGATGATGGTAAGGTTAACCTCTGAACATGTGAAAGAAGGGAGGGAAGGAGGTCAGATACCTCGATGAGCTGATTCTTTTGCTGATCAACAGCGCTTAAATGACGATATCGATCGAGATAGGAGGTGGAATCCATTGCGCTGGAACTTTATGGTGAGTTGAAAAAAAGTGGGTGGAAGAGAGTTGAAAGGAGAGTTGGATGTTCAGGATGAAAGTTTCATAAAGTTTCCAACAGCAATTAGGCGCTTGCGCGATCGTCACGGCGTTTAACCTTGCAGAAAGAAAAAAAAGATCCAAGAAATCGTCCTGGAGTTTTTAGCGTGCTTTGGCGTCTGGCGGCAAGGCGATGAAGTGGAGATTCGCCCTGTTTTAGCTTTATCTTTCTTTTTACCCTCTTTTTTTTTAAAAAAAAAAAATCGAATCTCAAAAGGGCGACGAGACGCGATGCTTACTAACCCTTCCCCAGCCAATCAGAGATTGATATCTAGACAGTAACGAATTACTCTCCGCACTATTCTCTGCTTAGTCAAAAAGTTCATCCTGCAAGGCATTTCCAAGGTATTTGGATATGATTTTTGGATTTCTCTTTACCAGTATATATAGGAGATATTTGTATACTCTGACTATCTACTAACGAAGTTAGAAGAGCTTAGTTGAATAAATAGGAATTATGGCAGATTTTCTTTCGCCATCTGCACGTGATGCTTTGGCACTTATGAGTGATGAGTCAGCGAAATGGCGTTGTCGGATCAAATATAAGTTGTGTGCATAGCAATTCCCCGGCCAGGTGGACCTACCCTAAATTGCAACGTGTGATCACCCTCACCCTTGTGTATCTCTCCCTACCCTCACCTCGTTCTTCCTTCAGGCTTTCAAGATGACTCGTTTCGGATTCCTCTCTCTGGCTCTCCTCTCTCTCCAGGCCTTTGTCGGCACCGGCTTTGCTGCTGTAAGTTTTCCCGTTTGCTAAATTGATGGGATGCGCGTGCTTCTTCGCGATTCGATCGACCGATTCATCAGGAGCTCAATTAACTGACTTGATACCCTTATGTATTCTAGGATGCTGAGACGGTCGCGGAAACTGAGGTAGCTAACCTTGCTGTCACGGCTGAGGCATCCTTCCCCGCCTCTGAGATCTTTGGCGTCAAGCTCGTCAATGGCCGCCCGACCCAAGCGTTGATCTCTGTGACCAACGATGAGTCGAACCCCGTCACCGTGAACTTCCTCGGAGGCAGCTTGTGGAATCTGGAGGAGGAAAGTAAGGTGGTCCGCAACCTCACTGCCACTCGCTATGGCGTCGAGATCCCTGCTGGCCAGAAGGAAACAATCCCTTACAGCTTCGCGACCGAGATGCACCCCCAGGATCTTCGTCTGAACATTGCCGCTATTCTTTCGGACAGCGAGGGCAAGTTCTTCACCGTTCAGGCCTTCAATGGCACCGTGAGCGTCGTGGAGCCAGAGACTAGCATCTTCGACCCTCAAATGTAAGCATTGTCAAACCCCGGTTCCCACTCGACACTATTGGGCAATTGACTAACTCTCGATAGCATCTTCCTCTACTTCTTCCTCCTGGCTTGCTTTGGTGGTACCGTCTACTTCTTCTACACCGTCTGGGTCGCACCCTACTTCCCCCAGAAGCGAAAGAGCGGCAAGACCAGCGAGAAGCGTGCCACCGGCAGCACTAAGCGTCCCGAGACTCCCACTGTTGAGGAGACCCCCAGCCCCGCCGTTGCCTCTGCTACCACCTATAACGCTGACTGGATTCCTTCCCACCACATCAACCGCCCGGAGGCACGCAAGGTCAAGGGCAGCAAGAAGCCCCGCGTCTAAATCATGCATGGCAGCAGAATTAGGATGGAAAGGTAGCAGTACGGAGGTGAACGAACTTGGGACTTTCTTCTTCAGATTTCTACCAAGTTTTGCTGGTTTGGAGCATGGACAATTGGAGGTACTATGCTGAAAATGCATAGCCTGCCATTCGTCATAGGCAGATCTAAACAAGCATGTACATTTAGGAAGCCGAGCTAGATCCCGAAAGTTTCTCTGGGTTTCATTATTTGGAGAGGCTGATGGGAGTTTTGAATTACAATTACCACTAGAACATGGGGGTCCTGTCGAATGGACGCCGAAAATTACGAATTTCTCGGCTTTCTAGGACCACATCTTCATTTATAAAAATCCACATCCGCCAATCATTGTTTAGCCATGAAGTAGATACGAACCTCAATGAGCAAGTAGTCGCTCGAGTCCAACACCCCGTACTTTGACTACTAGTCAAAGTACGGCCAAATTGTATTTATTTAACTCCTTTTTAAAACGCTCGAGCGCCAAACAAAAAGCTATCGTCCTGATTTTATCATACTCGTTCAGATATATGAGTTTTATGGAAATGTAGAACTACGCATTCGATCATACTTGCTTAAACTTCATGCATTTAGAACCTTCCAAGCTCCCGTGTTATACACTAAGCTGGGGTTTGTTTCCGGGTGTGAATATCTGGAGCAATTTGCATGTTTGGTTATAACTTTTTCCATTCTATGAATTCCTGGTCCAGATGGTTCTTGAGCTCAACGAACTTGTTACCAAAGTTCCTGCTACAGCGCCAGCAAATAAGATCTGAATGTAAATAATTTTGCTGCGTAGGATTCCTTCGAGGGTCGTCTTCGGATAATGGAAAGTCGTCGAGAGGCACGAAAAAAGGAGTCGCAAAGCTATTGTAGTGCTTCCGATGCTTCAAGCATTCACTATAACGATCGATCGCAATTACGTGGACATGAAGGTGATTCATTGAAGGCACTGCGTGGATTCCACACATGAGTTCCTTGTCCCAGTCCCGGCCCAAGGGAAGCTCATCCAGCGGGGGATCAATGTCGAGAGCATTCCGCCTGGCTTGTTCTTGAGTCGAATATTTCCCGTATCTGCGACGCAGCTCAGCAGCTGCGAAAGAGCGAAGCTTTTGAGCTTCAAACTTGACTTTGGCGAGAAACTCGGCATCCTTAAAGGCTTCGAAGGGATGAAGCAAAGTTTTAGATGTATCGCGAGGAAGGAGGAGCAAATGCAGAGAAGACTTTGGGAACATGTCGTAGATAGCAACGAAGTCCGCGTTATGGGAGATCACGACATTGGATGGATAGGACTCCGGGCTTGCGATGTAGGCTCCTAGTCCATCGCGGCCTCCAAATTGGGGCTTTCTTGACGGGTTAGTTGCCGCGAGCTTGGGATATTTATTGTGGGAAGGCATAATTTCTGTGACTAGATTGTACCATAGGATCATTAGTCGATCATTTCTTCTTCAAAACAGCACGATAGTAGCTATGTAACTCACAAGCGTTTCTCTTCTCAGACGTGCCGCTTCGCATGTTGGATGGGCCAGAATCAGAGCTCACAGACTTTCTCTCCATACCGGATATAAGAGACAAGATATACTAGGGGATCACATGAGACAGAAAGGTGCCAAATGGACTTTGCGTCAAAGAATTAAACGGGAAAGCCAACGGAGGTAAAAGCGATGATCTTTGGAAGCCGCCGACTTTAGGTTAGGCTAAATGGACACTTCTCTTTTGCTATGTGGACTCCCGCACCATCAGACATTTAGTTGACTGTCTCAATTATGTAGATGTCCGAATTGGTCTTTAGGCAGAGAATACTTTCATTTGATCTAGTTTGTGAAAGAATCCTGAATGGACCATCAAACTAGTTATACTATAATATAATCGGTATTACTTGATTGTCAACCAAATACTTGTAGTGCTTGTACTACTACCATAGTACCACGGCCCTACTATCATGGTATCTAACGAATAAGAATTGCATCTAGTAATGTGTAGCTTTCAAATAAGTTTAATATTCTATAACTCTATTTAGAGTAAAGGTATATCATATGTGGAATATAAAATACGAAAGTACTACTTCCCTAGTAACTATGAGTGTATTTATCAAAATTGGCGTGTCTCTAAACAAACTCGCAGCTTTGGACTCCCCGCATTCCCAAAGCGGCTTAGTGCGGGACCATTTGATCATTTGAAAAGTAATTCAAATCGGCGAGGTGAACCAGCGTCATTCGTCCAAAAATGGGCCCCAAGAAGAAGGTTGACAACCGCGGAGGCGGGCCCAAGCCTGGAACCAAACAGGCCAAGGCTGCTGCTGAGAAGGTAGACAAAAAGCCGGCCACAAGCGGACCTGAGGAACCCAAGAAGCTCACCGTAAAGGAGGTCATCGGCGGCGCATCATGGACCGGGAAATTGCCCGTCAACATGCTGTCGGAGCATTGTCAAAAGCAAAAATGGGAGAAGCCGGAATATGGAATGGTAGTTACTATCCAACTTTCTCAACGCAATTAGGGTGAATAAAATGCTAATTAGATTGCGCGGTCATATCACAGAACCAATCCCGCGATGGCTTCATATCCTCTGTCACCCTCAAACGAATTGATCCCAAAACTAAAGAGTTGATGATTCTCCCTCCCATGAAAGTCCCTCCCTCCCACAAAGATATTGCCACACAATCTACAGCTCTTGAAGCCCGCCATTTCGCCGCCGCATATGCACTTTTCCGAGTGTGCAATATGCGTAACCTACACATGATGCTTCCACCCACATATAAGAAGCTTTGGAGAGAAGAATTCGCAGATATAAAGACGGCAGATACAAAAGAGGGCAAAGGATGGCTCTATGAAGCGGATCCGTTCCTAGCCAAACAAGAGCGGGAGAGTGCGGCCGCCGATCTGGAAAAGAAAAGAGCGGAGCGTCTCAAAGCTCAAGCAATGGAGAAGGTATCTTCCGCAGATATTGGACTGGGGGCGGGAGATGGCAAAAGCAAACGAATTTGGTCACAAGCACCTAAAGTGGACATGGGTACCCGCATTCGTCGTGATATTGAAGGTCTTTTGCGACAGCATACCGTTTGGAACCCGCATAATGTGAAAATTTCGCAAATGGAAACCCAGGCCATCGTGGAAGAATTCGCAAAATTAGGATTTCGCCGCAGTCATGTTGAGGAGGCCGCAGCTGAATGCAAAGACCGTGAAGAAGTCTTGGAGTGGCTACTTGTCTATGTCCCTGAGGATGATCTACCTCGTTGGAGTTTGCCTGAAGGTTACTCCGCCGGCGTTAGTCTCGCTGCCGGAGACCTAGCCCGTGAAGCAAAATTAAAGAGACTTGCTTCAGTTGGTTACCCAGCCGATCTTTGCTCGCAAGTCCTCGACAGTAAAAAGGGCGATGAACTCGCGGCTGCAGAATACCTACAGAGTACATTGGCCCATGGTGCAGCATTCGCATCCGTATCCGTGCCAGATAGTGATGCAGAGACTTGGAATGAAGAACAGGAAACTCTTGAGGCTATTTTTGGTGAACGTTATGCTCGAGTCTCAGACAAGGTCTGCGAAATCAAGAGCGAAGCACCCGAGCTCCCAGAGAACACCATATTCCGCTTCCAGGAACCGTCTACCCACTACCCAACAACCCCACCTGTCATAATCATCCAGACAAGGAGTATACCCGCTTATATTCGACTCAGTGCCATCCGTCGAGCAGTGCAATATGCCGAGGAGAATCTTAGTGGCGAGCCTATGATTTTTAACATTCTGGACTGGTTAGAAGTAAACCTCTCTGATATTATGGAAAATCCTGGAAAACTGCGAGACATTTCTGCTGTAACTGCCTCAGCACCAGCAGAGACTAGGGAGATCCCGGTGCGCTCTGGTAGGAAGCAACGGAAGGGTATTGACTGGAAGGCCAACTCACCCCAGAGCGTCACTATTCGAGAAGCGTGGGAAACTAAGCAAGAAACTAAAGCACAGGCCGAAATGACCCTGAAACGTCAATCATTACCTGCATGGAACACTCAAGATGCTATCATTCAGGCTGTCAACTCAAACCAAGTGACCATCATCTCTGGTGAAACTGGTAGTGGTAAAAGTACTCAATCTGTACAATTTGTACTGGATGACATGATAAAGCGTGGCCTTGGAGATGCTGCAAATATTATTTGTACTCAACCTCGAAGGATTTCAGCCCTTGGTCTTGCTGATCGTGTGAGTGATGAGCGTTGCTCCATCGTCGGTGACGAGGTCGGATACGTGATCCGCGGCGAGTCAAAAGCCAAGCAAGGTGCCACTAAGATTACCTTTGTGACCACTGGTGTTTTGCTGCGTCGTATCCAATCTGGTGGGGATGCCGATGGCAACGTTGCAAGTTCCCTGTCAGATGTTTCTCATGTTGTGGTTGATGAGGTCCACGAACGAAGCTTGGACACCGATTTCCTCCTGGCCCTTCTCCGCGACGTTCTACGTTACAGGAAGGATCTCAAGGTCATCCTCATGAGTGCTACACTTGATGCAGACATATTCAGAAACTATTTTGGTGGCTATGATAATGTTGGCCTAGTCAACATACCTGGTCGGACGTTCCCTGTTGATGACTATTATCTCGATGATGTGATACGATACACTGGCTTTGCTCCGGAATTGAGTGAGGATTATGAGGACGATGTTCCACGCGGAGAGGAGACTTTGGGCAAGGCCTTGCGAAGTGTTGGGATGGGAATCAACTACGAATTGATTGCGACCACCGTTGAATACATTGATGATCAACTGGGAGATAATCCCGGAGGGATCCTCATCTTCCTCCCGGGAACTGTGGAAATCGAACGATGCCTTACGGGTATCAAGAGACTCTCCAACGTACACCCACTTCCATTACACGCATCTTTGTTACCAGCTGAGCAAAAGCGTGTGTTTCAAAGTCCGCCTAGAGGAAAGAGAAAGGTCATTGCCGCCACCAATGTGGCGGAGACCTCCATTACAATCGAGGACGTCGTGGCCGTCATCGATACTGGCCGAGTTAAGGAGACGAGTTATGATCCTAAAGATAACATGGTCCGTCTTCAAGAAGTATGGGCATCACAGGCAGCTTGTAAACAGCGCCGTGGTCGTGCAGGCCGTGTCCGCGCAGGAACTTGTTACAAGCTATACACCCGCAAGGCCGAGTCGAACATGGCACAACGACCTGATCCTGAGATACGCCGCGTTCCTTTAGAGCAATTATGCTTGTCAGTGAAGTCAATGAAGGGTATCGAAGACGTCGCAACATTCCTCGCAAATACTATTACTCCCCCGGAAAGTATTGCTGTTGAAGGTGCGCTCGGCTTTTTGCATAGGATTGGAGCCATGGATCACGACAGCCTCACGGCGTTGGGTCGTTACCTCGCCATGATTCCAGCTGATCTTCGCTGTGCCAAGTTAATGATATATGGCTCGATTTTCGGCTGCATGGAGCCCTGTCTTACTATAGCAGCAATCTTAACTGTGAAGAGTCCTTTTGTTTCTCCTCGTGAGAAACGAGAAGAAGCAGCCGCCGCAAAGTCAGCCTTCTCTCGCCCTGGTGATGGTGACCTGCTCACCGATTTATTTGCCTATCAGTCCTGGTCTGAGCGGGCTCGTGCTCAGGGATACTGGCAGACGCAGAGCTGGTGTGCATCAAACTTCCTTTCCCACCAAACACTGCGTGATATCTCGTCCAATCGTGCCCAATTCGTTACATCTCTCAAAGACGCAGGTATCCTGCCGGTAACCTACACAGATTCATCAACAACCTGGAACCGCAATGCCTCAAATCGAAATCTCCTGCGCGCTCTCGTTGCCGGTGCCTTCCAGCCACAGGTTGCACAAATCTCGTTCCCGGATAAGAAGTTTGCTAGTTCGGTGACCGGTACGGTCGAGGTGGACCCGGATGCTCGTACGATCAAATACTTCAACCAGGAGAATGGCCGTGTCTTTATTCATCCTAGCTCTATCCTTTTCTCGGCCCAGGGATATCCCAGCGCGGTAGCTTATCTGAGCTATTTCACTAAGATGGCGACAAGTAAGGTCTTCATCCGTGATCTTACACGTAAGTTAATACCTAACTACCCCTACACGGTATGACCGCAATAACTAACTTTATTCTTTTCCCCTTCCCAGCATTCAATGCCTACTCACTCTTGCTCTTCTGCGGCTCTATCACTCTTGACACAATGGGCCGTGGTCTCATCGTTGATGGCTGGCTCCGGCTTCGTGGCTGGGCCCGAATCGGTGTTCTCGTCTCTCGTCTACGAACCATGCTAGACGAAGCCCTCGCTGCTCGTATTGATAATCCAGCAATTGGTTCGGATGGCGGTGCTGGAGAAAAGGTAATTGAAGCTGTAAAAAGGTTGATCGAGTTCAACGGACTTGACCAATGATTGTCATTGGCCTTGATAGACGCTTTAAAGAATTGGAACTAGAAAATAATAAAAGTGTTTTGTTAGAGGCAAGATTTTGCCAGAAGACCATGCAAAGGAATTTCTTTTCATCAATTTAATACCCGACAGAGAGCCTTACTCTAGACTCAAAAGATATCTAGCTTATGGGAAACTGGGAGTACTGAAACATACGTTGTATTGTCCCTTAAAGCTATGTCCATATGCAATAACTGCCTAGTAATAAGAATCACCTAGCAATAATATGCAAAGAAAGACATCCTGGGGCAATGTACGTGGGATCATGCGATATCGTGCGACTGGAAAAAAGAGAGGTGATGAGAGCAAGGAACGAATATAGAAAAAGGATCGTGATTAGAGCAACGCCCGAGGGCCAAACTGAAATTCGAATATGCTTCGTCACGGGATAAATCACCGGGAAAGAAAGAGGTATGTATCGTTCAATGGAAAAACAATGCAGAGAAAAAAAGGGAAAGAGACAAAGGAGAAGTAAAAAGGGATTAAGACGCCGGAGAAAGCAGACCATGTACGAAACGCCTTCCGACCATTAGACTCCTCGCGTCCGGCACATGGCGTCAAGTCATACCGATGTCGTGAAGCTTGAAAAGGGGTAGTAGTAGAGAAAATGTCTCAGAGAAAAGAAAAAAAAAAGGAAAACGCCAGTCGGTACCCAGTGTCACAATTCACTCCGAAACCCATCCTTGAACCCAGAAAAGCAGTGCTTGAAGTGAGATATGAAAAACGGGTAGTGAGGGTGTGGTGATACGTGCGAAAAGAGGAAAGTTATCGCTGAAAAGAAAGAAAAACAAAAGGACAAGGAGAAAATCTCAGTAGTTCTCAGTACCGTCCTGACGGCGAGGATCCTTCAAAGATGTTGGCCGAGGAAGGGCGAAGCCACGCTGGATTTCGGCTTCCACGTAAAGCGAAGCACGCTTGAAGCGGCGGTCAGAGTATTTCTCGAAGATCGCCTGATGATGGCGATGTGGATCTTCACAGCACTCCAGCATGGTCAACATGACGTGCTGCAGCTGTTCATATAAGTAGCCGCTATAATGCGCGTGGGCGGGTGTCTGTAGGTGGACATTGTAAGTAACATAACTAATCAGCAGCATTGGAGATAAAAACGTACCCAGCATCCCTTTTGAAGCATCAGTCGCGCCAAGCAGTGGGCGCCAGCAGCAGCAAAGCTTGGTGGTGTGCAGACGAACCGCTCATCCATAATGGTAAGTTCGAGGAAGTATTTCGCGACTGTTCGAGTCTCCAAATCATAGTCATCTGCCTTGCTGATGCGACGAAGGAAGCTCATTGGGCCTGGCCATCCGAGCTCGAAGTCAAGGATTGATAGCATGAAGCGCTCAGCCTTGAGTATCTCGTCAACGTCATAACCACCATCAACCATGTAGACGATCTCCTGAACTGATGGCGCAGTGATCTCTTCGTACTTGGCGGCTATGAAGATGGCCGTAGCTCCGACGAGTTGTAGTTTCCCCAGTGATACAATCTTATGTGAAAGGAATCGATCAATATAGTTAACACAGAGAAAAAGAGTCTCTGGAAGCAAAGCGAATCTAAAGTGAACCTGGACGAGCCAGTCCATGAGGACAGAACGCATGGACCATTGAATCTCAGCTTGATTAGCCATGTAATCAGGAACAGGAAGCATATCGATCTAGTTGCGATTAGTTTTTTTGAACACAACCTTTCAAGCAGTCAGAAAACAAACCTCTTTTTCTCGGAGATAAGAGAAGATATCGCTGCTGTATTCCGCGACCATACTCGAATCAAAAAAATCTTCGATGATATCTTCTTCCGTCAGAGAATTATCCACCATGTCCTTCGCTAGAGCTACTTGTTGCTTGGTCAAGGATGTAGTCCGGGGAAAGATAACAGTTGTCGTGCCACCAGTGGTATTATCGGCCCTTGAAATATGGGGTGGCAGATGTTCGACCTCCTCATCCTCCCAATCTTCTGCTTCAACCTCGGACGTGGGGTTGGTGATGCCATTGGAGAGTCTCTGGGGAGGGGCAGAGATCTTGTCATATTGGGAGACTTTGTTTTCCTCCGTGTCGGAGAGAGTAGCATCAGATCCGGCAGAGTTCTGTGTTTCTTCCCACTGTTTGCACTGTGACTCCTCCAATTCAGGAACGACAGGCTCTTTGGCTGCCACTGGCTGTTCCTTCTCGCTAATTTTCTTCGATGCAGTCTTGGTTTCGACCGCAGGTGCACTGCGGCGAGCAGGCTGGGGTGCTTCCTTGGATGATTCGCGTTCGTTCACAGGCTCGAGTTGGTCGCGGAAAATGACATTGTTGCGCTTCGCAGATTTCGCAGGCTGTGCCTTACCGGCAGGATTAATTGGTTTCGCAGTCACGTTGTTTAGAAGACCCTTGATGCCGGAGATGGAAAGTGGCCGTTGTGCGGGCTGAGCCAAGGGGGCCTTGTTTTCAGCCAGGTGAATTGCAGGTTTACCACTGATTGCCGAATCATCACGAGAGGCTCGAGCCATATCCTTTGTGTTGCTAACATCCCCGAATGCTCGCCGAGCACCATTTTTCGCGTTCTGGGCCACAACACTTAGGGCTGGCGTCGACTTATTGCGCTGGTGGATGACCTTGCCTGCTTGGAATGACGGGGGGATGTTTTCGTCCCCACGGACGCGAATTCGTTGAGGCTTGGTGGCTAAGTTAGCTTGGGAGTCATTTCAGGGGGGTAATTGAACGTGATGGCGCGAAATGGCCGAGTTGATGTATAGAAACTGGCGATGCATCACAACACCCCCAACAACAATATCGAAACCACGACGTGTCGGCAGCAAAAAACTAAAGAAAAAATCAATTAATTCACATACCTTCGCATCCATCTTGTTGGCTGGTCGCTGCCGAGAAGGCGATGGCAGGAAATATTGGGTTGTTGTGAGGAAGAGAATGGCGATGATTGGGAGGAATTGGAATTGTTTATGTTTTGCTCTGTTCAGATGGAAAGGGCCGGGTGGACCCGCCTCCTGCAGTTATTGCAGCAAAACAAACACTCCCGGGGCTCAGACGTAACGTAAGGGCCTTACATCCCTGTCACTGCGGACAACGGTCGCTGGGGTTATGAGTGCTCCCCCTCAAACTCAGAGCAATTTCAAGTAGAAATTGGCAACAGTGAGGTTGAAGTAATAACATTGAGTCGGTGAGATGGTTGACTTAAAAGTCAGTGACAGTTAAGATAGCAATTTGCTTCCGTGAAAGGCACTTGCGAAAGTGAAGACTTGACAGGAAACAGCTCTAAGGAAGGGTGCCTGTAATGTTACGTGACGACATTCTTACAGAAAAAATACGCGTCCCGGCTATGTGTCGAGTTTGCATCTTTTGTCTGCTTATGTCAGCCACGTGCCTGGCGAGCTTATCGGCTTATCTATGACGTTATCATCTTATCGTCACGTCTCCCTCGGCGATGCGATTTTTGTATTTCTCCTCTAAACCACCCACTCCAAGGGTTGAAAAGTGACAAATTTTTATCCTCGATGTCGCGGAGATTCCCTCAGACAATCCCGATAGTTTTTGTTGCTTAAATCCTCCCAGGGCGACCGCAATCGCTTCTAGGGCTGACGGGTGGCCCCGGACGCGCTAACACGCGGGCCCACGTGACCCACTGACCGGATGGAGCGGTAAGCGCTCAGGACCAACTGGCAGGTCTGCGACTTTGCGATTTTGCGATTCTGCGATTCAACTCAAGCGCATCCGAACTCGCTCATCATTGTGACAAAGTTGGGCATCGTCTTTTTTCCTTCCGCTCCGAGAAAGGGCGGGGCGCTCGCCATCGGTTGGCTGAGAACAGTTGAGAGGGGTTGAATTTTACAACTATCGGTCTGGACAATCCATTCGCTAGTGCACGTTCCTTACCCCGTTCTGGCCCTTTTTTGGAGCCAGCGCGGTTCCAGAGTTTCCAGAGTTCCGACTTGCTCTGTCGCAATTCGATCAAGATGTGTTGGTACGCTGCTGCTGGTGCTGCTGCTACTGCGTACTCTGTCCATCTTATACACTCCGTCGTAGATCCCCTCCCATTCGCCTCCCCCCTCCTCACCCCCCAATTCTCTCCCGCCTTTTCATTCGAGGACCCTGCGACATTCGTCTGCAAGGTTCCAGCGAGAATGTTCTGTAACCTCTTTAACCCCTCCTCTTTCTGTCGTAATCCCTAGTTGTTCTCTGTCTTTTTTCGCCATCTGTCCTCCCTCTACTCTATTCTTACGTAGGTCCCCGAGGAGGGGTAAAATCAGCCGGTGCAGATCATGCGAAACATGCTGTGACGGGCTTCGGTCATGCGATGTTAGTCCTGCTAAATTGTAGGCGACTCATTTGACTTTGAAGGCCTGAGATGATCGGCCCTGCGCACTCTCTGCAGTCCACGTTTGATGTTCTCTCTCGGGCGACTACACTCGATGCTTTTCCCTCTCCGCGCTGAAGATCCTCCGGTATTTTAAAGTGTAGGGAATTGGTCGCAGTACTTCAATTTCTATCCTGGGCATGTTGGACTAATAATGCGACAAGGATGTGTTGGATCGCATGGGTACAAACCAATTCGCTGATGTGCGACAGCTTGTCGCTCTCCCGCATGGACAGACGAAAGCCGGGGGGAGCAAATCCTGTTGTGGTTACGAGAAATTGAAATAGGACTTGCCAAAGGTCCGCGAATCATATTTGATATCTCTAATTGTAGTTGATCCTATTTCAAAAAATTACAATATCCCTCTCTCATGTCTAATGATGCGGATGCTTTGCTGCCATTCCGAGGGGGAGGCGACAAGGTACCTAGCTATAACCATTTGGGGGAGTCCGCGCTACCCACCAGCCCAGGATGTGATTCATAAGAGAGCAACATCCCAAATTGTTCTCACAATCCAGTTCCCAGCTTTCTCATGAACCCTTTTTCAATCTAGCTAGATAAAATGCTCGGCGCAATGGACATATCCGGAATGCGACAGCATGCGCATTGCGAAATGCCCGAACCTGGTGTGCCTACTACATAGCATCGCGGAGGAAGAGTGGACGGATTTTTTTTCTTCTTTCCCCCCAATATTCAAACCAAATGACAATCCAATATAAAACTTGTAGAATCCTTGAATTCAATGATCAATGTAGAAGTATTTAGTGGAACAGAGGGGTATGCTGCGACGGGCGCCGGAAGCGCAAATCGCCATGTCACCGACCCAGACAGGCCGTTTTCTCGCTTTAGGTGAAACCATCGTACGCACCCACCTCAACTCTACTCTCTCTCTCTACCTCTCGACATCATTTCGTCCCCCTCTCTATCCAACCCTTCCCCGGTGTCGTTCAGTTTCAAGCTGCTCTGGTATAGTTCTCTCTTCCCCTTTTACACTTGGGCCAACTCTCTCTCTCTCTCCTTGAGGTTCGCCTACCCTAGGGCCCACTCGCTGACCTCGCCGCTGCGCTTCGTAGAGCAGAGAAGAAACGACGACAATCCCCTCGCCCACCGCCAACATCGCCCATCGATCATCCTACCACCCGATCTTCGATCACTGAACCATCTGCGACTGTGAAGATTACTATTTGATTTGTCTTAGGTGCGTCTACGCTGCTCTCCATCCTGTTCCGAGTCTGCTCTCGTCATGCCTCTCTTCCCACCCTCTCTCCCCCCCCAATCCCAACCCAAAACCCGTCGCCTGCTCCCAAGGTTGGTTGGACTCGACGAACAAACTGTCTTTAGTTCATCATAAAGATATCACATTCATCGTCCTTTGGTCTGAGATTAGTTAAGACTCGCATTGTGCTGACTTTGGTGGTGGATTCTCGTCTAGGTTTACCGACTCCTCCTCTTCCGGCTCGTTCTCGGTTCTTGCGACAACAGATTCCCCTCCATCCCCATCGAAAAGTCCTGCGCCCAACCCTTTCGCCCATCAACAACCAGAGGGTGGTCCATCCACCTTCCAATCTTCTCGTTTTCTATACTAGTGGTAGGTTTGATGGAATTCCCCTCCTGCACAAGCCTTTCCTGTCTCCTCCCGGCCATGGATCCCATCCTCCCGTCTAGCCGCCCTCTATCACACAGAATCAGTGGGTTGATGCAGTCATCGCAATAGCAGCAGGGGAATCGTTATCATTTTGGATCTGCCCATCATGCAAGCGGTCCACCATGATGCGCTCTCTGCCTTCGCAGAGCAGCCGGTTCTTGTGGATGGCTCATCCCGGGACCTGTCGCTGAAGGGCCCAGTCCCCAAAAACGTCGCCTTCGAGTTACTTTTGGATGAGAACTCCAAGGTCCGAGCCCGTATCCCGATGCGCGTTCAAATATACCCTCATGATACGACGGATTCCATCGTCACCACTGTCAAAAATTTCTATGGCATCTACGACGGCACCGCCAGTGGGGTAAGCTTTGAGGACGAACATGGAACTACTCTCATCGCAAGGTATGAAAACCTCAAAAATAACGGTACAGTATATGTACGAGTCATCCCAATTCAGCCATATGGTGAATTTTATGGCGGTTATTCCGTTGAGCGCAAGCGGCCCAGTCTAGGCGAGCCCTTCCAGATGGTCGATGGCGCTGCGCCAATCCTTGAACAACCATCGCGGCCATCATCGCGACTGGCAAGGAATCGCAGCGCCTCTCCATCTAACCGCAGCCTTCGCAGTGCCTCTCAGCATAAGTCAGGTTCCCGCCACGGCATCAAAAGTCGAGGCTCGAGCCATGCCGGCTTCCCTGATGACGACGCTGGCCTCAGCGACAGCGAGGGAAGCTTCTCCCGCAGATCCCGCGGTGACGCCTTTGCTTCTTCGGAAATAAGTATGGAAAATATACTTCAAGATGGACGTCGCAAACGTCCCAAGTTTGACAGCTCGGTAAGTTTGATCAACCTTGTATCGAAGTTTTTTTTTCGGGTTTTCCTCCTTGTCTTCCTCTTCTCCCTTTTGCTCGTTCGACTTCTAACAAGCTCTTAATCTTAGGAACTCCCACTTTTTGTTCCTCCTCAGGTACCTCTTACCACCTCCACCTCCTCTATCTCTCCTCAACGTCGTTCAGTCGGCCAAGAAGGTGCCGGCTCACCTTTTGCTCGTCCTACCCACCGCCCATATAACTACCAACAAGCGCTGCCATCGCCACAAAGCTATGGCCACAGCGAATATGGTGTACAATCAGCACGTAATGGAGTATATGCAACACCCATGGTTCCTGACCATGCGCAACGTGTACCATACAGTAACTCTGCTCCGCGGATGAATGGTCCTGGCATTCTGCCAACGCCGGACCCCACAATTGCCAGTTGTATTTCCGATGAGGATGTCGCTATGCAGCTCATCCGCCTCGGCGATGCCTCTAACTTTTCCCACGGGCGTACCTCAGCATCAACACTAGACGATGCTTTCAGTGGTGCTGCCGATGCTGCCTCTTCCACTGGCGCAACGAGTGATGGAGAAGACTTCAGTGAGGACGAGGATGACCTACCTGCTCGTCGCAGACTTGAATCAAGTCCCATGCTTCCCCCGGGCATCATCAAACGCCATCACAAGCGCTTAGATGATATTCTCCCAAGTGCTGATAGCAGTGACCACAGTTCTGATGGTGCCGATGAAGGCATCAAGAGTGAAGCCGAAGATGACGTCTTGTATAAGGAGTTTGCGCCCAAGGCCAAAAAGCCCAAGAATCGTCCAATGTCTGTCAAGCCTCGCAGTAAGCCTGTGCCTAAGCCTATCAAGACCAAGAATGCGGCACCTGCCTCTCGCAAACCCTCTGATAAAGCGGCTGCGCCTGCTCCCCCTCTGAGCCCCGCCTCTGCCCGCAAGGTCTCTGGGGGTTCCGTCAACTTCCAGCACCAGCTTGGTGCGGATGAAGAAGATCTTTCAACCAAGCCTCGCTGCCAGCGCTGCCGCAAGAGCAAGAAGGGTTGCGATCGTCAACGTCCATGTGGGCGATGCAAGGATGCCGGAATTGGTATTGAAGGCTGCATTAGCGAGGATGAAGGCAATGGTCGCAAGGGCCGATATGGGCGCCACATGGGTGTTCCGGTCAAGAAGTCTCTCGATGATGATGCCTCGGACGAGGGTGAAATTCATGACCATGATCACGGATTTCCCCCGATGCCAGATACACCCCTAGTCGGCACGGACATGTCTGACAAGAACAAGAAGCGAAAGCGCTAGTTGTGCGCCTTAATATGCTCTTTTCTCTTTTTCTCTCTTTCTCCCTCCTTCTCCCTCCCTCTTTAGCCCACCGGGCGCGCCAGTCAGAAATGACTCTCAGCTATATTCCGCAATTAAATCTTCTCCCTCCTTCAACCTCCCACTCGGCATGTCATGACATCAAGTGTTGTTATCACCTCACCAACACATCATCTCTCCCTCTCTAGCCCTCCTTTGGTATTCTCTGGCAGCCGAGAATTCGACACTCCTTATTCCTCCTATCCTGTCACGCTCACTTTCCGGGCTTCATGCCACTGCTACCGATTTTTGATTATACAAAGTCCAGCGGGTTCATCTGTTGTCTGTGTCCATTCGGCGTTGGTCGTGTTTGCGGGTCTTTGCTTTCTCCTTCTGTCACATCCATTTTCACTCTTTCAGACTCAATGCCACAAAACCCATCAGCATCTTTGCTAATTTCATGTCAAATTTATTTTTGTTTTGTGGTGCGGGATGGGACGTGTACTGGCTTGGTGCTGGAAGATATATACATATATACTTCCGAACTGGCCAGTGAACTCGAGAAATCACGCGAGTTGTATAAGATGCTATGGGGCTTTGTTTTTTTTTATGAGTAGCTTGGGAATGAAATGTGTTCTTTTATTACTTCAATGTCTATTTTCTTGCTTAATCTAAACTTATTCTCAGCTTTTACAATCTTCTTCTACCCTCGATAGCAGTAATGCACGTGATCACGAATATCCCAGCGAGAGTAGGCGGTCAAGAGCCGTCAAATGTGTAACTGCCCACCTGCGCGTTTGCCCAAATGGATTTAAATGAGTTATACTGTAACTTATGATTGACAGAAATGATTCGAAATACTTGGATTTCATTTTCCAGAGCTATCTCCATTCTCTATAACATATAT
Organism: Penicillium sumatraense; assembly: GCA_020086695.1. Taxonomy (NCBI): domain Eukaryota; kingdom Fungi; phylum Ascomycota; class Eurotiomycetes; order Eurotiales; family Aspergillaceae; genus Penicillium; species Penicillium sumatraense. Next base: position 394,609 of record JAGIKU010000841.1, on the reverse strand, counting down.
TGTCTAGATTATGTTTCCGTGGGGGTTCTCTGTATACTTTTCATGTACCACGTGACTCATCAGGGCGGTGAAATTTAATGGCCCCGCAACATTTTCGAGTCTGATGAAGAGCTCGACTTTTTTTTAGAATTCACGCATGAACTAGTCAAATCACTCTACGCTACTTTGAATTGCATTTGATCAACTAATCGGGCTCTCAAGATCCAGATACCCAGAAGACTGGTATATGCGCCAGAAATTTTCTACAACTTCACCTTGCCCTAAGTAGTGGGGCGCCAACGGCGTCTTGCTCGCGCAGAGAACGCAATCATGCCTCCCAAACAGGCTGCTCGACGACCGCCTGCTAGGCGAAATGACCAGGCCAATGGCGGTTCCCAATCTGCTGCCGAAGCATCATCTACCCAAAATGTACCTGCACAAAGCGCAACACCGGGCTCGACCGGCCGACAACCCGTGCAACGATTACAATCTCTGAAGAAGCGTGAGTCTTCCGGGAGTATTTCGGCTACAGGAAGACCTATTTCGAACCTCCCCGGCGAGCCCGCGAAACCCGTCCTCAAGTACCAACCGAAGAAAAATGTCCAGCGACGCAGCAAAGAAGAGCGAGATGCCATGTCAAAGCTCGAACAGGAGCGGCATAACGAGCGGCTGAAGGAAGCTGCTGCCATCCAGCGTGGCCGAGGTGGTGGCCGAGGTCGCGGTTCTTTCAGAGGTCGCGGTGGACCTGTTGGTACTGGCGGATTTGGACCCCAGGGTGGTGCTCGGAGAGGCCGTGGTGGTAGCACGTTTGGACCGCGCTCCTACGACCGTTCTCAGACACACTCTGTATTTAGTGCTGGTGGTAGCCGGCCTCCTATGGACTCGTATGACTCAGATGATGATGGTGAAGAGGGAATTCGGATCAGCATTGACCAAATCGGTCTTTCTGACGATTCGGACTCGGACTTGCCCCAGGATGTCAAGGGCAAGCTTCCTGCTCGCAATACAAACCCTGAGCTCCGGGGCCTGAAGCCCGTCCGTGTGCAGCGACTTGAACACGAGGACCGGGTTATATCTGTGAACATGGAGTCCAGCACAGCCAGAACAGATGAACTACGCAAGAAGGCCGAGCAGGAGGCCAAGATTGCGCAGGGAGAAGAGATCACACCGGAACAAGAAGAAGGGCCTCGTGTTAAGACCGAGCCCGTGGACGAGGACACCCCGATGGCAGATGTTGTGCCAGTAGAGGATGATGGATTCCTCCCCCAACAAAAGGTGCGCGTGCGGAGGAAGATCTCGGATCCCCAATCTTCCCCTGTGAAACCTAAGGCTAAGGCTCCAGAGCCACAGAAAGTCAAACGAGATCCACGAGAACTCCTCCGTACGAAGGAGGAAATCGATGAATATGACCGCCACTTGGAGGATTTGGCTCACGTGCGAGAACTATTCCGCGAGGATGAGCCAGAAAAGAGCGCAGAGGCACAACCAACCGAACCGCAAGCAGTCGAACCCAGCACTGAGAACACACCTGCCGCTGAAGGCGACGCTGAGACTGCCACCGAGGGACAAGGCGAGGATGAGCAGCAAGAAACAGAAGAGGATAAAACCCCGAAAAATCTTCTGGGCCAGCTCTTCCTCATGCAGTTTCCACCTATGACGCCTAACCTAGCGATCCCTACCCCCGAGGAACCTCCAGCTACAGAAGCAGCACCTGAAGCAGCGCCTCATACAGAAAACAACCAGGATGAAGCCAAACCCGAAGGCGACGGAGTCGAAATTACAGACGTTGATAATATGCCTCCGACGGAGACGCCCAAGGTCATTACAGCTGCTACAGATTGGTCCCTGCCCGCCGGCAAGGTGGGCAAGCTGAACGTCCACAAATCCGGACGCATCACCATGGGCTGGGGTGGAATTAGCTTCGAACTTGACCGTGCAGCGATGGTGGATTTTGTACAAGAGGCATTGATTGTCTCGTCATCAAATGATGACCCCGATGTGAAAAAGGAGGCAGATGAAGAGGAGGAGAATCGGGTCTGGTCCATGGGCCAACTGTGTGGCAAGTTCACAGTGATGCCGAACTGGGATGATATGCTTTGATAGAGTGTCTACATAAGCGAATAAGTGTCTAAATAAGATCTATGAACAAGAAAGAATTGACGATAAATTATGCGAGGTATCTCCGAGTTGTCTTGAATCCTTGACTGCTATCCTTGAATACCTTATTCAATTTATTACTTGCAACTGATAACAACAGCAATAATAGTACCTTACTATGGTACTCATAATAAATAATAAGGCATTACTGGGATGTATTTGGTCCAATAATGGTGTCAGCTGACAGTAAAGGTGAAGTTCATCTAATCAATCCGAGAGCTAGTAGTCCGCAAAGCTCATACGCTTGGGATGAATAGTTGTGGCAAACCGAAAATACACAAGGGAGCTTTCCTTCAGATACACCAGGTTATGGAGTAGTTCACCGACTTGGTAGTCCGTACGCGATACTTCGTAGTTGCAGTGGAGATGATCTGTACTCCATACAGCCATTTCTCACGCGGGATGCCGATCCAGCCAATTGAGCGACATCGCGTGATGTGATGATCATGGTAAGGCACCAGTACATACTGTACGAATGTATGGAGTCCTCCGTACTCTGTACTCGGTACAGTACATAGAATGCAAGCTGCACCTGGAGGCGTGTTCTATCTATAGTGTCCTATGGCAGTGGCCAGCCAAGAAATCCAGCCCCGGTCAGAGTTAGAGCTTGATTGATGGGATCCAGTGGGAGCAGCAGCAGAGGCAACTGCTGCTACTGTACTGCTACTGCAACTCCTGCTGCTTGCTAGTCCGACCGTCAAGCTCGCGGACATCAGTTCCAACTGGGTTGTTTGCGACAATCAGGGGGCCCCTGAGAGGCGGAGAAGCAAGCGGTTCGCTTGTCCTTGCATTGCGGCTTGCCGTCGGGATGTCTGGACTTGACCCACACTTGATTGGGACTTTCCATGGAGATCAACTGGTGGGTCGAGCAGAGGAGTGAGTTTACTAGGTACAGAGAGTACAATAGGGAGTAGGGAGGAGTTAAGGGAGCATAACAGGGCGCAATGACTGGAAGTGAGATTTCTGAACTAGGGGGGCTGGAGTTTGGAAGTTGGCTCATATAATTCAGAGTACTCAGTACAGAAGTGCTGCAGTACTTACAGTAAGTACAGTAAGTACGGAGTACAGCAGCCAGTCTCTAACGGGGTGGAGTTGGTTAAGTAGCAAAGGCAGTTTCCCATCACGCACAGAGCCACGCTAGCCAATCAGAAGCCATAGAATAAAGTGTGCCGCCCCTTCCCCCTTCTTTGCTCTTTGCCCCCCACGTCCCACGTCCAACTGGCAAGCACAGACAGGAACAGGGAAAGCACGAAGGGCGTTTTCCATGGTTGACGCCTTTCTCCTGTGGGACCCTCGCAACTTCCCTAAAGAACTGAGGCCATCTCTTTTTTTTTTTCGCCTCTTTATTTATTTTTTCAACTAAACAGAGTACTCTGAGTACTTTGTACTTTTTGCTTTTTGTTTTCTTCTCTCGCTTCTTTTTTATCTGCAGACGGATTCATTCGCTGGGTTGAGGCTCTGTCCAGGCCCTTTTTCGGCCCCCCCTATTCTACTACTCTACTTCTATTCCGTTCCACAATTGCCTGACCACTCAATCCTGCGTCCACCCTCCCCCCGACCTTATTATAATATTATTCGTTCAGTGCGACCACGACTTCTTCACCCCATACCCATACATATCCTCTGTACACTACATCACCCGCATCACATCTCACTCCACCGGTTGCCTCGCCAACTCCCAACTCGCAAGATCACCACGACGGCCCTCCTTGGCGTTGCTTGTTTCTCTTTTTCCCCTCCAAGGCCCTCGCCTGGCCAACGCGAGCCACCTTTAAATACGCGCTGCCCCGCGATATAATATCCTCCACACCATGCGGCCTGGTTACCTCCTGGTGGCCCTCGCTCCGGCCGTCCTCGCCGAGTCACAACCCCAACCCCAACCACGCGCCAACGACCTCGCCGCAGACCTCGCGCACCGCTCTGCTGTCGCATCAATACCGGACTCTGCCCCGCGCGAGCAGCTCGTCCCTCTCGTCGACCCCTCGGATACTTCAATGACCCGTCGCAGCGCGAGACATGTGTTACAGGCGCGTAGCGAGGGCTCTCTGGGTCAAACGCCATGGATTGGATGTGCAATCGGATTGACCTGTACTGCTCTTGCGGCAGTCATGCTAGGCTAGTCCAAGATGTGGTTTCGAGGAAAGGCTACTTCTACCTTGATATTTACCACTCTACTCTATTTTGGGGTGGTTGATTTCCTCATTCCCAGCTTCCACATCTTTTTTCCACCCTTCCATTCTGAACTCTTCCGACATGATACGTGAATACGCGCACTCCGACTTAACCCCGATTTAATCTGGCCGATTTCGATTCGACCTTCTCTTCTTTTTCTCCCCCCTACAACATCTTTTTTTTCAAGTCTTCTTCAGCGACATTTTGAGCTATTTTGCATCCACGATCCGGTCACCCCGGGCGTGGGCATCCATTTACTTTTTTTTTTTTCAAGCACATTGCATTCCCATTTGAGGGAGCATAGATCTGCATGTTGTACATGATACCTGGAGCCTTTTTTGTGTATACTGGGACGAGATTTATTACCTGTGTACAGATGAAACCAACACATTTAAAAGATACTTATTTACTTCTGCTCCGGACTACAACTTTTAGGGAATACTAGTATTACTAGTGAACCGATATAATTGTGGCGTCAATTGATCCTACATGATTTCAAGGCATTTTGTCAAGTTTGAAGACTATTGACGCCTCTTAAGCCACTCACCTGGGCACCAACCTCGTTCTTTGTTACAACGGACGGCTGCGGCTGGCTTATACTTTGTAACCATGTATACTACAATATACTCCGTACCGTGGTACTCCGTAGTAATTGTAGATTCGCCCAAATACTCAGATATACCAGCCAAAATTAAAACATCTGTTCACCAATCAGCCGGGCCAAGAGTACAAAGTGCAGCGTGCATACTCCTTCGTACTACTCCGCCCCCAATCTTTAACGTTTGACGCCCGACCCGAATTCTCTCCACTTCTCCACAGTCAGATTACGTCTGACATCTTCACAAAAGGGTGAATTGATAATTTGACGTTCTTTCATTTACACCTGCTCGCAGAGAGATACAAGTCCACCTGTACGAAGAGCGCATTTCTATTTCATTTCTGATATCGTCATGACCAACTACCCGCCGCTAACGCCCATGTCCTCGCTCGGCCGCGAGCTGGGCATTATGTTTGCCTTCATTGGAGCTGGCCTAGTGACCATGGCCATCTACACATTTGCTTGGAGAAGTATGTATACACCTTGATTTGTTTTGAAAGATGGAGGGGAAATCACTCTCGATAGTTCTTCCTACATCCCAAAGTTCAAAGTCCCAAGGCTAACTATCCAAGTCGTCCAACGTAAAAACCTCGCTCAAGATCTCGACCGTCGCAAAGCTTTTCACAGTCGTACTGCACCTGCTGCTGATACCAGACTCCTCGGTAGTCCCACGGCTGTCACCGGTGGACGAAGCGAGCGAATAGCGGAGAAAATGCTGGACAGGTATGCGATTCCTGGGGACCGGGCTGAGTTGCCCGTTCATGGTATGCAAATGGGAGAAAGGAGTGGAGAGAGAAGCTCCGGTAATAGCCAGGGTCAAGGCCAGCCTTGGATGAATGGAAATGGTGGAGATGGGATTGATCTTGGATATGGGGCTGGTTCTGCTGCGGGGGTTACTGGGAGAGATCTTCTATGATTGACGGTGGATAGTTTAGTTATTTCGAATCTGCGATGGATGTGATGTACAGCGAATATTCAATCATTGTTATTACCAGGGTATCATTAGGGTATCGATTTCTATATTATGCAGTCTTTTGTCAAGGGATTTGCAGTATACCCAAGGGTAGGTGAGATCATCCACAAACCGCTTCAGCAAACCCACGCGTCCAAAGCAACGAACCCATAATCACAATCAAAAACCCAAGAGCAACGACCACACTCGTAATTCCATATACGTAAGCATGTTTTCTCTTCGACACGCCATTCAACTCCGCCACCCAAGTACTAATAGTAGTAGCACTGCCGCAAAATCCATCCATCACACCTTGCAACACTTGACAACCTGTCAAAGCCGCAGGAACCACCGCACCAAGACCACTGACATGTTGCAAGTCATAGCACAGCCCCTCAATAATGGTACCGGATATATTCGTCGTAAATGTGCCCAGCGGGAAAGAGGGAAGCCGACTATTCAAATGCAACGACAGATAGAACCTCAACAAACAACCCAACGGTGCAAAGACACAAGCAAACACCGCGCGACCTCGCCAAGTTTCCGTGCCACTGTGCCTATCTGGTGGCCAGATAGCCAAGAACACAGCACCTAGCCAGCAACCCCAGCCCAATACAACGACCACGCGATCCAGTACGCGCCTCGTCAGCGCGAATGGCACTGTCGGCGTGAAACGCGCCAGCGCAAGAGCAAGGTGTGCACCGAATATCAGCGCAGAAAGACTTAACGAGACGGTCAAGAGAATTACCGCGATCAACGCCATGAAGCTATACCCACCATTGCGCGAGGCGATGGAGTCACCGGCTGGGAGAGAAGGATCTGGTAGGGCGTTGGCCAGCGCGAGAAAGGCATCTCGAATAAAAGAGGAGAATGAAGTGAAGCAGCCACAGAAACCAGTCGTAAGGCCGATGTATAACGGGATAGTCTTCTTCACGGCTTTGTGGTTCTTGCTCTGCTCGGCAGCTTCGTGGTTATCTTTTGGGGCTGGGGACGGTGGTTTGCCCCATTCTTCACGGAAGAGGTTGCGATCTTCAGATAGGAATCCCAATATTAGACTTCCGCCTACATTAGCCCAGAGTACGCCTGTGACGACGGGCGCGCCGCTGTAAAATGTTAAAGCTTGAAGGCCGAGCCGAGCAAGGGTGCCGAGAAGGGCGAAGAAGATGAGGTAGGATAGGGTATAGAGGTGTGTCGCATGTGGGGATAGAGGTTTTTGGGAAGGTTCAGAGGTTGGGGCGGCTTCATCTTTGGTTTCGGTGGTTGACTCTGCGGTAGCACCTTGGCTGTACCATTGTTGCCGTTGAGAGGAGACCGGCTCGACGGGTTGCGGGCAGGTTGTTTCTGTTAAAGGGGGGTCGGCGCTATTCCGACGGTCAATCTCGAGGTCAAGTGGAGCCAGAGGATCCGCGAGATCGGTCCTGGAGGGCATGGTGCTCGCCAGAGAAGGGAGGAGGAGGAGGCGACGATGAGGATGGACGTTAAGGATTGAAGTTGATCAAAAAGTGGGTTCGCAGTGAAGTGGAGCTCAGAGCTGATAAGCTGGGTGGGTTCGCCGATAGCATGAGCATTCCAATGAGTATTGACAGAATAACCGTCAGAGGTAAAGGGTCAGGACTGGACCCTTTTCCATCTTGATTCAAACCGAAGCCGAGGGAGTTGGAGGTGTAGACAGCGGAGCATAAGTATCTTGGAGTATCAGTATGAGCCCCTCATAGCATAGTACTGATGGGCACGCTGTGGAGTAGGACTCCGCAGCTTGAAGCAGATAGTGTAGTAGATATCATATAGAAGATGCTCTAGAGTACCATGCTTTGGTAGTACTCTAGATCATCTACTACTATGAAAGAGCCCACAATCCATCCATTTCCCTCCAACCAGGGAATGGACAGGAGAATGTACTTACTAAGGACAGTTAGAATTCCTGCAGGGCGGGGGACTGGGGAGTGTCACACCGCAGATAAGAGACTCCCCTCCTCTCTTAAGGAAAGAGGGTAACCCCTCAGCTCCGTTTGTACCCTTTTAAGCCTGACAACTTATCCTCTCTTCCTCTTTTACTTTTATTTTCACTTCCCTTCTCACTTTAACTTACATCTCTTCTACCCTCACCATGTCACTACCCTCTAATGTTCACATCTCCTCGCATCCTTGTCTCCAGGCAAAGCTCTCCCAGCTACGCTCTCAAAGCACTACCCCCCGCGAAACAAGAGCTTTAGTCCAAGAGATTGCCTCTATCCTCGGTGTCGAGGCCTTTGCAAATGGACTGAAGCTGACCAAGACTGGAACGGTAAGACCTAGACCGAGATGCAAAGAGTGCGTGTGAGAGACAAAGAAAGACTCATGCTCAATGTTACTATAGGACCACACACCGCTGGGAGTTGAGTACGAAACGCAGGGCATTGACCCGGCAGACCTAGCATTGGTGCCTATTCTCCGCTCGGGACTGGGCATGGTTGATGGTCAGTGAATTGCACCAGTTACTAGGTTACTAGTATTAACTCCAAATCATAGCCTTGAACGACCTACTCCCTACCGCAGTCCCAATCTATCATCTCGGTCTCTTCCGCGAGAAACTCTCTCTCCAACCCGTAGAATACTACAATAACCTCCCCTTCCACCGTTCAGAGCTCTCACCCGCATCACCGGCTTCCCTCGATCCTACTACCAACACTGCTGCCTCCACTCTTGCTGTTCTGCTGGATCCCATCATTGCAACTGGAGCCACGGCAGAAGCCGCGATCCAGTTGTTACGTGAATGGGGGGTGAAGAAGGTTATTATGTTGAGTGTGTTGGGTTCGGAAGATGGTGTTAAACGAGCAGCTGAGGTGTGGAAAGATGGTGTTGAGGTTTGGGTAGGTGCAGTCGATGAGAAGTGCAATGAGAAGGGGATGATCGTGCCTGGTGTGGGGGATATTGGCGATCGTCTATTTGTAGCAATTGGAAAATAGAAGAAACCCTATGACTAGTTTGTTTTATTTAGGTTAAAACAACATCTTAGTTTTTAACTACGTTCTACGAATTCAGGTATGGAGATTTCCCCGCCAAATGTGTATTCATCGATTACGTATATAGTACATTGAAATAGGCATAAAAAACATGTGCAAGTGAAATCAAGCGCGAACAAATGCTGAGCGGAGACATGAAGCAGAAGAAAGAAGAAAAGATTCAAAGCATCGCAAAGGCGGGGAGAAAGCAGGCAACACATGCAATTAAACATCAAATACAGCGACCGAGGCATGCTCAGCCACAAGAATCGGAATCAAAAGGCAATAAATATCAACGCGGAGGCAGAAAAAGAAGTGGTTCAAGAAAGAAGAAACGACGTGAAAAATCAAAAGAATATCAAAAGGTATCAAAAAATCAAAGCAGGTGGACGAGGGGGCACAAATTAGGGGCTAAAAAGTGAAACGAGAAAACTCCATCGAGTGCGAGAAGAACACACAGGACCAGCCGGGTGTCGAACGAGAAACGCAAAAAGCAAAACACCGCACCGGACTCCCTGGTGTAAAGGTCAGGGGTAAAAAGAGAAGATGCAACCCAATATAGCAGAAAAGTCAGGAATCGCCCAGAGGGTCCTTGACGGAACCCAAAACACCCCGCCTTGCCCCTTGGCGTGTCCATTCCTGATTTCCCAATGTGTCCCAATGAAAGCGTCCGGAAAAGAGAGTAAGAAAGCCCGAAAAAGACAGGATAAAATGCGTGCAAAGACATAAAATGTCAATCAGAGAGAGTGATACGAAAGAAAAAGATTAGTACGCGGTACCGACGCTAGCAAGCGACTTGGTAGGCACTGCGTGAATTGGTTGGTCTTTGGCGACTCGAAGAGAGTCTTCGTAGCCAACCAGGGCCTGAGAGTGCAGCTTGAATGACTCGCCCATCAACTTGGTAATTCTATTAATCAGTTAGTAAATATGAACTTCAAGATCATAAGACAGGAAGCGAAAGACTTACCCCCAAACAACCACGCCGTCAAGGATGTTACCCCAAACACGGGCGACAGTGGAGCTGAGTTTACCAAATGCGTCAATGGCATCATCGTCAAACAAATTGCGGACCTTGTTGTAAATGGCCATTTCAGCCTCAGTCGCCGGCTCGTCGTCATGTTCCAGGCGGTAGAGCCAGAGACTCAGAATGACCATCAGGTCCAGGCCACAAAGAGGGTGCTCGACACTCCAGTTAGTGGCAGAGGTCTTGGCAACCCAGTTGATGCCTTGAATAGCAGCAATTTCAATGCACTCGAAGCATTGCTGAACGACTTTGTTCATTTCCTGCGAACGCTTGACCTTCTCGCGGGCGACGGTCATGGCGGCAGCGACCTCATAAGACGAGTGATAACGCATGGCCTCCTGGATGGACTTCAGGTCAACTTCCAGGCGGGCTCGGGTGTTGCGATAAACAGCCATCGAGTTGAAGATCAAGGGGTGGCCCTTTTGGGGAGTGCTGAGCGGGACAACAATGGTCTCCGGCTCACAGACCTCAAGTGAGCTCTCCCAGGTCTCGAGAGCGAGACGCAGCTTATACTCGGTGACCACGTCTTGCAGCGCTTCGAAGCTACGCTTGTGGTTCCAAACCTGCAAGAACAGGGCATTGATCAGAACACGGGTAGCGAAGGCACTGTAGCGAGTTTGCTCGCCCTGGAACAGGAAGTCATGGGCCTCGCGAACAGTCAGTGTACCGCTGGCCACACCGCGACGCCACGAGTCCTCGTCAGACGGATCAAGGTTCCAGAGAGACTCAGAGGATGGCAGCTCAAGATTGTCGAACTCATCAAAACTCATCGCAGGAGTGTGGTTAAAGGTCAAGGTAAGCATGCCGAAGAAAATGTAGACCGCAAAGTAGGTGCGGCGACAAGATTCATCTTCAATCCACTCTTCGCGGGAGGGTTGAATGCCCTGACGGGCCTCTGTACGGACCTTCAGCTGATAGCGGTTACCAGCAACCATATTGGCCAGAAGACTCTTGATTGAGCAGGTCCATTCAAGACCCTTGGGGTCACCACTCCAACTTTCGAAAACCATGTTCAACAGACTACCCTGCATCAACCACAGTGGGCACTTGCGGGAATCAAAGTTCTCCTTATGTTGCAGGAACTGGTTGACGAGAACCTTTGAGCCAACGTGAAGCATGAAAGCATGTTCGCGCTCGAAGGTATAGAGGGCGCCAATGGACAGGACGGACAGCAATAGTGGAGCTGACACAGTAGTTGGGTTGAAAGACTGCTGGTGAAGGAATGGCAGATGGGGGTGGTACAAATTGAAGTATGTAGAGAGGTAGCGATTCAGTGCGACTGTAGCTGGAAGCTGGAAAGTCTCGGGTAAGGCACCTAGGGTATCGGCGTTTTGAACGCGCTCAACAACCAGGTTACGCTCCATCTCGTCAGCAATTTGAGGAGCCCGGGGAAGGGTCAAGGCCTGGCTAGGACCGGGAGAGCGACGATAGTTAACGGGGCTCACAGGACCAGTCATTGATGGATACGGGGACAGGGCATTGGGGGTTGAGTTGCCAGACATGGGTAGGGAGTTTGAGAGGAGGACGTCTCCGACGGGGCCATGGCGGTCAACGAGGGTAGGCATCGAGCCGGTATCCGCAGGGGAGGCGAGTGTATCCCAAGGCATTTGAGGCAAAGTCGCGTTACCGGAGAGATAAGGCTCGAAAGAGCCACGGCCAGGCGAAAGGGATTCGGAACGCTCGGAGACCTGAGTAGTCGCCGCTGCTGCAGCCTTATGTTGGAAATCTGTCATCAACATGGCTGCAGTTTCAAGGTCGACCATACCATCACTGCTTGCCTCAATCTGCTCCAACGTCGCCGGATCAATGGTGATCGATGGCTTGGAAGGGCCAGATGATGAGGACTTTTGAACCCCTCCACCGCGTCTGCGCCCCTCTGCAACGAGGGGGATACCACCATCTTTGGCGTGAACAGTACGATCATGACGGAGGAGAAGATCACGGCGAACAAAGGTACTGCGACATTTTAAGCATTTAAAGGGTCGCTCTTTTGTGTCTGTATGATGGGTCAGCGAGGGAGAGGGAGGAGGGGAAGGGAAGGGAAGAGAGCGAGAACTCTTCTTCACTTACGGGATCGTTCATGTCTGCTTCTGTGCTCACTTCTGCTGAAAGCGCGGTTGCAAAATTGGCACTTATACTTCTTTTCTGGGGCGGAGGTCTTCTTGGCCGGCGAGTTGCTGGCTGTCCCGGGAGCCGAGGGAGCCATTTGTGTGAAAATCGAGCCGAATCGTCTCAGGCGAGATGCGAAAAAGTCGGCGGTGGTATTGTCCCCTGGGTAATCTCGCACCGGTTCTGTAGGCGTGTCGACGACAGGAGTTCGTTGGGATGTCTGATCATTCCTTGGGTGGGGGAAACAGGAAATCAAGGTCGCGAAAGGAAGTGATCCAGCCACAGGCGGATAGTGGTTAATGAAAAGGGAAGCGCTCGAAGGAAAAAAAGAAAGGCGGGCGAGCGTTGAATCACCGCTGATAGAGAGGGGGTGTTGAGAGGAGGAGGGGGGGGAGGTGTTGAAGAGGGGAGGGTGGGATGAGGAAAGAAAGAGGGGGATGAGTGAGGAGAAAAGGAAGAAAGAGAACGGGGGGGCACAGCAGAGAGAAGGAGGGGAGTGAAGGGGAGGGGTGTGGCCGTGGGCCTAAGCATCGCTTACTACGTCCCAGTCAGTCCCAGTCAGGGTATCGACACTAAGTACCTACTTAGGTAGGTACACTTACACTGGCTAGGGTACAGTAAGTAAGTACGGGAGGGGCGAAAGCGGGACCTGCTCTTTCCCCCCAGCCCCTCCGTTCAAGTTCAACTCGATGTACAATCGTACGGCCACGCACTTCCCGTTCCTTCTGCCACCCGGATCCAGGCGCATTTCCTTTGCCCCCCCTTTTACCATACAGAATCGACACGTCGTAATGGTTTATTAGATTTACTCCCGCGATCGCGAGATCCACATCGCTTCAAAACTGGACACTCGACACTGGGCAATCCTTACCCATCACTTCGGTTCAGCCGAACGTTGGGTCGCTCTAGAAGATCCTCTGATCGACCGAAATGCACATTGATGTATCCTACCCCTCCAAACTTCTTGAATCATTTGAAGTAAACTGTTGTTTACATGTTCTATCGACTGGTCCAAATCAGATTTACAAAAGGATGTAGTATGTCCTTGAACAAATATGAAACATTCACTAAAGAAACAGCACACAATTTAAATTTTTAGTTTCCCTTTTCTCACCTTTTTTAGGGAATTTTATTCTTTTTTTTTATTTTTCAAACAAAAGTTTTACTAACCCTTTTCAAAATAAGAGATTCTGAATGATAAATTGGGAAGCAAAAAATGGATTATTTTTTATTAAGATTATTATTATTTTTGTTTTATTTTTTGAAAAAGCAATATCAAATGAGAGCTGTGAGGGCCGGTGGGCCGTAAACCGAAGGCCATGGGCCACTCTGCATGGCCCCTCGCGGATAGTCGCCCTTTGTTGATGGAAAGTAGGGCAAGGTCCAAAATGGAAAATGTGTGGCTGGCCAGGCATGTGAGGCGGTTTAGTGTGCGATCGTGGCAGCCAAAGTACCGAGTCTCTGCGAGATGCCATCATGCAAACTAAGTTAGTTAGTTAGCCCCTCTCTATCACTTCCGTCAGTACTCCGTACTCCATAGCTACTTGGCCTAGGGTAGGGTAGTAAATTGGTAGATACTACTCCGTATATGTAGTAGTATACCCATTTATCGCCCTATTCTCTCACGTAACGCTCCATCATAGTGCATTTTTAGCATCTCTACGTACATCCTCTCTGACTGATCTTCTGATCTTTATCTTGTATAACCCCGCCTCATCCGAGCAGAGTACCGTGGTTCACCCCTCCGTCAAACCCCTCCATGACGATCGGCACGATGCCAGATTGGCTCTCTCGGGGCCATCGTTGCACAGTTCCGAGTGCGAGATGAATGGCAAGCAGATGGGTTGAGAATGAGACAGGGATGTAATTTCCCTAGCATATTTTCTAATAATCCTTTCGTTCGCCGCGTACCCCGCTGGAATTATTGGATAATGGATTCATTCAATCATTACAGAGTATGTACGGAGTACATACTCCATACAAATCAACTCGATAATTGGACCGGATTGCCCCTCAAAATGATGCCTCCGGACATATACATCCGGAGCACAAGGTACAAATTAAGTCTCAAATTCATAGGCCACCTACGGATATGAACTTTAGGGCCTCCCTTGGAAGGTCTCGATCGGCTCCGCCGCAAATCAATACTAGCGACTCCCCGAGCGCCGTCGCAGTAGTTGCAGCTGGAAGTGGTCGATCAATCCACCCCTCGAATCTGAGAACACAAGTGGGATGGGGGGAGGGGAGCCAGACATATTGGATTGGATGTTTCCAGGGTCAAATCAGGGATCACCGGCTGTCTGACGGGGGACGCCACACTAGCTGCCCGTCGTCTCAGCCCTCCCCTGACAGATCACCCTCTCTGTCCTCTCTTCTCTATCTCTCTCTATCATCAGGCTGAAAATGCACATCGGGCGCCCCGCTATGTGGCGGTTCAAACTGTGCCACGCTTGCATGAATGAATTTTACAGATGAGTGCAACTCCAAAAAAAAAGGATGCGCACTGTGCGACCGATGGGGTGGATTGGCTATTGTCCGTGCTACGTAGGTATCCTCGAGACATCAGCTGCCGGACTGCAGCACGATCTGCATGCGCAACACGCGAGTCGGGAGGGTGGGTTGAATAACATCATCTGATTCACGATGGCCACTTTGAATACTCCGTCCTCCGTAAAATAAATGGGAATACTAGTAGTACTCCGTACTCCATAATTGAAAGCGCATCTGCCTATTCCAGTCTTTCAGAAACCTTGTCGGAGATGGGTCCACCCGTTTGTCGCGTCGTGAGTTGTCACGTACACCGCAGAAACGGCCTTCGGCAGGGCCGTGTCTCGACTTGTTCGCGAATTCCCGGATCCTCTCGATGGGGCACTACATCATTGGCGAATATTGAAAAGACGCGACGCGGTTACTTGGGAAACGCGTCTGGCGACCGTCCACTGTGGCGTCGAAGAGGGGCCACACTACGGAGTACATACGGAGTAGGGCATGGATGATCCCTCGAGACATCCAATTTACGAGTTCCAATTGCACCTGTCGAATTCCTGTCCCTTCGTTCCGTATGTACAATATACTGGTATACTATAGGATATATCACAAAGCCTTCGGAATACATATACACATACATACTGCACAAGAGTCAAACTCGATATACTTCTTTCCTCACATATCTAACTGATGTATGTATACTCCCGGATTGCCCCTTGTTTGCTTCCAAGCCAATCCCACCCGACGCTCAGCTCGCCTACTCCCGCGGACCGCCGGAAGATCATCGATTGCTTCAACCTTCGATTCGATTCATTGGATATGCGAAAACCTGAGAAAGCGGTCAGTCAGCGAACTGGTGCTTTTTTCAGAGTAGATAAAAATCCAGACTTTGGAAAAGCAGGATGACCCCGATCCACTTCCCGATGCAGGGCGGACCGACCCAGTTCAACGTTCTCGACCCAAGCAGGAACCAGACTACTCATGACGACGCGGTGCATGGGTTCAGCGGTGACTTGACCGCCTGGTACCTTTGTCTCTCTCTAGGGCTAATTTCTACTCAAATGAGTATGGTGGGGTGGGCTTCGTGATTCCTTGCTGTGATATGCGCTGGAGCTCCCACTAGCTTTTCTCCCCGATCCACACCATTCCCAATCCCTTCGGTAGGAGGAGGGGGCCATTCCATTCCATCCCGGCGGTCAATGGAATCAGGGCTTTAGCAGGATTTCTCTCGGCGTTCCAGAGTACATAAGACATTCAAAATTAGTTATACTATCCACACTTATACTCTAGGTACATATTGTATCTGTACAAGGGACAGAAGGTTCAAGCGGTCCAATAATGGATCTACGAAAGGGATCGAAATCGGTCCAGTTGCGAATCAAACCTCTACCTTTTCCCTACTCCACTCCTCCAATGCCGTTGCTGGAATTCAGGAACCTCTTCCCCGGCGCCGGCCCCTGAGCTAATGGCCGATGGCCACCGGCAAGCCAGGCCTTGGCCAGCGCGCTATCGCCCGGACAACTCCTTAGCTTCACACCCCCACGGCCATCTGGCTGCTCAAGAGGTCTTGACGAGATGTCGGTGAAGAATTGTTTTCAGGTAGATATCATTCCTCACCGCTTCATCTAACACCCGTGAACCGGGCAGAGGTACAGAGTACTCCGTAGATTATATCCGCTCCTACAAAGGTCCTTCCCATATGACTACATTTTACTGGTGACTTGTGTGATTTCAATAAACCGGAAATTATCATTGAGATTTGCACAATTCCGATAGCCGGCTCCATTCTTCGCGCTATCTTCAATACAGTTTGGCCCAGAACTACTTAATACTATGTACTCCGTACTGTATGTACGGGGTGGGCTTCGAGGTCCTTCCAGCTCCCTGGTCGAGAAGGACCTCCGATGGAGAGCGGAGAGCTAGCTCCACCACGAAATTGGACTGTGGGTTATTATTTCATTACCCAAAACTGCCGTATCTACGGAGATCCGGAGTGCAAATGTTCCTTTCTTACCGTATGTACTGAGTACGGGGTACAGACATACCTACAGACCTGCCTACTTGGTCAGTATCTCTCCGCTGGTCTAAGACAGGTTCATCATTCGCACGGGACATGTCCTGGACACACCGTCCAAGTACTCCGTACGGAGGAGTAAGTGGGCATGTAAGTACGGAGTAGGATGGAGCTCACACCAAAACCCCGCTACATAAATCGATGGAATGGATACATACAATCAATGCCAGAAGTGCTCCGTAGTCAGTGCAATTGTAATAGTTTGGATCATCGATCTAACGATGGTAGTTGCTAGATTAAGCCCATTAGAAGTCAATGCCAAAGCGATCCGTTGGATCGTGGAAGGGGGTACGGAGCCGGGGAAACCCCGGTCCATGGTACACTCCCGCGACTTAGATCTGGCTTTTCACGTTTTGGGAATATCAAGAAAGCATCTTTCAAGTCTGCATTGCATCCGGAGTATGCAATGCAAATGCAGTCCGTGGAATTATCTTGCGCTTTCTTTGGCCGCCATTTTGACGGGTTCTCGATGCAGGGGATCAGCCTTTGCCCTACATACGGAGTACTCCGTACTTGGACATGCATACAATGTACCTCGATGGTCGGTGGACCATTCGCAGATAACAATTGGTCTCAGGAAAATGATAAATACAGTACTCCGTATATATTTGACGATAATTAAAAGAGGGAAGGCACAAAAATGGATATCGAGTTACGCCCCGCGCGCGGATGTGCTTCCGCCGAATTTTCTCGAAAAGGTGGAACACCTCCTGAAAGTGTACTTTTATGAATTTACGTGAAGGGGGTGTGGGGAGCCAAGGGAAAATACGGAGAACTTGGAAAACTTTCTGCGCTCAATTCAACGTCTGACGCGCCCATCATTGAAAGTGACAAGGCTAGCACAATTGACCTTGTCAAGACTCTTGATGGTGGAGAGTTTGGAGCCTGGTAAAGTGGATGAGTGGGCGGGTGGGTTGGCGGAGGGGTCCTGACTTCACAGTACGAACTGACGACTGCCCCTCGCTAAAAGATGTCTGACCAAGTCCACTCCGTACGGATGGCCAGTAGCCTTGGTCGTTATGAAACCAAAGCAGAAAAGGGGGGGGCTGGGTGATCAGGATCATCAAAAACCCAGCACTCTGGATGGAGGGGCCAGTCAGGCTTCACCATTGGACAAAAAGAGCACCGAGCGGCAGGATTGGTATCCGCCGCAGGAAATCCGTCCGGTTGGGTGAGCGCCCGTTGATATTGCCCACAGGGAGGTTCCTGCAACACCCGTTGTAATGTCCGCACCTGCAAGGAACAGGGACGAGTGGCAAATGATTTCTGGCCCTGGGCAATCGTGCTTGTGCTCAAGTCTTGGGGCCGGGGAGGTGAAGCCCGACTCCCAGCCAAGTCATTGAGCGACGGGGCACTCCGTATACCTATACTCTAAACTATAGTTATCTACGGAGTATAGCATCACTAATCGCGACTCTATACAGAAAACATATTGCTACATTAGCATTTTAGAATTACCGATCCAAGATTGCCTTTCCAAGGATTCTTTTTTATCACTAATTGCGTACTTGGTCTCTTATTCGCAGCTAACCATATAACCTTATACTGAGTAAGCATACATATGGCACAACATCATTTTATGATAACGCATGCTTAATATCCCACGAAAGGGCAAGATATTATAGTAGCGATTAAGGCTGAAAAGCAACTCCTTTTTCTCAAACTTTTCATAATTATCTTCGTGCAGTTCCGGTTGACTGGTGTTTCGTTTCCTATACACATGGCCAGGGTTGGCCGGCGTAGACATTCCATTCTTACAACTAATATAGTCAATCAATCTCTTGGAAGTTTGGGCTACGAATTGGTGGTTTTCCAACTTCAAGTTGAGGTCGCGAAGATACCATGGCTCGGCCAAGTCTGTAAGTAATACCTGTTATAATTGAATACGATGTTGAAGATTATATAGTATATATACATTATGCGAACGGCCGATTTACAAACTAACAGGTTTACGAAATTTGTTCAACTCTTACAGAGTGACCCTCAGGGCACTCCGGCTTTTCCTGATTTTACATCGATGGATCGTGGGCATGTAGTAGTACTGCATCGTTGGAATGGGCATTTGAGCCGTTTCCATGCTTACTTTAAGCAATAGTATTGTAGCATTATGTGAGAAACTAGTAGCTTTCAGAGCACTAGGTACTACTAGGTAGTACGAGCATCTTTTTATACATTACTAGGTTAATAAAATAGTATACCTATACTAACGTATGCTAATATAGTAGCTTTGAGTAAGGTGGTTAGTAAATATATTTCACCTGAAATCAATATTCCAATGTTTGTACTGCAAGTTGTAACTTTCAAGGTTGTATAATAGTAATACTAACTGTCGTAGCCTCGGATCAAGCAATATACTGATAGAAATTTATCTACGCAACCACGAAAGTGTTTCAATTATGGATTTCAAAGTTTGTAGATGGTGAAGTTGATGAACTAGTTTGATGCGGATGCGTAACACGTCCAAACCCACTTTGCGACCCGCCTCAAGTTTGAGACTGGAACATCACAACAAGCTGCATATTGTACGTAGGCACTCCTCAGTGGATAATAGACTATGAAATGGATTCATCATCGAACCATGGTTCGCAATGAACCATCATTAACTCCCAAATTCTTGTTTTAAGCGACACTCGAGGTCTTCGTGGCCTAGCCCAGCCATTTTCACGTGGAACACTCTACCGACGCTTGACCCCGCAGCGTCTTGCAGTGATCCCCTTGATCTACAGGTACTATCACCGTCCGTGCCAGGATTAAAAACGATGGTTCTGATACTAGACCGTTCCCAGAGCACATGGAAAACTGCTGATTGTTCCTCATTTCTCCGCGGGTCTCCTGGCAACAACTCGAAGTGACGCTGACCACGAGGCGAAACGGCCCGACAGGGCGGACGTTTCCCAATTGCCGGGACCACGAGTGTGATTCGGCGCAAACAGCCAACGGCTTTGCATAAATTGACTGGGATCAGAGTCAGAGATGTATGCCAATTCACGCATTCCGTAGCAATATGGGGGCCCAATGGATCGGGAAAACCGGGGAATCCGTTATTGAGGCAGAATCGGAGTAGAATGTCGTATCACTTTCCAACGAAGGAAATCCCGTGAACTCAATTCACAATTCTAGAATCTATACTATGTACGGAGTTCTTTTATCGGTGTTTGCCCGAAACCTAGATGACGATTAGCGCCAATATATTTGGAGAGAAGCTATCAATGCTTTGATACCGTAACAAGACCGGTGTATTTCGCCATACGATAGTGCTGAGCCGTGTTGTAGTACATGGATTTTCGAAATGCATGTATGCAATGACGACGATGGACATGCACCAGAAATGCAGGTGGATACAGTTTTCAAGTGGACTTAGAAGGAATTCTTATCAAGGTGCACAGCATGGCTGACTATGATCCGTTAATGGCCTGATTACTACGTCGCATCAGTGCTTGCAAAGGAGACCAGGATTCGAGGCACGAGCCCCGGCCTCCTGCATGTGGCATATTACTCGACAGCTTGACGGTTCATGAGGGTTCTCTAGGTATTTGGAGCATGGCTACCCATGTCTGCTCAATGTCAGCAGAGCCCAGGTCCCCAGCTTCTCAGGTACGCTCCCGGTCGTGCCGCATGGATTAATTTATTTTGATGCAGTCAGCACGTTTCCCAGTTGACACCGATCTCCGAGCTTGAGCGGGGAGGTTATGCAAGCCACAGTCGATTTAATTATCGGCGCGACCTTCTAGAATGGTTCTGGAGTCGGTTGGGAGTCCCAACTTTATGTTAGTATCCTGTAAATAAATTGACGGTCAGTACAACGCACGCTTTCAATGTCGTGTTTGAAGCTGAAGCTCTCAATGATATCACCAAGAAGAGTGAAGATAAGAACTTGTCAACAGATACTCTGTACTTAGGTGGATAAAATAAAATAAGCAATAGGCCCGAGGACCAATCCTGCGGTCATACAGTAGTATTTCTCCACGATGTTGTTAAATTTTGGTTGGATATGTATTGTTCCGGGAGATGCAGGTTAGCCACGAAGCAGGTCGACCCAGGGTCCACGTCATTGCAGTGGACTAGCCAGTTAACTATTTAACCCCTGTCACAGTTGAATTGACAGGATTAGTTTTCACCTGGCCTCCTTTTGTTAATTTGAAGGAATTGAATTTTGGCTTTGTGGGCTTGGATAATTAGGTGCATCCCTTACTGGGAGTGAGGCGTCAGAGCTGGGATTCACCCTGGAGAACAATTGGGGTAACAAACGACATCAAGAAGAGACACAAAATACATACACGTACAACCAAAACGCGAATTGAAATTCCATATGCCATTGGACCGTTGTGGTGGAAATCTGATGTTGAAAGTTCATGCCCGCTGTGTCCACCTAAATGTCAAATCAGCGCGAGCCGCGGTAGGTCCACATGGGCGCACTTTTCACGAAACGTAAACCAACGTAACAACAGGCTGCTGTTCTGGAACTCGGAGGCCTTTGAGGAAAAGATTTTCGTTCTAACACCTTGACTCCGTATTGGAGGAAGTGACCAAAAGACGAAAGATAGATTGACGAGTCTTCAGTCTTGATATTTCTCCCTCCAATGACCAAGTAATGCGTACTATAAGACGTGTGGAGATGTGACAGTCGTAGAACCTAGGTACTAGGTACAGCCACGAGTTGCTATTCCGTACTCGGTATTCTGTACTCTTTACTCCATACAAATGCTATAGAATAAGCCACCAGCAGGGCAATCACCATGAGGCGCTGGTTTTACCCCCTAGGGCTCATTGCCTCGAACCCACAGCGCGAACGTGCCGTGGTCGATCCAAGGGCCTGTCGGATCGATGGCGTCCTCCGTTATGGAGCCCGGGTGCTCAGACATCTGGTACTGAGTACATACTGAACTCTGGCAAACCCATGTGTGTGGGTTCTCCGTCTTCCGTACGGAGTATACTATTTACCATTGTATGTGCCCGGGACAAGTTGGTGGATCAAGCTGGACTGTGCGGGATCAGTTGATCATTGCAGGGGAAACTGAACGGTTGACCAAGATAAGTGGATGTGTGTATGGAAGACCAGGTGGAACAATAGGTACATTTTGCAAGAAAGAAAAATAAATAAAATAGAATAGAATGGAGATAGGGCGTTGACTATCGAGTTCGTAAAGCAAACCCTCTTCAGACAGTGCAGGAGAGAGAGCCGCGTCTTGAGGAGGGGCGTATGTAATTTTTGAAGGGGTACGGAGTACATGGCGTGTACGGCGTGGATACGGTATGTAATACACAGAAGTACAGTGGAAGGAGAAAGGCCAGAGGGAGTACCGTAGTAACTCTAGTACCACCTGGACGGAGTAGGCGCCTTATCCGTCCCGCACTCCCCGACCTCCCCTTCTTCTTTTCATCTCAAAATTGAAGAGTGAGAAAGAGGATGTGATAGAGAGAGAGAAAGATACTGACACAGAGAATCTTGATTTTCTATCTTCCTTTTACTTTCCTCTCCCTTCGATGAATTAACCCATACCTGGATCTGTGTGGTTATTTTGTACTCTCGAGTCTTCGACCCAGCCTCAAACCCCCGGAAAGTGGGTTGGCAAAATTACCCACCGGGCCCCTCTCTCTCCCTCTCCAAACGTTGTCAATTTTAGCCATGAGCCACGGCGAACACTGAGCCACGCCCCCCTTTCACCACCACGACTCACCCGATCTCCCCCCGCCTCCTTCTCCCCTCCTCAACCGGAGGCTACTCCCTTGGTGAACTGCGACCGATCGCTTCATGTTCGACTACCGTGCGCCAGAACTGGCCGTCGACACAAGATCTTCGCTGGCCACCAAAGTTGGAGCTTTTGCGACCGCTTTTGAGTACACCGACGAACAGGCCATCACCCCCACAGCTGTAACCCGCCATCACGGCCGGGCCACCAGCGCCTCTCAGGATTACGATCCCTTGAATCAATCGCCGCTCCAAAAGATGGCTACCGGATATGCTATCAGTCCCGAACCGCCGGCGCTGTTCGTCCGGGCCATGTACGATTACGATGCCGATGACCACACCAGTTTGAGCTTTCGTCGCGGCGATATTATCCAGGTTTTGAATCAGTTGGAAACTGGCTGGTGGGACGGGGTTATCGATAATACCCGTGGCTGGTTCCCGAGTAATTACTGCACTATCATCACTGAGGCTGACGACTTCGGCGAGCACATGATCCACGGCCATGATGAGACCGACATGAGCGCTGAATCTGGTCTCGAGGATGAATACGGCAATGGTCATGATGAAGAAGAGGAAGAGGAAGAGCTGGACTCGGAAGGCAACCCGCGCGATTCGTTGCCCATTCTTCCTATTGAAGGTGTCCCTGCACCTAAGGAGCAGGAAGAAGCCGCCTTTTGGATCCCCCAGGCCACCCCCGATGGCCGTTTGTTCTACTTCAATACGTTAACTGGCTATTCAACGATGGAATTGCCATTTGAGAACCCTACAGCTGCATCCGACATGGGCCCCCGAGACCGAAACAATTTCTTTGTACCCGACCAGACTCGACCACCTCCTGAGCTGATGGCGCGAGGTTTTGAACGAGATGAGGACGAATATGACGGCTCAGCTTCGGAAGCGGAAGGAGAATCACTCATGTTGAACTCGCACGACTCCATTTCTCGACGACGCCAGTCTTTCATGGACGGAGTATCCCCGGCCACTTCGATGGATTCATTATACCCACCTGGACCCAAGGACTTCAAGCCCTCTTCACAAACGAATAAAAGTCCCCAACCCACGTTCAGCAGTGGCGGGGCCACCAGTGTCAACACCTCAATCGCCGAAAGCTTCTCCCGACCTTCTATCTCCTCAAATACACCCCAACACTTTGTGGATGATGGCCTCGCTCCCCCTGTCTCATGGCCACTACTCGTGGATAACATGCGATTTGCAGTCGATACCTATCGACAAACATTACTCGCCGGCGAGCGATCTGAGTACGTTCGACGAGCGGAAGACATTTCCGATCATCTGCGTATGCTCTTGGCCGCTGGATCTGACACAACGGACAACCATTCTGGCAATCCATCCATAATTTCCACTAACAAAGCGCTATACCCCTACTTCCGGGACATGATGTCCAAATTCTCCAAGCTTGTTCTTTCGTCCCATATAGCTGCTGCTGATTGGCCGGGCTCCGATTCTGTCAATAAATGTATGCAAGAAGCCGATGGCGTCATGCAAGGAGTATACGGATATGCGGATGTCGCACAACAGCAGCGCGGGGAAAACATCCACAGGATTATCCCCGGTTTTGTCAGTGGTAGCTCTTGTGGTGGCAGCTGGCAAAATAACGGTGTTTCTTTGGAAGCATCGGGTCCGACCTCGTTCCTTGTCCCGGAAGGCGGCGACTCGCGAACTGAACCTTCAGTCTCCCTTGACTCCGCACTACTCGACCACATCGACATCCTTCGAAGATCTTTCGTCGGGTCAATTCGTCGTTTGGAAGAGCGATTATCCCTTAATCTGAAGATTGTGACAACTGTGGAACACCAAGAAATTTCAGATGCTGTTTCAGCTGCTGCAATCAAGGTCGTGGAACAATTTCGTCCATGGGTCTCTACTGTCGAGTCCATCAATCTTGTCCCCTTGGGGACAAGTTTCCAAAACCCTCAGCTTGTGGACTTCAGCTTACAGAAACAAAGGGCTTATGATGGTATTGGTGATTTCGTGTTGAGTTGCCAAGCGATCTCTGCTCCTCTCGCAGATGAGTGGGCAGAGCTTCGTGGCGATTCCTTGGATGACCGAATCACTGCCGTGCGTATGGTTGCAAAGCAACTCGAGAACTATGTGTCACAGATTGGTTTCTCATTATCATTGCTCCTAGAGCAGATCCCTGAAGAGGCTAATGCTGTTCTTCGGAGCGAAAGTCGCCTGGACGAGGAAGATGAGCCCTCCAAGGGCAACCATAATAGGTCAGAGTCTCAAGCTAAGATCGCTACGGAATCCATTGGTATTCCGTCATCCTATGCATTGGGCAAAGGAACTGACAAGGTACGCCGTAATATGGACAAGGCCCAGAGGTTCTTTGGCCAGGCTCCCCCCGCAGCCATCACCCGGGAGCCTATCACTCGGGAGCCTGTCAAGGAACCCGAGGAGACTCCGTGGTTCTTGAAGATGGATCACGAGGGTGAAGTATTCCACGATACCAAAAACGACACGCCGGTACTCAAATGTGGTACTTTGGCGGGATTGGTCGAACATCTTACGCGCCATGACAAGCTGGATGCATCCTTCAACAACACTTTCCTTCTCACTTATCGTTCATTTACCTCAGCCTCGGAGCTTTTCGAAATGCTTGTCCAGCGCTTCAATATCCAGCCTCCGTTCGGATTGACTGCTGAGGACATGCAAATGTGGATTGATCGGAAGCAAAAGCCCATCCGTTTCCGAGTAGTCAATATCTTAAAGAGTTGGTTTGACCAGTTCTGGATGGAGCCAAACGATGAAGTGAACATGGATCTCATGCGGCGGGTCCATGATTTCACCAAAGATTCCATTGCTACGACGAAAACCCCTGGTGCGCCTGCATTAATTGCTGTGCTTGAACAACGCCTCCGCGGCCAGGACACAACCAATAAGCGTCTTGTCCCCACTCAGAACACTGCAGCACCTCAGCCGATCATTCCAAAGAACATGAAGAAGCTCAAGTTCCTGGATATTGATCCTACAGAGTTTGCCCGGCAGTTAACAATCATTGAGTCGCGTCTCTACTCTAAGATTAAACCTACTGAGTGTTTGAACAAAACATGGCAAAAGAAGGTTGGCCCTGGCGAGCCAGAACCAGCCTCTAATGTTAAGGCCTTGATTTTGCACTCTAACCAGTTGACAAACTGGGTTGCGGAAATGATCCTGATGCAAGGTGACGTCAAGAAGCGTGTGGTAGTAATTAAACACTTTGTAAATGTTGCTGATGTACGTTGATCGAATTCCCCACTCTACCCTTGTCGCATTACTAACGGAACGATGCAGAGATGCCGCACGCTCAACAATTACTCGACTTTGACATCGATCATCTCCGCACTTGGAACTGCTCCTATCCACCGACTAGGCCGTACATGGGGTCAGGTTAGTGGCCGTACATCTGCCATCTTGGAACAGATGCGCCGCCTCATGGCAAGCACCAAGAACTTCGGTGAATACCGCGAGACTTTGCATCTTGCCAACCCTCCTTGTATTCCATTCTTCGGTATGACCCACTACCCGACACCCAAGGCATGGACTTGCATTGGAGACCTCCTTCATGCTACTCTCGATCGGGCAACTCACATGGATTATTCTAGGTGTCTACCTCACGGATTTGACCTTTATTGAAGATGGTATCCCCTCACTCACGCCATCGGAACTAATCAACTTCAACAAGCGGGCAAAGACCGCCGAAGTAATTCGGGACATCCAACAATATCAAAATGTCCCGTATCTCCTTCAACCCGTTCCCGAACTTCAGGATTACATTCTCAGTAATCTTCAAGCCGCGGGTGACGTGCACGATATGTATGACCGGAGTCTCGAAATCGAGCCCCGGGAACGCGAAGACGAAAAGATTGCAAGGTATGCTGAAACCACAAACAGAGAGAAAGGCTCCTTGCTTTTTGCAAGCACCGTCGCAATTCTGCGATGATTTGTTCCAGCCTGTTTTATTTTTGTCTTTGTCTTTGTCTCTTTTTGCTTTTCTTCGATTTATTCCTGGACATGGTGTCTGGCTTGTTTCGGCGATACCCAAATTTGACCTCATATTTCTTTTTTTTTTCTTTTTTGACTTGATTTTTTTGGAGCAAGAAAGGCAACGTTTTGAACCTTGTTTGAGATGAGACTAACCGCCTTTGATTCTGAACCGCGTAGATTGCTCTCAGAATCTGGTTTCCTGTAGGATGTGGCGGAGACCCCTGTCCCTCTGCACCTGCGGGCGCCCGTCGCCGACCGATATCGTGGCCCACCCGCTGCCACAGCGATTCGCGCTCGAATGGATCCAATCAGGATTCTAGGATAGACGATATCGCCGACTGGAAATCATGTGTCTCACCATCCCGCAGCTAGCACATGCCGCCGGTCTCCCCTTTTGGACAATCTTGAACCCTGCGACCGTGTCTAAGACCAATCCAATTGGCCCCCGCCTGAATCTAGCTACTGCACACCGTCCAAATCAAAGACGCTGCGAATCATGCCATACGAAACCGGCCATCCTTGCATGCCCTCCTCGGAAGGCCACTGCTGTTCTTCTCTGGTGATCCAGTGGGGAATCGGCTTAGATCTCATGAACCCGATTTACACGCAGCCATCCTCACCTTATGCATGACTCCACCCATCGCTGCTGCATAGAGCGAGGTTTTTACTACTTGCATCCGAAGCACATCTCATTTCATTATTAGATCCCATCTCCCGGAAATCGACACCGGAAACGCTCATTTTTCTCCTTCTACCTTACTTCAGAGCCCTTGAGTGCAGGGTATATTAACTCCCTCTGACTTTTCTCGGCCATGCACTCCAACCGGCATACATCCTGACCAACCTGCGGTGTATCTCGCCCGCTTTTCTTTGTTCCTCCAACTACCCCACCGTCCTTTTCGCATATCTTTTGTTATCTGCTGACGGGGTGAGGTATATCTTGAGTTAATGTTTGGATGCCATCTCTAATGATCTATCACGACTTTCAAGCCAAGTAAATTTCCCATTTTGGGCTTTATCTTGTTCTTTTCGGCTGGTGCTGATCGCAAGAGACACCTTGGATATTTCTTGTTGACCAGCTTTGTATCTATTTTGTTTCAATATCTATCTGAAATATACCCCTAGTTCGACCATATAACGGGCCAATGGAAATTTTTCTCTTGGAATACATTTTCTTATCTCAGAATTTTTAGTAGCGACTGTGGAGATCGATCTGATCTATCACTCGATGTTGCCGGGTTGAGTAGTAGGCCCACGGTCTAGATTGTCCGTATGTACCAGGCGCTGTACAGCGTACGTATCATGGAATCCTCTATTCTGACCTATCAGAAAATACAGTACTTAGGCATGCATGGATAGGTACGAGTAGTGAGTTGGTGTGAATTTGAGTATGGACCCGTTTTTTTCTTTAGAGCAGATTTGCTAATTTTGAGGGATATGGCATTTGTGCTCTGAATACGAAATCCAGAGAGAAATAGAAAAGAATCAAGTCGCTAAGCGCCGGGGACACCGGATGAAGCTCAAAGTCAGAGAAGCGTAATAATCGTAGAAGTTCTATCTCATCAAGGACCCTTATGGGACAGCTTGGTCCCAACCTTTAGGCTGCTGGTGCAGGTTTTTCCCCGATATCCTGGAACAACTTCATTTTGACCTCAGACGCCAAGAGGCCCTTTACTTCCTCTGATACAATGCGTTGCCCTCCACGGACAACCTTATCCAGCTGCTGATCCTTCGCCGAGGCAGCCCCGCCTCGAGGGCCACTTGCCTCGATTCCTCGCGCCGCCTTGCGGGCCTTTTCGCTAATATCCATCATTTGCTTGCTGCCGTAATCCCGGGAGGCGAACAGCGGGCTTTGGCTTAGCGTAGCGACCCAGTATTTATTCCATAGTAAAGACAGTATATCCGTCTCGAGTGTGCTTTTGAAATGTGTCGTTTCGAGTGAATAGTATTGATTCGCATGTGCGCCAAAGTCTTCTGACTTGCCAAGTGGGATGGTCTGATATTCGTCGTCTTCCTGGGCTTCCTTTGAAGGCGTGAAGCCATCGGGGAAGGTGCGGAATGCGCCGATTTCAACACGACCCGCTGAGATGGTGCGCTCGGGATCGATTACAACGGCCACAAATGGCCCTGTCATTTGCTGAGTCTGTTGCGTAGCCACATCGATTCCAGATAACCAGCATCCATATCCCGGATGGCTGTGGTACCAGCCCACAGCATTTTCCATGCGTCCCGCATCCCGGCATGACTGAAGATATGATACCATGTACTCGTTTGCTTCGTCCTGCGCGTTGACTCGGGTTTCTGTACCTTCGACAGGAAGGCGGAATGCATCTGTGACGACAAATGTTTCCCGTAGGATGTAGCCTTGCATCAGACCCATCACTTCCAAGGACCCGCCTGAGCGAGCGTGCATTACCATTTTCAATAGTGCCGTAGCGGAGATGCGGACGGATTTAAAGTAGTAAGGGTCTGCCGCCCAGGGCCGCTCGGCATTGAGGGCTTTTTGTGTCGCCTCGTCGTATTGATAAAGGGCATCGCGCTGTGGATCGAAGACGCTGATGGAGTTTTCTCGCTCTGTCAAAGTATAGATATACACTGGTCAGTCTTTTCGTTCATTTGTCTTTATCTTTGAATTAAAAGAGGAGTATATTACCCCAGGACTGCTGAGCAGCCTGCATTCTTGCAATGAAGAGAGAAACTGGTGCTGAATTATTGAAAGATAGAGTAGAAATGGAATGTGAGGGGGCGGAATTGATGAGGCTATGGAGGGGAAGATGGCCAAAGGTAGCTTGGTTAGCTTGATGGAGTTCCCCTCCGATGCGGTGTGGGGCAGCAAATGGGGCAGAATCCAGACTTGTGGGCGGTGAATGGTGGTTGCCCCTGGAGACGATCGGACCAAACAGGGCGACCGGACGGGACGATGAACCTGTTCTGTTATCACTTGCGATCCAGCCCTGGCTTCCCCTCATAAACACAACCTCTACTCTTGCATCCCATCCCCATGTCTTGCAACTGACCACTCCCACCCTCTTTTGTTCCTTTGTTCGGTGCTGTGTGTCGCATATTTTCTCCATCTCCCTACCCATTCTAACAACGAATTGGGCTGTCTTGTTTTGATCCCTTCGGCGTAGTCGCAGTCGCAGTGTCGACATACATCCCCGTCGTTGGAGACACATTCTTTGATTTTCTATCTGAATATCCTCCTGTCTGACAGGGAATTGCCTTGACATGGCGGTTGACACAAGTTATCTGACCACACAGGTCAACAATATCGTTGAACAACTTCATGGCATCTTCGATGACATTGGAGTGCCTGCTCGCGAACGCGATTCGCGCGAGGCAGAGGTAAGTCGATCCCGAGCGCAACCCTCAGCATATAGAATTGTGACTGAACTGGCCTATAGTTATTCAGCGCTCTGTCCGAAACATTGAATAATCACCTTAAGATCGTCGACGAGTAGGTGCAACCATCCAAACAGAAACCCACCTCCATTGCTAACAAAGACTTTTAAAGAGAAAAAGAGGAAATGACATTAGAAGCCCAGCGCCTTATCACAGCCATTCAACAAATGGAAGCTTCTCTAGGCGATGAAAGGGCAAATGGCCAATACGAGCTGAACCGTGACGATCTACGCGTTACCTACCCGCTCAACCGGTGTATCGCTTTCTTGCGCGAGAAGAGTGAAGGCATGAGTAAGCTTCACCGCGAAAGATTTGAGCAAGTCAAGAGTGCGTCCATTCAGATTCCAACTTCTTTGCGCATAGCTTGCTGACCTAACCTAGAACTTGTCGATGCCCTCGAGTCCTACTCCTCTCATCTTGAGACATCATTTCTTCATATCGAATTACCTCCAACTGCGCCAGGCTCAACAATTCCACCGAGCTTTGACCTTTCACCTTCCTACGTCACGGCTCTCGACTCAGAATTTACTCGCGTCTACGAAGAGTATCACCGTCGTGTTACCTATGTCCAAACTGCCAGCGAGGAGATCATTAAGCTCTGGGCTGAGCTTGGCACCCCACAAGTACAAACTGATCCCAACATTGTCAAGTTCTATCGCGAGTCCCCTGAGCAACTTGGCCTTCACGAAGCCGATCTTGGTAACTTGATGGCAAGACGTGACAAGCTTGTGGAGGAGAAGAAGGGCCGCGAGCGCAAGATCAAGGAGATCAGAGCCAATGTCGAAAGTCTCTGGGAGCGCTTCGGGGTCGAAGAATCGGATCGCAAGGCTTTCCTGGCTGCTAACCGTGGCTGCGGTCTCCGCACGATTAATGAGTTTGAAGAGGAACTGGCTCGTCTAAATGAATTAAAAAGACAGAATCTGCACCTCTTTGTTGAGGATGCTCGCTGTAGGCTCCAGGAGCTTTGGGATAGTCTTTTCTTCTCCGAAGAAGAGATGCTCGACTTCACACCCGCTTTCTCTGATGTATGCAGCGACGCTCTCCTGGAGGCCCACGAGGCCGAAATTGCTCGTTTAGAAACACTGAAGGAACAGCGCGCGCCCACATTGGAGATGATTGACAAACACCGTGGTATTCTTGCTGATCGTGAGGCTTTGTCGTCATCCAGCCAAGATGCCTCCCGTCTGATGGCTCGAGGAAACAAGGGTGAGAAGCGAGATCCCGGAAAACTGCTGCGCGAAGAGAAAATGCGGAAGCGTATTGCGAAAGAACTTCCTAAACTTGAGGCCGACCTGCGCAGAGAACTGGAGCGATGGGAAGACGAATATGGCCGACCTTTCTTGGTTCATGGAGACAGATATCTTGACAGCTTGACTCCTGCACCTGCCGCAAGACCCCCGACGCGGTCGAAGACTCCATCAGCACCCCCATCCACTACGAAGTCCACCACATCGAGACAGCCAGTATCTCGCCCTGGTAGCTCTATGCGGGGTCCTCCTCCCCCTCGCTCTGCAACCAAGACCCCCAATGGAAGTGCCCCTGTGAAGCACAACACCATCGGCTACTCTGGAGCTCGATCTGGAGCTAAGTCTCCAACAAAACTTCCGGCTCGTGCTCCATTGAGCAATATGCCTCATGGAAACAACTCTCCTGAGCGTCGCGCTGGGCCCGGAAACTACTCCTCAAGCACCATAAATGGCAAGATGCCTCCCCCTCGTGGGCCTCCTCCACGTATGCGTGCATTGACTGTCGAGTCAAAGGAGCGCAACAGCCACATTATGGAGCCCCCTCGCTGCAACAGCGCCATGTCAAGTGCATTCGTCCGTCCTGTGAGCCCCGAAGATGTTTACGATGACCGTCAGCGGTCTTTCATGAGCTCTTCTGTCATGTCAAATCATCGCCAGATAGGAATCTCCCATTCTTCTCATTCCTCTCTGTCGTCCCTGTCCTTGAATTCATCCCAGGGTTACCCACGTGCAAACCCATACCTTTCGCACGCACCGCCACCTCCTGCTCTTCGTCAAACGTCAAGCTCATCAGCTGGAAACACAACCATTTCTGGTTCTGAGAACTGGGAGACCTTTGATGATGCATCCGATGCGGAAGCCGACACTAGTGACGTATACTATGCAAAGATCCGTGCTGCGCATGGCAAGCGCTTTGCCCCTGATGATAGCATGGACTTCATGGGCAAGAAGAGTAAGGGCATCCGCAGTGTTAGCCCTGATGGTCCTCACCCTGGCCAAGTTCTTCGCGTTGCGGGCAGTGACACCGAATGGACCGATGAATTCGAGACTTACTGATCACCAAAACGCGTTGTCTATCTATTTGAATTTTCAGGCTCTTGACGCTCCAGTTCCTTGAAATATTTTTCCTCTTATGTTCGGCGCCTCGGATATTGAGCTGTGGTTACGCAATCGCTTGGCTTACTTGACGATCCCATGACTGGACTCTGTATGGCTCATGGCTCATGACGGATATTGACGATCCTTGATGAATGAGCTTTCTCAGATTCCCTTAAACGGGCTGGTGTTTCCCCACACGCATCTACTATCGATACACGCCCATTTCGACTTTCCTTCGTGTTTAAAATTACGATGCACATCATGCCATCCCTGTCTATGCTCTTCTTTTCTTCTGTTGATCTTTCTCCAGTCCACAGCAGTAAGATCATTTGCTGCTGCTCGAGGGTGGTTTCTTTTGTCTTTCTCCTCCACATAGTTCTCTCCACGAAGAACTTCTCTCTCAACCTCGGACGGGGTTTTTTAATTTTGTTATTTCTTTGCTGCTCTTTGGGCATGGCGTTTTTTGTCTGTCTTTTGGTTTTGCTTTTCACGGCTTGGTGCTCACGGTCCACTTATTCCCTCCCCCATCTCCCACTTGTGCGGGATTGGACTTTTTGCTGCGTCGTCTTAGTGCGACTGTCCTATTTTCTCTCTTCTAGCGCCGTATAGTGCCTGCTTGTATTTATTTTTTTCTGATAATGTCATATTTTTCACACAAAAGATCCTTCTGGCCCTGAGTAGATGAAAAAAATAAATAAATAAACATCCTAAGATATCGTAATAGTACTTGATCATTTACATCGGAAGAAAAACCTTGCAGTCTGATCAAGAGTCCTCTTTAGACAAGTTGTCTTGAGACAAGGAAGCAAAGCCCATAACGCGGTTGATATTGTTACATGTAGACTTGTACCACCGATAGTGTCAGCTCAGAAAACACAGAATGTGTTAATTTTCGTCCTGTTCAATCGCGCGAATTGTATCCAATTTGAAGCCTTTTCTCCTTCAATATTCGAGCTTCCCTGGTCCCACAATAGGTGAAGAAACTGCAGGACTGTATAATTGCACCAGAAGCCTGTCGCAGAAATGGATTGCATAAATAACGCCTCGACCTGGGAACGTTGCTCTCTTGTGCAACACTCTGTGCCCGCAATAAAAAGAGGGAAAAATATGTCGTGGGCGAATTGCAGACATGAATTCGCAGTTAGTGATTGGATGGTTTGCCAAAGAGAATCGAAAATTGGTTGAAGCTCTCCAGTATCTTCTGCGTGGGGCATCAAAGCTTGGTAGCTGTAGAGGAGACATGCATAGTAGTGTGCTTCAATAATGGCGTGAAAAGATACTGCCGTGGCATCACCATTCGTGGAAATGAGAGGACTCATAGATGTAGCTTTGTCATATGCGGTCAGTATTTTAGTAGACCAGTATTTCATATCTACTTTCTTGGGGCCAGGGGTGCTGATAGCACTGTTATCATAATACTGCAACCTTTCGGCCACGGTTATGTCATTGATAAGTGCAGTAAAAGTCCAGGGTTGACCCATAGATGCAGGCGATTCGGACATGTAATCTCGCTTAGAAAGGTCTGTTGCAAAGGCTGAAACGTTCCCGAAAGTCTCCAAGTCAATGACCTCCTTGATAAAGAACTTGAGCACAGTGTGCTCGTTCTCCTCATAGAGTTTTTGAAGATCATGTTTTTCAATAATTGCACGGCAAGCGCGAAGATGGAGCTTCCAATCTGTCGATCCGGGGATATGCATCTCTCCATAGCAGAGAACAACCATCGAGGCAAGTGTTTCGATAAGAGAGGAGTCTTCGGGTGCTGCATCGAATGAAGCTGGACTTTTTTCAAGTTCGAAGCGCATTTTCTCCGTCAATATTTGGATAATATGATGTCGAATACGAGAATTGATTTCTATTATGCTTGATCGATCATGCTCGGTAGCTACGGCAGAGAGATGGGCAGCGGCAAGACCCAGGATAGACAGACGAAGACATGATGACCGGCTGGCTAAAGGTAGGACAAGGCTCCTCCATGGATTGCTTGGACCGTCAAGCCAGGTCAGTCGAAATGCGACGCTATCCCAAAAGTGTTGGAGTAGTTTGTCTGATAAAGAAACTGAGAGTTGTCGATTCATCAAATCGAGGTTCGTTGAGCTAAGGTATACGCCCCTTTCGGCATCATGGTCGTTATCAAAGCTTGTCGCAGGCTGACCCAAACACCTAATTCGAGACCTGTTCTCTGTATTCACCAGACGACCCTCGCTTAAAACAGGCACTTTCTTGCCTGTTAAGTGACCACGGCTAGCAACGCCCTGATCCCACCTCAAATGAAGAAGAGGAAAACCAGGACAAGATAATCCACGAATGCAGCATTTTTGGCATTGGGGGATTGTCCGATCGCATTTTATGCGGCGTTTAATGCAGCAACGGCAATCTATGACCAATTAGTCGCCGTTCTGTTGGGCTGTTCCAGGCTTTGGGGTAACTACCTTTTGATGCTAATCGACGATCGGGTGGTAGCAAATCAATTCTAATGTTCCTCCTGGCTTTGGCAGCTGATGGTGACGGCGACATCTTTACTTAAATCATTGAGAGGTGTAGTGGATATGGTAGAATAAATGCCGGCATTGTGGTAGTATTTTGAATTAATTATGGTTGGCCGTCGTAGTATTTACCCCGCGCAGTTTATCGGCTAATATGCGGGGAATCCGGGGAAGGCCTCGCGATGAATCGTAGTAATACTAGGATTCAGTAGTGACTATTACTAGTTTTCTCAAATGTAATAAACGACAGAAGCATTCATTATCTGCTTGGCTTGCCTTTCATTTTATGCTGAGAGGTGGTGGGATTTTCTCGTTGTCTAACGATTTTCTCGTTGTCTAGTAGATTGTGTAGTACCAATTAGGGCTGGTATGCATGTTCCACCAAGTAAGCGGCGGCAAAGAGTCCGCTCTTCCCTAAAGCATCGCATTTTGCAGAGTCATTTCGATTGTGATGTACTTCACTTCATCACATATTGACTGTCTCCTCATCCTCCACGCCAAACAAAACTCTCATCGGATCCTGATAATTCATAAATCCAACGCCTGGTTCACAAAGTCCATAACCAAGAAGTCTTTGGGCCTGAGGTTTCAATTTCCTAACTCTCTCAAGTGGTATCATCAAGAACTGATTTTCAGCGGGACGTAGAGTGGGCTGGCAGAGGAAGATGCCCACTGTTTCTCGATAGTCATTTCTGTAGCCCATATATTAGCGCGCTGAAGGTAGATTGTGAACGGCGAAGACATGACCATGGCCTACTGTGTTATATTGGCGCCTCCGGCGTGATAAGTGTTACCCAAGAATATCAGTGCATCGCCCGGTTCAAGCTCTGCAGGAATAGCTTCTTCATCTAGAGGTCGTCGCTCAGGTCCCCACAAATGCGAGCCAGGAATGGCAATGGTGGCTCCATTCTCCTTTGTTGTCTTGGTCAATGCAGTGACACAGCCAATCATTACGGGCAATTTCTTATCACTTGGATGATAATCACTTATGGCAGTAGTCAGTAAAGTTTTGTCCAGAAGAAACCGTGGTTGAGCTTACTTATCATCCCGATGAAGTACCTGTTGTCGACCCCCAGGATTAACCCGAAATCCCACGGTGGAAGAAATGATTGGCTTCCCGCTAACAGTCTCTTGGTGATCACCTCTCCAGAAAGTGTAACTGGAAGAAACCATGGCATTGGCCACTTCAATGTATAGAGGATTACAAGCAAGCTCAACGCAGCCATCAGAAATACCTAATAAGCCACTGGCTCTCTGAGTAGTTTCGGGAAAAAACCCATATTTATCTGGAGTATCACCATCGAAGTGAGGTTTCAAGTCAGTCTTGATCTGACGAGCTAGTTCTTTCGAGATGAGGTTTTCTATTATTACACCTCCTTCCCGCTCAAGTACCTCGATGACTTGTGCCGGTGTTGTAGTGGGTTTGGCGGCGTCAAGCCGTACGAAAGATGGCTTTTCAGTGGCAGTAAGAGCGACCATATTGGCTAAAACAAAATAAAATAAGAATGGGAATGACAATGTCAAGTAGAAATTGTTGTTCAAAGAAGAAAGTTGAATGAAGAGCGAATTAAGGAGCGGCCGATACGTTATATAGGAAAAGCAACATAATGGGCCTTTACTTCTCGTTTCTAGAGCAGTAAACAAGTATTGTCCTGTACCTGACCAAGCTAGACTGAATGAGATAGGTTACCTGAGAAAATGCTCTCAAGAACCCACCGTGAACCTGAGAATGCATGTCCAAAAACGAAAGGCCGGGAGAGAAAGTGAAGCTGGCCTTGTGATAACGCGCCATGGCCACTTAACTTAAGCTCTAGTGGCACGTCTCAACTAAACCATTTTTGGGAGGTCGGACGAAAATAACCAATCAAGTAAAACTAGAAACCGAAAAATCAAAAAGGAGCGAGGATTTAGCGAGGTTAACCGCTCCGGCGCAGACTAAGTCAGATGGGGCAGGGCGGGCGAGAAACCACATGCGGGGTCGGACAATTAGGGGCACTGCTCGTGGGCAACACGAAGTAGTATTAGATAGGGAAGACATGCAATCGCCATTGACTGCCATGAATACTATTTCTGAAATACTTGATTCTGTGTCGAATATCAAAAGAGAATTCAAGAGGCTGACCGGGATCGGTTCGGATTGGCTTCCTGTAGAGAAAGGTTCACCGAGACGGCCTGCGGCCAAGCATTTAGCCTCGAATTCGAAAATCTTGCTCTTGAACCCAGCCATTGAAATCGATTTGGGGCTCTAAGCCGAGGCTTGTTTAGGATTCCCTCGGAGAAAGAAAAAAAAACCCATCTATCCTCCCCAGACGCGATTTCCTTCCTGTACTCCACCGTTAGAACAACTTCTCCATCATTTCTAACTCGATCGTCCTCCCCACAAGCACTATGGTCACCCAAGTGGAGAAGGACGACACATTCGAGTCAAAGGGGAATCATGCAGTTTTCCCACCCGCCAATGAGCTTGATCAAGATGGCCAGATTGTATCCGGCGGGCCCCGACGCTCGCCTGACTTGAAGCGCAAGTTGAAAAGTAGACACTTGCATATGATCGCAATTGGTCAGTGACAGATAGAATCTGCAAGAAAAGGGAGACAAAGCTGATTCAAGAGACAGGTGGAACCATCGGAACTGGTCTTTTCATCGGAAGTGGAACTGCTCTAGCGCATTCAGGCCCAGTTGGTGCGCTCATCGCATACATCTTCATCGGCACCATCGTCTTCTCTGTTATGACTTCCCTAGGAGAGATCGCCACATACATCCCAATCTCTGGGGCATTCACATCTTATGCAACGCGATTAGTTGACCCAAGTCTCGGATTTGCTATGGGATGGCTCTATTGGTTTTCATGGGCCATCACTTTTGCTCTTGAACTAACCGCCACGGGTCTAATTATCCAATATTGGGATAGTTCCATCCCAATCTCCATTTTCATAGCTGTTTTCTGGGTATTGATGACCTTGCTAAACATGCTCCCGGTGAACTTCTATGGTGAACTCGAGTTCTGGTTCTCGAGTATCAAAGTCTTTACAGTTCTTGGGTTCATGATATTCGCGATTTGCATAGATGCTGGTGCCGGGGATCAAGGCTACCTTGGCTTCCATAATTGGGTTCATCCAGGCCCCTTTGCCGACTACCTCATAACTCCAGGCCCAACTGCTAAGTTTGTTGGCTTCTGGGCAGTTCTCATTCAAGCCGGATTTTCGTGTCAGGGAACTGAACTGGTTGGTGTCGCAGCGGGAGAGACTGAAAATCCACGCCGTACAATTCCAAGAGCGATCAAAACGACGTTTATTCGTATTATACTGTTTTTTGTCTTGACAGTATTCTTTATTGGTCTTCTTGTGCCATATGACAATGAGGATCTCTTATCCGATTCATCCAACGCATCTGCATCACCGTTTGTCATTGCTGCAAAACTGGCTGGTGTCAAGGTTCTGCCTAGCATTATCAATGCTGTTCTGTTGACAGTTGTCTTATCTGCAGCGAATTCGAACATATACAGCGGTAGTCGTATCCTTGTTGGCCTGGCACATGAAGGGTTTGCCTTTTCCTTTTTCACCAAGACCACCAAAGGCGGCGTCCCATTCTATGGGGTTTTACTCACCTCGGCCATTGGCCTCCTTGGCTTTTTGAATGTTTCCAACTCGGGTACAACAGTTTTTAACTGGTTGTTGAATATTTCAGCCGTTGCAGGATTCATAGCCTGGGCAACGCTGAATACCTGCCACATAGGTTTCATGAGAGCTTTGAAAGCCCGCAAGATCAGCAGAGACGTTCTTCCATATAAGGCACCACTGCAACCCTATCTTGCTTGGTATGGCCTCGTGGTTAACATTTTGATCATTTTCACGCAAGGCTTCACGGCCTGGATTCCTTCGTTTAGCGTGGAAAACTTCTTTGTGGCATATGTTAGCCTGATACTTTTTGCAGTTTTGTGGATTGGTCATAAGATTATATTCCGCGACGCCTTTGTCTCCCCCCTTCAAGCGGATCTGGACACTGGACGCATTGAAATTGAGAATGAGCATTGGGAGGTCGCTATGCCAACGACTTGGTACGGCAAGCTTTGGAACATGGTAGCTGGATAGACACTCAGCGATACCTCGCATCCTTCGCATTTTTATTTGAATTTCACGAATAGTTGCATTGAGAGCGGACTCCAGAAGTCGTATATACCTACAAACCCAGTTTAATCAAACCCTCAAACCATTCTCGCTGACGGGAAGAAAAAAAATATTTTGCATAGAATACAATATTGTACAAATTGTCTGGCGTTGATGATTGTTTCTTTATTTATTGCTTCCCGGGAGCCAAAGAGCCCATCCAACTCTGGTCTGCATTTTTCTCCTTATTACCAGAGGATTTGGGAACCCGTCTGCCCACGGCTGGGACCAAGGACTGCGTTAGGGCCTTTGCCTCTTGTAACCTGCGAACAGTCTCGTCTCGTCCCAAGATAGCCATAGTCTCGGGAATACCCGGTCCTGGTGCCGAGGCCGAGAGAGCCCAACGAAGGTAGTGATACAATTCCTTCTTAAAGAGCTTGTCTACAGCAATGGGTGCATCTTGTAGCTCAGAGGGTAATAAAACAGATTCAGAGCCGTCATACGAAGTGATGTTCGTGCGGTGTGTTTCCAATGTCCAGTGGGCAGATGGTACGAGAGTGAAGGCAGCAGCGGCAGTATGGAGGGATACCATTGGGATACTGGCAGTCGGAGTAAGGTCAGACGGTGAGAGGGGTGTAGAGGCAGGCGTATAAGGAGGTCGATCAAGCTCTGTGGTGAAAAATGTGAAGTTGCGCTCTAAAAACTCCGAAGCTGTTGTATATGACTTGGCATCAGCGCGCAGGAGGGGAGCGACATATTCACTAAGCGTACGGCCCTCCAAAATCGGGGTGAGGGATTTTTGAAGATCATTCTCAACCACGATGGTTGAAACTCTGTCCACCATTTGGTCGAAGTCATGCCCACCGTCGGCTGTAAATCGCTGAGCGTGAGCTTTCTGAAGGAACCAAAGCTTTTCGAAAGCCACGACAGTATTTCCACGCGTAATCTTCAAATTGAAGATATTCTCCAATTCATTCAAGTTAAAGACGTCAGACTTTTGTGAATGGGACCAGCCTAAAAGTGCCGCAAAGTTGACCAACGTATTTGGGAAGATTCCTTGTTGGTCCTTGAACGAGGAAAGATCGATGTCAGCGTTCCGCTTGCTCAACTTCTGTCCGTTTTTATCAACGAGAAGAGGAACGTGACCAAATCGCGGTGGTGTCCACTTGAACGCATTGTAGAGGGCCATGTGCATTGGGGTAGATGGCATCCACTCCGTGCCTCGAATGACATGGGTAATCTTCATAAGATGGTCGTCCACCACATTGGCCAAATGATATGTCGGATGCCCGTCCGATTTCATAAGGATGGGATCATCATAGACGCGATCAATCAGATCTAGCTTGTTCACGTTGGGTTTGTTTTGACCCGTCTTGCCATAGACAAGGTCTGTGAACATGGGGTATCCATCCACCTTTAATCGTACCACATGAGATTCTCCCTTGAATGCACGGTCATCAGACTCTTCTTGAGAGATATCGGCACATTTACGATCGTATCCGGGTGCGAGTCCTGCTTGACTGCGATGGCGGGCGTGGGAATCAAGGCGCTCGGAGGAGCAGAAGCATCGGTAGGCGTGACCGTTGTTAACTAGGTCGTTGGTGTGGGTTCTATAGAGAGCCGTTCGCTCAGACTGGGGAGCATGGATGTCAGCAATGGTTGAAGAGAAGTGTCGGGTGTAGGATGGCCGCTCACTTGTCTATATGGTCCATATTGACCACCGACCACAGGACCTATTATTTTCAGATTAGCCCATGCCGATTGACTCAAAATGCAGATTGGTTCTACTGACCTTCATCCCAATGAAGTCCTGCCCAATGTAGGTCGTCATATAGTCTCTGTTCGGCGTCTGGGATTGTCCGTTTCTGTGTGTCCCTTAATAGTTGCTCATGCCATATCTTGAATGTGCGAACCAACCTGGTCGGTGTCTTCAATACGCAGTAGAAACTGACCCCCAGTGCGCTTCGCAAGAAGATAATTAAACAAAGCTGTGCGCAGAGAGCCCAAATGGAGATATCCGGTAGGCGATGGAGCGAAACGCGTGCGCGCCGGAGCGTCGGGGAGGTTGTTCTTCGGCTTGCGGAGTTGCGAGCCTG
Organism: Penicillium sumatraense; assembly: GCA_020086695.1. Taxonomy (NCBI): domain Eukaryota; kingdom Fungi; phylum Ascomycota; class Eurotiomycetes; order Eurotiales; family Aspergillaceae; genus Penicillium; species Penicillium sumatraense. The sequence continues at coordinate 353,968 of JAGIKU010000841.1, read as the reverse complement.
CGGATGTAGACGACGCTCTGCATTGGATGCAAGTCCAGGATCGCCGGGCCAAGATCCCGCGAGCTGGAGTCCTCATTGCGATCAGATGCGACGTGGGGAAAGGAGGAGTGGATTGACAGAGGAATGCTCAGATGTTCAGAATGGAAGTTGGGGGGGGATTTTTTTTGCGGAGGCTCGGCAGCTCCGCACTCCGCGCGACTTGCGGGAAGCTTCCCGCAAAAATTCGATGACCAACACAACTTTGATTCCTTCTTCTTTCTTCTCGCTTTCTCTTCTCCTTGCCAACTCTGCCATCGTTTCTCCTTCCGCAGCTCCCTGTGAACTTCGTTTTCACAATAATATCTGAAGCAGTAAGTATTGATCTTGATGTTGCCCATTCTGATCTGCTCGTTTTGTTGACCGATGCTGATTTAATTTGCAGTGGCTCAAGTTGAAGTCGACCTCTACGGTATGCGCAAGATCCATACAAGCCCCGAACAACATAAAATCACATCCAGAAAACAAGAAAAAAAAGACTAATTCTGTCATTTCACTGCTACAGAGGTCTTAGAGGTCCAAAGAGGGGCAACCAAGGAGGAAATTCGTTCGGCTTACCGCAAGGTACGACCGCTATTTACCATCCAACCTGCCGTAAGATATAGCACTGACAGTGAATCTATTTTTTATAGGCCGCTCTATCCAGTCATCCGGACAAAGTCCCCGAAGAGGAGCGCCCAACTGCTGAGATCAAATTCAAATCCGTTCAAGAAGCCTATGAAATCCTCTACGATGATAACAAGCGCCACATTTACGATACCCATGGCATGTCGGCATTTAATGGCTCTGGCGACCCCGGGATGGGTGGTGGTATGCCTGGAGATGTCGACCTTGACGACTTGCTAGCGCAGATGTTCGGTGGCATGGGCGGTGGTGGTATGCCTGGTATGGGTGGTATGGGAGGTATGCCCGGCATGGGGGGTATGCCTGGTGGCAACCAGCCTCGCCGAAGCCGCAACGAACAGCAAGATTATGAAGTCAGCCTGGAAATGCTCTACAAGGGGAAGACAGTCAAATTCGCCAGCACCAAGAACGTTATCTGCAGTCTGTGCAAAGGAAAAGGTGGCAAAGAGAAGGCCAAGGCCAAGGAGTGTTCCACCTGTGAAGGTCACGGAGTCAGGGAAGTTATAATGCAACAGGGTGGATTCCTCACAAAGTCCGCTCAGCCCTGCACAACATGTAACGGCCAAGGTTCCTTCTTCAGCCCCAAGGATAAGTGCAAGAAATGCAAGGGCAAGAAAACCACCGAGGAGAAGAAAATTCTTGAGATGTATATTCCTCCTGGCTCTCGGTACGTTTCATTTACCCTTGCCCGTCTCATATACCATAACTTTTGACTGACACTATTCTACAGCGAGGGAGATAAGATCGTGTTGGAGGGTGAAGCGGATCAAGTGCCCAACCAAGAGCCTGGTGACATTATCTTCCGCTTGGTGCAAGAGGAGCACGCCGTTTTTGATCGCGCCGGTTCCGACCTTCGTGCTAGCTTCGATGTGACAGTGGCTGAGTCCTTGACTGGGTTCTCTCGCGTCGTGATCAAGCACCTCGATGGCCGTGGTATTGAGATTACGCACCCCGCCGGCAAGGTTCTCTCACCTGGACAGGTCCTCAAGGTTTCAGGCGAGGGTATGCCGATCAAGCGTAGCGACTCGAAGGGTGATCTTTACTTGGTTGTCAATGTCAACTTCCCCGGAGAAAACTGGAAGCCTAGCCCTGAGATGCTTGAGAAAATCAAGGAGGTGCTTCCCGGTCCCGAAGCCGCCATCTCAGCGGAGACGGTTGACGAGGTCGAGTTCGACCCGAAGGCCAACATGGAAGAATTTGGCGCCCAGGATGCGCAGGGCGGTTCAGCCTGGGTTGATGATGATGATGACGAAGAGCCGGCGCAGTGCGCAGCTCAGTAAGCGGCCAGAAAAGGCATCATGTCTTTCAGTCATAGAAGGCGTTTGGGGCTTGCACATTCTCTGTTTTTTTTAGTTTCTTTCCGGGACGCGGACAATCTCCCATTCACGACCATGACCGTACAGTAGACTAGATGGTCTATAAATCATCTTCCATATTGTATCAATTCGAATAATTCCCAACACAATGGAACATCTGAGCGTATATAATGTACATTTTTCGAACGCGGGGTAGTATGCGTATGTGTCACATAGCGAAGGAAGAAGACACATTTTCAGCGTCTGGCATCTTATACCTAGGAGTGCCCTATAACTTATAGGGCACTCCTGTTTTGAGAACGATCCATCTGAAGCTTGATTGAATCAAGCAAAAGAAGGACTGGGGTAGGTTCACCCCACAAGGCTTTCAAGTTTCTTTCCATCAAATACACTCCGATTTGTGATTCAGTACTTACTGATAGTGACTATCAGTAAGTACTGAGTTTCAATAAGCGTCTACGTATAGGCCTAAGTATCAGATTATCTCTGGCCATCATGGCGGGTCAAGATTATGGCTTGTTGGATTCTTGTCTATCATGATCTACATTTACAGTGGCTCATAGAATACAAAAGTAATATACATCATGATTCATTACTTAAATATGATTCTAAATGTGACAAATGCAATATAACAAATAATAGCTTCGCTTTTGAGCTGACGTGTAAGCGGATAATCAAAGAATGCAAAATGCAAATCAAACATGGCCATAAGCGGGGCCATAAGCATTGTTATTGTATGCTGTCACCTGGGGTGGTGGCAGATGAGGACCACTGCCATAACCAGTTTCGTAGGCATTGGGGTGGGTCAGCGGGAAGCTGTCATCGTTGACATTTCCAGACCAAGTGGTGTTGTCTTCGTGAGTAAGGCGACCATATTTCCCACTGTGGTTGGCGCGTCTCTTAGTATCCGCAGAGTACCAGAAGAAGGTGACGATCATTAAAATTGCCATAAGGCCAACATCCAGGCCATACTGTGGCCACTCCTTTTCCTGGAGATATCCGCCATTACCACTCTTGTATTCGATAAGACGGAAGATGTTTCGGCCTGTGATGAGCACTCCGGTCACATAGATTGAGAATAGCATCATTTGAATGCGTAGAGTGGGATCCACCGTCTTGGCATTGTGAGGCTTCGAGACTCGGACATGGAAGACGACAGCTGACAGGCAAAAGATCAAGAAGAAGATCACCTGGAGCGCAAGGCCGGCAAGAATAACATTCTTTGCAACATCAACCTTGTGAGCGGTGTCGCTATCCTTGGAATTCACTAGGTTTGCGAGGCTGACACCTCCAAACGCTTGAACCAGGAAGCAGAGAATATCACCAATAACAAAGATCTTGGTTTCCCAGTTGACGCGGATCAATGAGAGCTTAGGATGCCCGGACACGACAATTAAACGTCCGAGGAACATGTAGACGCCAGCGGCGTAAAGAATTGGCGCAAGAAGGATCAGAACCATTTGCATGATGTATGGTGGAAGCGAGTCCAAATGATCATGTCCGACAGCTCGTGCTGCAAGACCCACAACTTCAACTGTCCTCATAGAAAACTGACGTTAGTTTATCAGAAGCTTGCTGAATTGATCGCAATCTGGGGCACATACACATTCCACCAATTACAATAGCGATGCCGAACCATTGTCGCGTGGATACGATTTTCCATGTATGTAATGCTGATGCTGCGAGGAAAAAGGCCGCAAAAACAATAGCCACAATCTTATTGGGCTTATAATAGTTGTATAAATTTTCATCCGACGCCATGATTATAATTGTGGAAGCAGTCGTAGAGCTCCCTGGATTTTTAGCGATTGCTTATGCTGAGCAAGCAGCCCAAGAGTTTATAAAGTTCCTTGGGCGAGGCTGTGCGTGGATGGCCCCCACGGAGGAGCTGATTCTCAAAATGAACCCACCCAGCTGATTGGCTTGCCCGGCACCGCTGTTTCGGCCTTAGCCTCGTCTAGCTACATTACTTTTTTCCATTTCAAGAGAAATGGAGCGACTCGGACCCTCTTCAAGGCGCATAGGGCTGTGCTTTGGGCAAGTAAGTTGACAGCCAAGACTAGAAACCAACTGCCACATTGTCACAGCTGCATGCATTGGAAAACAAGGCGAGTTTCCAGGACTTCGATAGGATCTTGTAGGTTCCAAGCATCTTGGCGAGATCCAGCTAACTCGTCCCTGGATAGAACCCCGTATCTATACTCCGTATATGCGAAAGGTCGTGATGCTTTTCGAACAAGTGCTCGCGGGCTCATCAAACGCGCAATGACTAAGTGGGTCATCAGTCACCGAGCACGAGGCAGATTGTCGTATCTTCACACATTTCCAGATTAGTGCTTATGTATCTCGTCAGCAGCTTGAACGGTCCAGGAGCACGATGAAGCGGGCCCCTGAGCTGGAGTGGAACCTGAAATTCCCGTTTAAAAGTCACGTGCCATTGTTTACTGCTCGACAGCCTAAAATTAGAGACTGTAGGGCCGACCCCAAATTGATTAGCATGAGAAACGTCCAATAAGGATCTGAGATAGACGATGGATTGTCGTCAAATGCGACCTGCATACCAAATGTGGAAACGAATCTTAATTGAGGCTGTTCAAACCCCAGCCATCAAGCCACAGCCCTCTTGTGAAAGTTCTTGTTCCGCTTTGCAAGTCGACAAGGCTGGCAATGGCAACTGGAGAGTTTAAGCTTAACCCAACAGTGACAAAATTTATCAAATCGTTCGAACGTGAGTAGTGGAGAGCAGAAAATGCGTAAGTTTCATAGTCAAGGAAGAAATGATCTCTCACAGACTGGAAACATCAGATTATTCCATCCTCAATCAAAATCACGTGAGACGGACTACTTGTTCTAAATAGTCAACTACCTTTGAGCAAGTTGCTCAATATCAAGATCGATGTTGAGATCAAATTTGTAATAATCAGACTAGTGCTGCATACGATATCGTATCGTGTGCAGCACTACAATCAGATTTGGCTCGCTGGTTTGCTCGCCTTTGACATGAAACTTCGTAAGCTAGGAAAGCTGAATGTATCTAACGGGATTTTGCCCTACTATTCAATAGCCGAGTGGCTAATGCTTGTTTATAAATTCATTACATACATACTATGTACAGCATTACTCCATAAAGAACGCACCCAGAATAATTTCGAGTTTTCGACAATCCAAAGCGTAATTACCGAAGCTCTAAATCAGCCGGCTGGATTTGCGCAGGTGAATGGAGTTAGGGCCGAAGATGCAAAGCTTTGGTGCATTGCCGTCACAGATGCCCAGATGCCCAGCCCAGCGGTGGCCAGTGCAGCGAGGGAATAAATCACGTCAAATGTGTTCCAGACAAACCGCTTTCTGTATCCTCGCATCCAGCGCTTGATTCCATGGTCCACGCGCTGCACCTCGCCGGTCTGCGGATTGAAATCTTCCTCGGGAAGCATTGCATCCTTCTGAACGTTATATCCTACCAGCAGCATGGGTGGGAAGGTATAGGAGAATTGTAAGATACAAGCTGCGCCAACAAAAGAGGTCAAATTGCTGATTTGTGGAATTGCAGCGGCGATGACCCATGCAAGACACCAGTAAATTGGAACTATTTGAAGATTAGAATTGATTGTGGATCGGAGCGAAATGATGTGCTTACCTAGTGCAATCCAGATCCATTTACCTAGACGGCTATCCAAAGGAGGGAAGTGGAAGACATCGCGCAGTACTGCAGAGTAGAATACCTTAATGCCGATATTTCCATATAGTAGAGCGGCAATAACTCCAGTGATAAAGGAAATTGCATTCCCTAGGGTTTGGAAGCGATAGGCAGTATCCGGAATTCCTGATAAAAAATCACAATTAGCATGATGAAAAGGAGGGAGACAAAATTGGAAGTCAAATTAAGAGTAACTCACCTTGGTAGGCAGGGTTGAAGGTGAATTGGCCCTGAGCGCTGTAAACCACCATACCCATGATCAGGTAGCAGGCATAAATAAAGATCTCGGCGCAAATAAATCCCTTCCAAAAATCATAAGGTCGTCTCATTTCAGCCATAAGCTCATTGAAGAGGGTCGCACCACCGTACGCGAAGACACCGTTCATCATGGCGGTAACTTTGTCGTTGAGGGTGGATGATTCAGGCCAATTGGCACTTGTTACCACGGGACCCTTGGGGATGCTATAGCTCTGCTCAACGGCCTCGTAGTTTGGAGGGTACTGGTGAACGACGATCATAGTCATGATGATGACAACAACATTCAGCCAAATGGCGATATTCGCCAACCAAGATAGACGTTGCAAGGTGCGAATCTGGCCCAAAACGAACCCGATGAGCATAAAAATCACCTCGGCAACGATGAAACACAGGAACCCATTGCCATTAACACCAGCTGCCATCTGGGCTAGGCCTTGTCCATTGCTAGTGATCAACAGAGACACATTCAGGAAAAACTGAAAGCTTTGCAAAAAGTTGACCAGGATGCGAGCCCAACTGCCAAACACACGGAACGCAACGTCGCCATAGTTGCGCATAGGGAATCGAGTTGAGTCCAACCCGACAAATATACGCCACAGTTGCATACCAGAATAGCAGGCCATGATACCAAATATGGTGTATAACGCAAAACCCGGTCCATACCCCATCTTGCTAATCGCCCATGGCACATTGGTCGGACCTAGAATATCTGTGGTAATCAGATAGAAAATAGAGCCCCAAGTGGCGGTTCGGGCTGCTCTCTGTGCCTGTTCCCACTCTGTTTCGGTTACTCCCCAAGTGTCCGAGGTATTGATGTTCGGAGGTTGATTCGACAAATCGGGAGAGCTGCCTTTTTCGTTGGTCGTAGTGGTCGGATTGGTCCTCGAAGAATCAGGTTGTGGCGTAGCTTCAGGTTTTTTGCCAATGATGACCTTCCCCAGTGAAGCGAAGCCGACGTTATCAGTGCGCATATTCTTTTCGACCTCACGAGAACGATTCGCCCAATAATGATAATTCTCAAAGTTGATGCTGGTGTCCAAGTAGATTGAACCATGCCCATGCAGGACTGGCGGGGGAATCTCATGAGACATGTCCTTTAGATGTTCATCCTTGGTGCCAATTACATCTGCCTCAACTCCAAGGCGAGAGTCGGCAACGCCCCCAATGTTGGCAGCAGAAATATTGCCAGCCATTCCTAGAGAGGGCGAAGAGTCAGAGAATATGATAAAGAAGGGGAAAAAAAAAGTATCCTCCAAGCAATTCAGCTGGGAGAAAGAAAAAGTAAGGGAAAAAAGGAGACGATCAAGTCAACAGGCCTGAATAGCCCGTCTTCTAAAATACGCCCGGACGCGGTTCTCATATTGCGGGGAGCCGAGATCATTTCCGAGGCATATCTTAACAATTGGTCAAGATGATAACGGTGGAGAACAACGAAATTGGTCTCAAGCCACTTTCTATATTCGTTGGTAGGCCAGTATAGCATCGGAGAGTGAATACCCAATCTTCCGCTGGGACTAGGCTACTGAAAGCGTGCAAGAATGCAACCATCGACTCCATGTCTCACCGTGGACCCGGGGGTCTCTGCACTCGGAAGTGGAGGAGATGACAACAGACCCACATAAGTGGCTCGCATTGCTGGGCAGAAGCTTGTCTGCTCCGCATCTCAGATGAACGGATTGAAATCGCAAACCAATGGCAGGCGCAAGGTCCCACTGTCTGCGGTTAGCACGGCATCGCAATTCGCCCGATGGCTTGATGCTATGGGGTCGTTGCGTAGTCTCAGTAGTACATACGCCGGTGTTCCATCAGAAGCCGACTCCTCATTGAGAGTAGTCCACGCGTGGCTTGAACAATGGCATTGCTTGTCAAGGCTTATTCAGGAACCTTCTCGTGTTACACTCGGAGGGTTGGAGCAGAGTCATTGACTTGCGAGATGCGAGACTTGAGGCGTGTGAGGGTCGTGAGGGGGAGGCGCCATCTTCTTGTCGGTGAGCAGCGACAATTGACCTGATAAGACCCATTTGTCCTTGTCCAGGGAAATGAAAGCCAGGGTGAAGGTGAAATTCTCAGTCGGCAAAGGTGGATCTCAGCCGGTTAGTCAAGTCGCGTTATTCTGGCTGGATACAACTGGGGCAGTTTGTCTTCCGGCATGTCCGAAGACTACCGAGGATGGCGAGATAGCAAGAAAAGATAACGAGACACTGAACCTTTCCTAGAATCACAACAGATGTCTTAAGCAGATGTGATTTTACATTACGAAGTAGTATTCCGTACTTTGGACAAGCTGTCAGCACTTTATGTTGTCGTGTGCCGATGCTGAGCTGACTATACCGCAAGGGGGAAAGAAGCTGAATCCTGCAGGAATTTATGAATCTACCTCAGCAATATCCCGGTCTATTTTCATTATCTAAAGGAGTTTCTATGCTCTAATTCTGTCCAATAATATCAAGGAAGATCGAGATCCGACGATACATCTCCATCGGATTAGAGTACATGGGAAAATGTCCGCAATCCTCAATCTGCGCCAGTTCCACGCCCCCTTGTTTGAGTCGCTCGAGATACGATAATCCCCTCATCTCCCATCCGAACATAAACATTCGCGGGAAAGGTAATCCCAGAAACATCCCCAACAAATCTGCCTCATCTGATAGCTGCACCATCGATTCGAATATCGGTCGCACCGCCTCCGGGCGAACTCGCGCCCGCAATGTGCTCGCGTACAAGGCACTTCCGTAAGAGCCACTCGTTCGGGTCCGATCGATAAATGCACTGAAAAAGTCTTCGGGGTCATCGGATCGGAATGTGAAAATTTGTCGACTGAGGAAACAATCCTCTGGAGCTAGGTTGCCCTTGATATCTACAAAGCTCAACACTTGGTCCGGGTTACGGTGCGCTAGATAGAGCGCGGTGAGCCCGCCCATAGAGTGGCCCATCAAGTGAAAGCGAGTGATCTTGAAATGTTCCAGGAAGGCCGCTGCAGTGGCGACAAGGAAAGGTATATCGGTCGCAGCGAGTGTATCGCTCTTCGTCTGGCCGCAGCCCGGCGCGTCATAGGCAATATACCCATGTTGCTTGAGATCTGGGTGGATATGTACATCTGCCAGATCTTCTTTGCATGACCCAAATCCGTGTAAGAATAATATTGGAGGCTTGGAGGTGAGGCTGTGAACTGTAGAAAGCTCGAGGTTCACACCTTGAACTTGGAGTGGGACGGTTTCGTAAGTGAGCGACATCCCGATGCTTGATGCCAATGAAATAGAAAAAGAAAAGAAAGAAAAGAAAAAAGAACGTAGACTAGCTGGGGAGTTGCAACTGTTTCAAAATGAAAAATGCAGGCAATGGCAAATTTTACGAATTGGTATATTTATGGCAAAGTGCAAAGTTGCCATCCTGACATCAAAGCTCGGTCAATTCGGGAAGAAGACATTTTGCCGATGCGATGCGGCGAGGTTTGATTTCGCCGGCCAAACATCCATGTAGGGTATACTAGAAAAATAGGTATATACGTATGTAATAGCAATAAAGTATTGTAAAATAGTCATAATATTCATAGTGGGTTTAGATCGGACTGGACCCTGGTTTCTAGTGGCTTCCCGGGTTTTCTACAAGTCTCGGAGTTTCGAATTCTGAGGCTTAGAGTCTTCATAGGCTCTGATCTTCAGTTGCGTGAAACTCGTTTGAATACCCCGAATGTGTATGTCCTATAGCCCTTCTAGTTTATACAAAGGTTCCAACTTTGCGGATCTTTGGAAGAAAATATAGCGTCGGACCCACCACGGTAACCAAGTACCAGTCTGATACCGTGCATGTTTGCTTATTGGAACTCCGAAAGTATAGTCAAGCTCTTCGAGTGTACGTTGCCTGGCCAAGTTAGAAAATCTCGCTCTAGATATTTAACTGCATAAACTCACTTTGTTTCTGGGACCACGAGGAAGATGATGAGAAACGCAAGAATGTTTAACCCGGCATAAAAACCAAAAGCTAGTACTTATATTAGTAACTTGGCTGAGAGCTGTTCAATTATTTCCTTACCTCCAGTCGGTGTTGTTTTCTTGAGTAAGGCTGGAAAGGTAAGACTAAGGGCACTTCCCACAGAATTGTTGACACAAATTGTGAAAGCAGCTCCCAATTCACGATGAGAGAGTGGAAAAGCTTCACTGAAATAAATTGATGCAATAGGTCCAATACCTGCGTAGATTAGCACTGGCTAGATCGCGGAACTTGAATGCTGAAAGAGCTAACCTGGTCCATAAAAGGCCGAAAATAGATAAACGAAGAAGGCAATCAAGGGCACTCGAGCTTCAGATGTTGAAGGCATCAAGAAGCTGCAGCCTGCAGCCAGGAGACACCATGCCATGTTGGGGAATGTGAACAAGAGAAGATTTCGTCTGCCAAAGGTGTCCATCGTGAAGACCGCTGGGAGGGCGAAGACGAAAGTTACCAAACCGAACCCGAGAGAGGCGAGTAGACAGTCACGCGTAGAATATCCTGCTTCCTATTGCAATAGTAAATTAGCTAGTACTCCCCGGATAATTTGACGAGTCGACTTACTGAAAAAATGGATGATGAATAGAAGCTCATGATATTGATGCCGGAAAATTGCTGCGATATAACAATGATTGCACTGGAAATCATCGCTCGACGGAGGCGAGGTACGGTGAATAGCTCCCAAACTCGATGAGCGAGAGATTTTCCAGAGAAAGCATCACGTTCCGTCATTACTTGACAGTGTGCATAGTACTGATATTGTTAATATAAACTAGTGCGAAGCATTTTCATGAGTATTTGTCCTTACCAACTCTCTCGCAGCGATAAGTTCCGTGTTGCGTAGGCGACAGAATGACACAAAGGCTTCTTGGTAACGATTCTTTTTCATAAGCCATCTCGGGGATTCTTATATCTAAATCAGTCTTACTCATGGCGATTAGCAAGATGAAATTCAGTCTTACCGGGGCAAAACCACACAAATATCAATACTGGCACCGCTGGGGCAAATGCAGCGGCGAGTTGGAAGCGCCAGGCCAGTACTCCGATGCGATAAAATATCAGGTTGGAGCCAAATCCCCTATAAATATGGTTGATTAGTCGCCAAGTTGACCATCACCATGTTTTTGACTCATACACTAAGATCCCAAAGGCTACCCAGAGCTGGAAACTTGTAACTAGGCCACCTCGGATCGAGGCTGGGCTGATCTCAGCACTAAATACTGGAATAGTCGATATCTTCACGCCCATTCCTAAGGAGAAGAATGTCAATATGTCAATTGATTTTTTTCCGATCAAATGTATAGATATGATCTTACCAAGTCCCATGAACAATCGACAGAGCAAGAGACCCCACCAGTTTTGAGTGAAGGCCTGCGCAAGGACAGGAAAGACACAGCTAGTGTATGTGTTAACTAAAGTTCTCTTCGATCTTTTTCTTTTTTTCTCCAATCTGTCACTCACAATAAGCCCGTCAGGAAGATAGTACCCCGTCGGCCTAGCCAGTTATTCAAAGGATCTGCTGCCCATGCACTGGAATTCTGTTAGCATGTCATCCTCTGGACATCAAAGACTGATATACATACCTTAATAGACCGAACAGGGTGGGACTGCATCAACGTATTAGATTAGATGGGACGGAATAGGATTCTGTTACTTACCCGGAATTGATGACACCAATCAGCCACGTATTGTCTTCAATACCAAACTCTTGCGGGAAAGAGAGATTGGCCCCATTAGCTCCAGTATTGTCCCATCCCTGGATTGCTGATCCAAGAGAGCATAAAGCAATACTGAAATACAGGTCCTTTGGTAGGTGCCATTTGTCTAACTTCGCGTTAGCGCAAGCAAGCTATAAAGAGATTGAGCCACGCACGGGTATATTCTCGCCTCAGGTGATACTTATCCTCCTCGGTTAATTCCGACAATTCTTCGATTTCCCTTGGATTCTGCGCTGCTAGAGCGCCCTTCTGGAACGCTTCGACATGGTCCTCGAATCCAAACTCCTGGCAAAAGCGGAGCACACGATCATAAAGATCGACTTTGGGAATTCCAGCGAGAGGGTTGTAGATTCTTTCAATAACATTTCCGTTAGCTGAGTCGTACTTCTCTGTTAAAAAATTCGTGTGGTCTCACCTCGCATTGATGTTGTTACTGTAGCTTCCCAGATCCGCTTGAGCCTCGGCATCCTCCACAAACACCGACTTCGGCTTGAGGTCTTCTTCCAGGCTGTGCTTTGACATGATGATAACTGTTGGGCTCTTGCTGATACTCAGCTTGGGGGCACCAAGTTCCACACCTCGAATATATACTCCACCGCTGCTCAGATGGCCTCACCATTGGCAGATCGGTAAAGCTGGAATCCGGGGTACGCTAGCGGCGTCGATCGAGGAGGGAGCCAATGGCGACGCGTCAAACCCCTCGCCCGTCAAGTCATGACGCGGGGTGCCCTGCGTGTGCCAGCGGAATCAACGCCGAGTTCTTTGTCCGATGTGTGACCGGTCAAGCGGAGGCCAGCCTATCAGAAGCTTTGGTATGTGTGGCATGAGTCGGCTGTTGACCGTGGCCTCTGGGAATGCGCCGCCCCTGTACAGGCCAGGAATGCCCTGCGTGCACACGCTATGCTGCGATATGGTAAGACTGCAGATTTCCTGCATCAAATAGGTGAGAAGTGGGATTACTTACCGCATCAGTCGATGTCCTGTGTGTGTCCTATGCAAGACGCGGTCCACTTGGGGGGCCACAGCTGTAATTGGCAATCCGTCACCATCAGACTTATCTTCGTACCTGTAGAAATGAGGGGTATATAGCCTGCTTGTTCTGGCCGTATTCTGGTTCAATTTAGAAATAACTCTACTAGTTACGATATTCTAAGTCATTCGTCCTACAAATTACTTGCAACTATTGAAACCATCAACATGGGTAGCGCGGACAATGTAACATGGCTCCAGAAGCTTTCTGAGCAGTGTGCGAGATTCCCCAAACTCAGTGACATCGCATACGATTAAACTAACAACTTCAATTACAGTAAACATTGACGTCGACTGGATGGACCCAGCCTATACGTTGAGCATGCCTATTGTGCCTCATGATATGACAAGCAATCAAGGCTGGGTTCACGAACAAATGTGCAACCCAGTCAACGAGGAGCTCTTCAAGGAAGTTGTCAAGGAGTACAAAGACCAGGGATGGCTTGCTATTTATACGCGCATGGTAAGTATTTCTCATTCGATATGGAGCGAAATGAAGATTTCTCATACAAAATCCTAGGCCTGCCTGATGTCGAAGGCCAATCTTGACAACATTCAAGGAAGATGTCTTCTCCAGACCCTTCCCTCAAATGCCTATGACACAGAAAAAACTCTGGAGCATGCACGGGCATATGCTCGCGAATTTGAGAAGCTGGGTGTCTCTAAAGATCGCTTCTGTATCAAGATACCTAGTACAGGACCTGCTCTGAATGCTTGTCCAATCCTCAAGGAAGAAGGCATCCGTACACTGGGAACTGCACTGTTTAGTGTCCACCAGGCTATTGCAGCCAGTCAAGCCGGCTGCTTGTACATCAGCCCGTACTATAATGGTAATAAGCCCCCTTATTCCCCGATGAAATACCTATCTGACACAACTCCCACCGGCAGAGGTTCGCGCACACGACGAAAGGGAACTGTGGCCAAAATCAGACGACCCAGCACTGTTGCATCCGATGTCTCCTCGCTTGATCCAAATCCTAGAGACTTACAAACGACTCTATAAAGAGACAGGCCAAGAGCAGCCTTTCCTGAAGAACGCAAGGTAGGCGAAGCATGGCTGATATTTTGGCCAATCAAGACTAATACCTGTGGTGTAGCTTCATTTCCCCACAAGAAGCAATGGCTGCCGGCGAGTTGGGCTGCCACTCAGCGACAATTTCTCACATGGTACTCACTGAGTTGGCCAATCTCCCATATGATGGAGCAAAGCAGCCAGGAGAGGGCGTAAACAAGCCAGCTCACCCATACAAGAATGCGTTACCCACGCCGGAGCGACTGAAGAAAGTTGCCCAGACTGACCCCTTGATCGGGCCTAACTGGGATGGAAGGCTTTCTAGAACAGATATAGACTATCTGGCCAATGGAGGTGTCGAACTTGACAAGGCAAACGAGGCGGATCCCGAGACCAAGAAGCGATTGCGTGAGGCACTCGCGCTGTTTGTTGGGGCAGAAAAGAGAAGCCAGGCGAAGATCGAGGAGGCTATGAAAGCCAATTAAAGAGAATGGGAGACTCTGTTGACCTCGGTATGAAAGGGATGTCGCTGGCTTATATAGATAGACTTTCCATGTGTGAATATGAAGTTGCTATTTGGAAATCTTGATTATTTGATGTCATATCTTCGTCGCTAAATTGTGTAGTTGTTGGGATAACCATATTTTGAGGCCACAAAGACGGGACACCATCGGGTATAATTGTGGTGGCTGTGTTGTATGCTAGATTAATGTCTCCTGGCGGTGTTGTAACATTCAAGCCAGGATGCTGCGTCCAGAAAAAAGCGGAATTATCGATCAGATGCGACGCATTAGAGCCAAAATCCACCTCCACATCTTTTGGCGGCGTAGTTGATATTATCTCGGTTGGTGAGTCCCAGAAGACCGAAGAACCCCTCGCAATGTCTGAGAAAGACGTTGCTTGGTGCTGGGTCTTGGGCGGGCCAGACCACGACCAGTCATCTGCACTATGGGCTGTCGGAGGAAGAGGCAAGGCACCACACTGAGATGTCTTCATCGGTATAGGGAGAATACCCGGAGTGTCAAGATGGAGCTCGTTTTGTTGTATTGTATCGTTAGAAGCGAGTTCTTCGCTTTCGCTCCTGGGTGCAGCCCCTTTGTCAGCTAGCATTGCAACCACAGCGGGGTCGATTGGTCGAGGCTGGCGCGGAAGCCAGCCGCTCGCTTGAGTCAAGGATCGGAGACTATTGAGCTCTCGAAGAAGATCATCGCGCTCGGATACGAGATTTTGAATGACACAGGCCGCCTGGTGATATCTAGCATCTTGCATTTTGTGGTAAGAGATACTCGCATCTACAATAACGTGCTTCGAGGGACGTTGCTCGGCTTTAAGCATTGGTAGTAAGTCGGTGAGTTCCTAAATTCATTGTTATCAGAATATGCAGAGCTATGAGTATTTCTCTCGAAACATACTGCTAGGCGTTCACTAAACGCCTCTCGTCTCGACTTTTCAAATTCTCGATGCACGGCGCGGTCTTCGGCAGTCCAGTTCCGAACTCGCTTTTTCTTCGCTTTATGTAGCCCTGGTGAGGGCGGGACCACATTGGCAGAGGTTTCTGGGTCTGGGGACATGTTGAAATCCATGATATCTTGTAGGTGTGGCAAGGTAAATCACCGGGAGTAGGTTGTATGGCGAGATCTGGGGAAGTGGGGGAAATGCGGAGAAGGTTCGGCCGCGCTTGTTCCAGAGCCACTCTTAAAGCATCCCCGCCTACACACATTTGCTGGTAGTAGGAAACGAAGCTTCAACCTACAAATATACTGTTTTCAATTGATTATAATGGGCTATTAATTTCCCGCTGGTCACGATGGATATTATTTTAATCCACGGTTTCGATTGCCACGTACGTCTCTGCCATTTGTGGTCTGAAAAGCTATTTCGAGTTCGTCAGAAGCCCCCAAAGGATCCCAAGCTAACACAGGGCTTCGTTATTAGATACTTATGCGAATCTTTTTCAGTTTTAAAACCTTGGTTAATGTCGTGTCTGCCATATTTTATATTACTATTGATGGTTATTAACACAGCGTGACTTACAGCCTACCGAAAGCCTCGGGATAACTTCGGGATAATGAATAGATTATTTGAAGCATGTGGGAATCTCAGAGCCGACAGAATTCGATTACCTAGTCAATCTACATACATTTGAGATCGGAAGACCCTCCTGTGAGTGTGATTGGGCTGGCAGGCCTTTCGTGAAAGGCTACCATAAAGGCTACCATCATAGCCGATACTGCGTCTGGGCATGTCTGTTGGTGCTTTGTCCACTTACATGCCTACTTAGTCTTGATTTCCTCGGATAACAGCAATCCTCATTGCGTCTAATAGATTGAATGCCGCGTTGGAGTGACCGTAAACCCCACCTTCAAACATCTCTGTTGCGTCCTTTCCTATCGCCCCTGCGATGATTGCTGCACCTCCGGGATGCTCAGCCACGAAAGCCGAAACGTCATGTACGGCTCGCCGAATAACAATCAGGTTGTGCCCTGTCCTTGTTTGTTCTTCATACTGTTCCCACTCCCAAACCGGGAGTTCTTCAAGAGGGACTCCCCAATCCACCCCCTCGCCTTCCTTCTCTAATTTCTCCCGCTTTCGTTGAATCAGCGACTTGTTGATTTCATTTTGTGGAAAGCGCTTCAGGTCGGTAGCAAGTCCGAGGAGAGCCAGAAACGAAATCATCCACTTTCCCGGATCGAGGTCATACCACCGAATCCCGGTTCTATAATCTGTTGGGAACTCGTGATGATAGTTATGGTATCCCTCTCCCATGAGGAAGAGAGTTATAGCCAATGGGCTTTGTCTCGCAGATTTTGCGGCTGTGAAAGGCTGATCACCAACCCAGTGAGCCACCGAATTCACACAAAACGTAAGCTGTTGCTGTATCGCCGTGCCAATGCAGCCTGCCCAAATGAACCCGCCGACAAAGTCACCGTGGGACAAACCACAGACTAAAGCAGGCACAAGATACCCCATTATTCCAAACAAAATCACAAAATACCGCCTTTGCCATTCAACAATGCGATCGGCCTTGAGATCGCTAATATCCACATGGCCTGTTGTCGAGGTTTTGTTGTTCTCATAAATAATCCAGCCCATATGCGCATAGAAAAATCCCTTTTTGATACTATACGGGTCTTGATCAGTATCGACGTAGCGATGATGGGCACGGTGGTCGCGAGCCCATTTTTTGATATGATCTTGTCCAGCACCAGCACCAAGTAGCGCAAATATGAGTCTCAAAGCCGTGTTCGCAGTGTATGTTCTGTGTGCCCAGAGACGATGATAGCCTATGTATTTAACTAGTTTTAGCACTATAACCAGGTCGGACCTGTCAGAAGCCAAATGGGGTTTTACCTACCAGTAACGATGGCAAAAGATCGTAAATATGCGTAAAATACTCCGAAAAAAAGAGTTTTCGCATGCAGAGGAACCCAAGGAACGCTTGAAAGTGCCGCTAAAGGGATCACTATGATCGCAAAGGTGTTTCTTATATTGAAAGAAAAGAATGTGGGGCTGTTAGAGCTCCTCTGCATAGGGGGCAGAGAATTAGCTCGCGCGAAAGCATGATTTTTCTTTCTTGACAGCAGTAAATTAGCCGTCTCGCTCGTGGTTTGTTGCATGTTGAAAAGCTCTTAGGTTCCGTACCATGGAACGTTTGGAACCAGTTTATGCTGGGGCTGTAAAGCTTCCTGAAGGACTTCGGGGATAGCGAGACCCAATATACTAAATTGCCCGTCTTTGCTGATCAACTACAATGCGTCGCATCAGGGGTCGCTTCAGCTGAGAAATGCGCTGTACATATTGCATGACTCTCATATGTGATCCAAGCCTTGATCTATTGAAGTCACACAAGCAAACCGCATTGCGCAGAGAGTTCATAGTGGATCTGATAGACCTTGGCTACGTACCATGCGAAGGAGAGTTACGCCAGTCGCAGAGGAATCTTATCCGAGCTATCTACTTTTTCTTTTCTTTTTCTGACCAATAGGTCTATCGTCAATCAATCGCCAAAAGCAAATTGGTAGTACGGCGTTTTGCGGGGAATTCGCTTCCGAGGAACTCGAGTTTTTCGTCACAACAACGACGGCATACCACTTTCCTTATAAGTAATTCAATATGGCACGTTTATAGTACCATAGATATTTAGTCAAGAGCTGCCATATTCATTAGAGACTTTGTATCTTCCCCCGTCTCTTTTCATCTGTGGAGTTATGTGACAGGAAGGAAACCTTATTCCGCAGCCATGCTGACCTTTTGATTTCCCATGCATAAGACAGGTGTGATACTGCAGCAAATTTCAATAAAGTAAATTTCTTATTCCTCTGTTTAGTTTATGATTCGTACGGAGTAGATAATGGGTAAAAACTTGAACAGACGCCTCGGAAGATCTGCATTAAACTATTGCAAGCCCCGTTTATCCTCGTCCTCTTTGGCAGGCTATCTCCCGCTAGCCATGATGTGGAAAGGAGGGGCAATGTGATGCTCAAGGCATAAATAATTTATTTATATAGTATCGTAGCTTGACACGTTCGAATGTTTTTTTCTTGACCAGACTCGAAATTTCTGGATAAAGCCGACAACTTACTATCGTCATGGACATTCGCGAACTTTTCAACCTCGAGACTTGGAAGTCAATTGAGCTCACGCTTCCATCTTTGAAGATCTTCAAGATTCCTCCTGGGCCACTTGTACGAGTTCCTCTAATATCATGGAACACCCCAATTGGGAAACTTTTTCATCCAATTAAAGTGAACCCAGAATTCTTTCAATTGTCAATGGATCCAGAATTCGTTTTCACATTCGTAGCAGTGTATGTCACTGCGGTGTGTCTCTTGAACCAATTTAATGCTGGGAGGCAATATAAGCCGTGGATTTCAAACAAAAACTCTACCTTCAAGGCATTTATAACAGCACATAATGCACTACTTGCTCTCTTTTCTGCGTGGGCCTACTGTGGAATGGCTTACACCGGATACAGTCAATGGGGTCTGGCAAGATCCGGTGTTGAGGGTGGATACTTGGCTCATCTAACAGAATTTCTTTGTCGCCTAGACTCGAAAAATTATCGAAGTAAGTTCTGACCCTGAAACTGAAATATCAAGCTTCGATCGGAGGAGCCATTGGTCTAAACATTATGTTCCCACCTAGTTTTGAACAAGCCGCCATCGGGTTCTGAAGAAAGGGTCATTTACATGTTCTGGATCTTTTATATCAGCAAATTTTATGAGGTTGTGGATACACTCATCATTCTCGCGCGAGGAAAGAGGAGCTCGACCTTGCAGACATTTCATCACGCTGGAGTTATAATTATAGGGTGGACCGGACTGAGATATGAATCTCCAATGGCACCCCAGGGCGCCATGTTAAATGCATTGGTGCATACTCTGATGGTAATGCAGAACTCCTTATTCTCGAATTTCTATGTTTGCGTAGCCCGGTTATATTTCATGCTCACCAATCTTCATTAGTATTTCTATTTTACTCTTCAAACACTGGGAATATCTGTCTCCAAAGAGTTCAAGCGTGCCTTGACTAGCATTCAAATCGCCCAATTTATCCTGGGTCTGGCATTTGCTCATTTTTTTCTTTTCTTGAGCTACAAAGCTCCATTGAACACTGACACATCGGTGCCGGAGCTGTTTGAAGGAGGCAATCGACCCGGAAATGGATCCATTGGAGTGGACACAATCCCATGCTTAGATGGCCAGGGCGAGGCGTTCCCTTTGGTCGTGGCAAGCTCCTATCTTTTGCCATTGATATACCTCTTTGTGGAATTTTACATTAATTCGTACTCGGTGAAGGCTGGGAAGAACAGGATGGGGAAATAAGAAGAGGTTCCTAACGGAGAGCGTGATCAATCTTAGAAGGACAAAATGTAACTAATCGTGCTTCACTTCGAAGTTGAACTCACCGAGTACTTTCGCAATTACCATTTTTGTTTAGCGTATGAGTCAAACGAGTACTATTTTTGCTGAAATTGTCCCATTGAACTCTGTGCAAAGTACAGAGTACAGAGTACAATTTTACGAGTACTCGTATGTGGCTTTGAGGTAATCTGTACAGTAAGATTTGTTCAGGCCGGATGACTAGTAGAACTACGGTGTACTATTTACAAACTTAAGGTCAATGCCTCTAGCTCATCAATGCTGGTCCACATATGACGGCAAAGCCACTGTACAAAGTACAATTACGGGATATGTGGCTTTGAGGTACTCCGTGCTCCGTAATCCTGACAATGTAAGATGAAACCTGGTGGGCCAGGGCAGTTCCTTCTACTTGGTACTTACTGTATGAAAAAATTCTCACACGTCAGGTGTGCCCAAAAGTTGTGGCCCAGGCCAGGCACCGGCCAAGAAGTGTAGAATGGAGCATAACTGGGGCCATAGCTGAGCCATCCATACGGAGTAGTGTACATAGCTAGGGCGCCTCAAAACATGTAGGAAAGTCAAAAAAATAGAAAAGAAAAGGAAAAGGAAACTAAGAAATCCTCCCGTAAAAATCCAAAGAAGTGAAATAACCCGCTGGAAATTTTAGGTTAGATGTTCGGAAACAAGGGGCTTAGAGGGGCTTTTGTGACTCTTTCGAGGCAATCCGACGAGGTAAGGCTGAGCCACGCGGGTCTCGCCTGTGATCGGGAAACTCCTTTGACACACACCACACCACCAAAAGAAGATAGGAGTAAGACGATCACAATGTGGAAAACTCTACTCTCTGTACTCCGTACTGGTACGAAGTAGTAGTAGTAGTACTAGGTACGGAGTACTGTACATGGCTGAAGGGGAAGTGTACTCCGGAAATGACATCGATTTTCCCCTGGACTGGAGTGCCACAGGGGAAAAGTGGCTAGACTATTCTTAGGGCTGGAGTCAGAATCACCGCTGGCTGGATAAAGACAAACCGAGCAGAGAAAATTCAAAAATGGCGCGAAATGGGCCACCAAACAGCCAGTGAGCAGTGGCCTAGGTACGGGTTTGCCCGCATCAGAAAATTACCCGGCGATCTCAGGCCTAGACAGACTCCACTATCAGTTCTCCATACAGTAAAAGAAAAGAGGAAAAAAGAGAGAAAGCAGAGAAACAAGTGGAGAATTGAAGATGACCCTCCCATCGTGTGAGTGGCAACGGGGAAGAAAGTAGCAGAGTGGAGTCACTTTTTTTTTTTGGAGGTCTTGGCGCACTACACAGCTCCGTCCACACATTCCCGGTTTTCTTTCTTCCTCTTCCCTCTTTTTCCATATATATCAGAATCTCTTCAATCACTCGCATCATGACATTCCTCCACTCAAAGGCTCCCTCTCTTGCATGCGCTCGTGCTGAGCAATAGCACCGGCCCTTTTTTCTTTTTTCTTGGTTGCCCTGATCCCTGCACTTGGCCGATTCCTTCCACCCCCAATTCAATTCGGCCTGACCTTGAATCCACCTACCTACCTAAATCTGTCAGAGATCGCCCATCCAAGTCTTCTACACTTCTCAATCACAAAGAAGCTATCGGAGCTCTAAATCCAATTAAAAAGAAATTCAAAGAAATCCTCCCCGTCGGCCCGCTAGCTGCATATTTATCACGGCCCTTCCCGAAACTCAGCTATCCCGTTGAATTCCAGCCCTGGCGAACTGACCTTACGGCTGCTCACCGCAACGATAACGCAACTTTCTCAAACGCCTTGCCATTGAGCATTCCGATCCAGTCCCTGCCTCGGACCACGGCCCGTGCTGCTGTCTCCTTTCCACATTCCTTCTGATAAGTGCACCTGCACCGCACCACTTCAGGGATCCTTCACCGAGTTTCTGTGTAAGCTGAAGGAACTCCCTCACCATTCTCAACTCGACTCGATTATCGCGCGATTGATCCCTTGCACTTTTGTCACCATGGACGTCGACTTATAGCTGTCGCCTCCTCCCTCGGAATTTTTATTTTTACTTTGATTGTACTTCAAGCGTCTGTTCCATATCTCGCTTCTACTTTGATATCTCCTTGCTTGGGGGATCTTTCCGTTTCGTTCCCAACCCGCGTGGCCCCCCCCCCCCCCCCCCCTTGTCAACCACATCATTGCCATTGACGATCATGGCCCCAAATCTATTCCTCTGTCTGCGCACCCTCTGTTGCCCCACCTATTGGTTTCAACATGGTGATCGCGTCGACGGCCATGCCAACCGAGAGCAACATTGGGAAACTCCAGTCCCGGGAACTTACAAATTTTTGCCCGGTCGCGGCTGGCACCTCATTCAACGCGACGACTGTGACTTTGAAGAAAAATCCCCTGCCGCTCTGGTCTATTGCCGTATTCTCCACCGCTACATGTTCGAGTCGGAACTCGAAGAGCGCTGCCGCTGGTTTTCGGCTCCGCTGCACAAGGGCTCAAAGCCCGAGAAGCTTCGTTTCTTCCTGCTCGACGATGGTGTCCACTGGGTCGCTGGCTGGGATGCCAAAGGTCGCTTCATCCCGGGCCCTTACCCCAAGTGGTGGCTTGATGAAGATGGTGAAACCATGCGCCGTGGTGTCTCGCCACCCGCCAGCGCAAATGTGTCTCGATGCAACAGTATCGTTGTTCCCAAATTCGACTGAATGGCAAATCCTGTCTTTTTGACATTCATGATGGTTTAATACCCTACAACAAAATTACGACAGCTTTCAACACGCCTTTTTTGCCTTCATGTTTCAACTTTGGCAAGCGTTCTAGCGTGTTCCCTGGTTATCAAAAGTGCTTTTCACAATTTCGCGTGATGACTGGGTTCTACTTTTCGGTTTTATGGTGTCTTGGTTTATTTGTTTTCTAGAGCCCTTCGTGGCATTTTTTGGGATTGGTTTAGAGTTGTTTCATGCGATCGGGACCTTGGTATGATCTGCGACGGCGCATGGTCATGATTGTCAGGTCTTTACCATTTTCAGTGAATGGCACATTCCATAGAATTTTAATAGAAGAAACTTCAACTGATCTCTACTCTTAATTGCAATGATGATAGTATCACCATACTGCTATAGCAAGCACTTTCGGCCGTTCTAAAAATAAATAGCGTGACGTCAAAGGGTATAACATCCAGCCCGATTTCCGTTTCTCATGAAGCATACAAGCATGCAACACTAATTGGAGTAAGATCGGCAACCAAATAAATCTTCGCGATGTCAGTCGTCCCAAGTGCCTCATTGGATAGATCAGACGGGCTTATCGGAGTTAAAGGCAAGGCTACCCATCAACCACATTCTTCGATACATAATCCATCGACCTCCGACCAAATAGCAAAGTCCACCCCAGTCACCTTCTATCAAGAGATTTCCTCAGTTTGATCTTTCAAATCATCATTTCCTGCATCATGAAGCTCATACTCACTGGCTCCAGCGGGTTCGTGGGCCGCGAACTCCTCCGCCAATGCCTACAACACCCAGCCGTTACATCTGTAGTGGCGTTGAGTCGACGTGAATTAGCAACACACGACAAGCTTCAGGTCGTTATCATGGACAACTTTGCCTCATACCCCGAGACTGCCAAAGAAGCGATCAAAGGCGCCGACGCATGCATTTGGTATGGGTTTCTTTTCGCATCGAGCATCCATGGTATCAGACACTGACTGGACACAGGACTCTCGGTATGACACCTAGCA
Organism: Penicillium sumatraense; assembly: GCA_020086695.1. Classification (NCBI taxonomy): domain Eukaryota; kingdom Fungi; phylum Ascomycota; class Eurotiomycetes; order Eurotiales; family Aspergillaceae; genus Penicillium; species Penicillium sumatraense. The sequence continues at coordinate 330,701 of JAGIKU010000841.1, read as the reverse complement.
AAGTGAAGGATGAAGATGTAGCTCGACGCGTGAGTATCGAATATACGATGGCCGCAGCACGACTTTTCAACGAAAGCTGCCAGACACCGTTCAAATTTGTCTATTGCAGTGGTTCTGGTGCAGAGCAAGATCAGACCAAGTCGCTCTGGTTCATGCAAAATTACCGACGTATACGAGTGAGTTTGCCTTTTTTTTTCTCTTTATGCCAGGTTTATTTGATGCTAACAAGAACTAGGGACAAGTGGAAAGTGAACTCCTTACTTTCGCTAACAGCCATTCTGACTTTGAGTCTTATATTGTGAAACCTGCTATTATTGTATCGCGCGGGTTCAGCCTTCATAGCTTGCTTTTTAGCCTCGGGCCCTCTGTGAAGGTAGACAGTCTCTCTACAAAGATGCTCAATTTGGCTCTGGAAGGTGGAGAGAAGAAGGTGTGGGAAAATTCAGAGATCATTCAAGAGGCGTAGAGGGTCAGCCTCTCACACTAGTTCATTGATCATGTTTGCTACATGGGTTTACTCGACAGTTCGGCCTTTTCTGGAGGGTCTCAATAGATTGCTATCGGAGCTCCAGGAAATACTTGGCCAAGTTTTCATTTTACTATAGTTTAATATGTTCTTGATACTATACAAAGTTACTTCTTAAGGGAATGCATCATATGTGCCATTTCCGAAGCAAGGCCCGTCAATCTCATATCCACTAACCTTCTGCACTGGAACTCCACCAGCCCCAAAGCGGAGAACGCTGCTTCCATAGGTATACGGGTGCCAGCCTACTGCAGCTGGACCCTTCTTGGGGTCCTTCATGAAAGCCAAAAGATGATCCTGCATCACCTGGCTTGTCTTGATTTCCATATCAGAAGGTTTCGATGAAGTATGAGTTGAATTATAGAAGTATGTTCCAAAGAACATCATCAGGTCCGATGAGTGGAAGGCGCCAATCCATTTGTATGGGTTCTGATTTGGCCAAACTCCTGCATACTGGTATCGGTATGTGATTCGATTGGCGGATGCACGAATTATGCTCGTATTGGCAGTAGGACACACCCAGCCCGACAAGGTACTGGCGTCAACTGCAGGCTGATACGGGCCTTCTGTAACATTAGATGAAGGCCATGAAGTCAGACTAGCATCGTTGTTGGCAGCATCAGAGAAGATTGCAGGGTGGGATGCTATTTTCCCTGCAGCTGCTCGTGCTGGGTAATCGGAGAATATCAACTTTTCGTCGGCGATAGGCCCAAATGTCAATCCGGGCTCTCCAGTGTACTGCCCAACAAAGCTTTCGATCTTGGTCATAGGGACCTTCTGCATGCACTCTAACTCCTTAATTGAGTTATTAGGGAAATTGCAGCCAACATTCTTGGCTACGAAGGTGAAGTTTGACTGTGCATAGTCAGAAGATGTAAGCGTTTTGACGGCTGTTCCTGACTGCGAGAAGCTGCCTTTGACAATAGGATTGTCCCAAAAAGCGAAGTTATGATAGTCTGTGCTGATTGCTCCAGCCGACTGTCCCCACATGGTAATGGCCTCGGGATTTCCACCAAATGCGGCGATGTTTTGGTGTACCCATTCGAGGGCAAGGCGCTGGTCCAGCATAGCGGGATTCGGGTTCTTTAGTCCGGCGGCATTAGGGTATCCAAAAATATTGACTCGGTAATTGATAGTGACGACGATATGCTCCTGTGTTCGGTTGACCCATGCAGATGGAATTTGAGCTGGCACATCAACTCCGCCAGTCTTGAAACCCCCTCCTGTCATGAAAAATACCACAGGCAGTTTCGCATCGGGGGAGATGCCATATGGAGTCCAAATTGCAAGGTTCAAACAGTCCTCCGAGGACTGCTGCAGAGTGAGCCCAGTTGAATGATTCTGGTTTCCATTATCTGCAAGAAGGTAAGGAGTCGCTTGATTCCAAAAGCTGGGCTTGCTAGATACAAATTGTGGGCATGAAGGAGGAAATTCCGTCGAACTGTGATGCTTCGATGAGGGCGATAGCGGCTGGGGAGGCTGGAAACGCAACGATCCAACTGGGGGTTGTGCAAATGGGATGCTGCGGAATTCGCGTACTGCACTGAACTCCGAATTGTGAAGACCGGTAAATATTCCGGTCTTGGTTCGTACTGTTAGAGACGGGTCCGCTGCGACTTGGGCCACAGAGGCAATGAGCATACCAGCCCAGATTAAAGGCTGCATTGTTAAGATCGTTCGGAAGAATCACAGAAATATCGTGCAATCTGTACTCCGTACTCCATAAAATACACCGGGGTACACCGGCATCTATTTATCTTATTTCAGGATCCATCTTTGTGGGGAAGTGACGAAGATCTTCATTCTAGCCACTGCTAACTCCCGGGATATCCGAGAGTAAATGTGCAAGCTACTCGGATTTGCCAAGTGGGTTTGAGGTAACGACTTTACTGTACTATATTCGACTCAGTCCATTTAATTAAATTTGATGAGGATTTTCCTGCTTCCCCTCGAGATGTTCACGGTTGTAGCTGATAACAGAATCTAGGTTCTATTGGATTCAAACATATGTTCATTTATGCCATCATGGAATGTGCTATTTCGCTTTAGGCATATATCCTTAGGGTTACTATTTACATCACTGACAATCACCAATTTCTGGTGGTTCAAGAACCAATCTTATAAGGCGAACTCCTTTATAGCTTGGCCTCTGGCGGACTCAGGAGCTTCTCAAGACCTTGTCGGACCCGGCTCTCCATGCCACCTTTACCAACGCGCATGGTCTCTCGCAAAACGAAGACGTGCGTATATGTGCCAACCATTTTCACATTCTCTTCTCCCTTTCGGAACACGCCGATTTCCCAGGTAACGCTGGATGAGCCCAGTTTGGCAACACGCAGACCTACTTCTAGGGTATCCGGGAAAGCAACGGAGGCGAAGAAATCGCAATGTGTGGATACAATCAGCCCAATTTGATCAGTTCCAACGGATAGGTTGGACGCTTGTCCTTCGGCACTTTTCGGGGTTGGGTTATTGACGCTGAAGGGATTCATCCCGCAGTGCTCGATGAGGTAGGAGTTGGCAATGGTGTCGAATAGAGCGGTATAAACGGTATTGTTCAAATGAGCATACATGTCGTTATCAAACCTAAGCTTCGTATTAGTTGAAACCCTTATGTTATCCTCCCTATTAGCTCCAGCTGGGTATTTACCATCTTGTCTGGTGCACCTGGTGATAACCGTAATCGCTGCGCGTGCGACGCTTCTTTGCCAGAAATTCCGGGGTAGCCATGGCGCTTGATGTTTAATGAGTACTGTGGTCAATTGATGGGTCGTTCCCAAGAGTGACAAGAAGAAAGAATGAAATTGACTACGACCGTCAACCTGCGAGGGCGATCTTCCTTTACATCCCCCGCTGCCTCGGAGGTCGACGAACCGAGGTCAATGCCTGCTTATGTAAGGTCAATGCAGCCTTCATCTGAAAATCAACATGGGCAAGTCCAGCGATAGTTGAATTTTCAGAACACCATGGTATTTTTCTGATCAAACCTGGCCATATCGCAATGGCAAGATCCAGAATTGCAACTTGACTGGGGTTTATGGCTGGTGTTGGTGGGGGAAAAACGGAATCTCCACCGGCGACCGGCCTTATCGCCGTCTCCAATTTTATTTTTATTTTATTTTTTTTGTCTTCGTACAATCCCGCGACTTTCGTCCTCACGCCCTCTCGTTAATCCCCCGTTTATTTTGAGACGGTCGCTATCTGTCTCCCACTGGCTCCTTCACCGCGAATTACAGCTTACTTGCTTCGGCGAGGCAAGCTACGACCTCCTTCGCCGCCCACAATGGCTCTCGTAAACGTCGAATCCGTCAAGACCCCTTCGCCTCCAGCGAGCGACTTTAAAGAACCCCCTGATGTTGTTGTGACACCTTGTGACCCCTGGCCTGCGCCATACTATATGGAAGGTGGATTTCGCCGTGTTCGCCCATACCATTATACTTTTAATACCTGGTGTAAAGAGCGCTGGCGGGGTAAAAGATTGGAAGATATTTTCGTCTCAGAATTTCGAGATCGGCCCGCTGAGTACTATGTATGTGAAACCAATTACTCTAACTTACTCTTTGTTTTCAAACATCTAACAGAAAGTAGAGGAATGCACTCGATGACGGCCTTGTCTGTGTCAATGGTAAACCTGAGGGCAGAGACTACGTGATCAAGAATGGTCAAAAGATCTCTCACACAATTCATCGCCACGAACCTCCTGTGACCGCCCTTCCTATCGGTATCATTCACGAAGATGACGATCTCATTGTAATCGACAAGCCAGCTGGTGTCCCGGTTCATGCGGCTGGTAGATACCATTACAACTCTGTTACCGAAATCTTGCGCTCTGAACGAGGCTCCGAGTGGTTGCCGCGGCCATGCAACAGATTAGATCGATTGACGTCGGGAGTCATGTTTATCGCAAAACACCCCAAGGGAGCCGAGAAGATTACAACTCAGTTACAAGCACGATCTGTGCAGAAGGAATATATTGCGCGCGTCAAAGGAAAATTCCCAGATGGAGTCGTGGTGTGTGATCAACCCATCATGCAGGTCAGCCCCAAACTGGGATTGAATCGTGTGCGCGCCACGGGCAAGGAAGCGACTACCAAATTCCGTCGTTTGGCATATTATCCTCCTGAGGCAGCCGCGTCAACAACTGCTCAGGAAGTCCATGGGCCCTCGGGCGAGTCTGCAATCGCTGCCACTCCGCCGCCAGTGCTCACGAATGAGGATGAAGGATACAGTATCATCCACTGTTATCCCTTGACTGGCCGCACGCATCAGATTCGTGTTCATTTACAGTTTCTGGGCTACCCTATCTCCAATGATCCCATCTATTCGAACCGAAGAGTTTTCGGACCAGACTTGGCTCGGAATGAAGACCACGGGGAACGTGATGAGGAAATCATGGAAAGACTTCATAAAATGGGCAAGACTGAGGTGGCTGATACAGCTACCTATCGTACTCACCTGACTGCCGCACCAAACGTCCCTCCTGGAACTGATCCTGCTGTGCTGGCCGAAATCATGGCCCGTGAGCAACAAGCTGCCGCCGAGGATTATGAGAAACGCAAGGGTGAACGATTGTCCGGTGCACTGTGTGATGTCTGTGGAACAGAGTTGTACACGGACCCAGGTGCTCATGAATTGGGTCTCTTCTTGCACGCTGTCGCATACGGGGATCTGAATGGTACTTGGAAATACCGAAGTAAGATGCCTAACTGGGGTCTTCCGCCGAATGGTATGGAGGGTCCTCACTCTGTTCCCGATTGGGTACCTGCTCCTGAAGGTGAGGAGATTATCCATGGACATGGAACCGTTCCTCCTTCTATTGGTACTGAGGACGATCCTCCCAACTCCGGTAACTGCAGAAAGAGGAAACAAGGTGATATGGGTCATGTACTTGTGACAGGTGTTGGATACGTCCCGATCTCAAAAAATGACCCAGCCTTTGTCTCTGATGAGCCGTCACAGCAAGAGGCCGGGTCTGCATCTACGGCGGCCAAATAGTTTGACGACCCGTTAATGATTGGATGTGAATGCCGTTTCCTTTATCAAATAGCTTGATACCATCGTCGATAGATCATACAAATACTAGGTAGTGTTCACTACACTTAGGTCGATGTAGATACATCACCATTTGGAATATATAAAACAAAATCCGAAGAACCAAAAACCGAGTCAATGAAGTATTTAAACCGAATAGTATATGCACGCTAAATCCAGTAGCCGCATCCTGTCATAATACAAATCCGGATCTCAATCCCAAGCGCCCCGAATGTACATTTCAAAGGATATCCATAAAACAACAAGAGGTCGAAGATAATATATGTACGCAAAGAAAATTTTTGAAAAAGAAAGGGAATGAGGAACTGTCGATCAAGTCACCCACATGGTCTTGTTACATGTCTCCTTTGCTGCGATGGCAGCATCGACTCGCCACATCATTGTGCCGGATTCCACGCCTCGTGATGGAGTACCGCGGATGGCTTCCGACGAAGTTGTGCATTTTCCATCGGTGAATCTGTATTGAAGACAACTTGGGTCACTTGCACAATGCTCTGCGCAATCCCAAACAGTGAGCGGGACGTTAAGGCCTTGGTCATCCGTCTTTTGGTATTGGTTCTTAGCATTGTTGTCCCAGTTATCAAGATAGTGTGCCAACGTAGGGCGAATAAAGTGAGTAAAGATATCTCCATAATGAAGAACGGTGTTATTTTCCTAAAATTAAACTGTCAGCATGTCGGAAATCAACTACCCTCTCTCGAACTTCGAAATTGAACATACGTTAGAGAACCATTTCTGGTCAAATTCCCACATACGATCTACGTCTGTGGGTGTCATGTGGTGGAAAGTAAAAGGAGGATAGCACCATTGCTTTTTCCCGAATCCTTCGCCCAGGGCATCCTGTCCCCAAACAGATTCGGTGGTGACGTGAGGCCAGGACCAGGTCAAACTGATCTTCACAGTGGCAAGTGCCATACCCAGCACGCAATCTCCGGCCCATTCTCTGTTGGTAACTTTCTCCCATTGCTCCGGATATTGAGTGACAAGATCCGCGACAGAATGAATGGCCGCATTGGATAGAACAAATCCAGATCCACCATGAGCAAATAGATTGTCACCAATCTGCATTTGATTGCCAATGTACATTTCCTTCTTAGAATCGAAGTTGGCCAACCAGGCCAGCAGGTTTGTCCAGATCGGGTATGTGTCGGCTTCAAGGAAGACATACCACTTGGCGTCGGGCCGATAAGCCCGGGCTTCTTGAACCATCGGCAAAAACTTCCACTTGTCAAGCTTCCAGCCCGGGTTATCCATCATGCCCGAAGGACCATTGGCGACTTTTGTGTGATCTTGTTGCAGTAAACCCGCCCGTCCCTGACTCTTTGCGCGATGGTAGATATCAAAGTCACCACTGGAAAGCATTGATTCACTAGCATTGTGAAAGACATCTCGGGTGCGCAAACCGGCAATGTCTTCTTCGAAATCAGATACGATCAATTTGTGAGGGATACATCGAAGTGTCGTGCGAATGTGTACAGGGACCTTATCCTGGGCCTCTGTAATTCCGGTTTTAAGGATGACGAGGACGTCTTCGATACCGGGAAGCGGTCGGCAAGCCGAAGCTAGATCAACCTGCTGACCATTATTGCCTTCCTTCGAGCTCGAGGAGGAGTCGATGGCGACATCTGGATTATTACCCAGACCACTGTGGAGATGTAAGAAGAGGACAAGCAGAGCTAGCGGGGTGAGAATAGGCACCCAGCGCCCATATCGAGCGGGGAGGGTAAACATGCTGGGATGGCGGGGGAGGGGACAAGGAGAAAGAGCTGAAGCAGAGCTTCCTCCATGGGGAGGAAGAAAGAAAGAAAGAGAGAAAAAGAGAAGAAGGAACGGAGAGATCGACAATGACCCTCTACCGATTTCCCTACCCTAGTTCCCTAGACCAAGTCCTACTCGACGTAGCCCGTGGGGGCCTGTTTCGAAGCCGTGAGTTGGTTTGAGACCGACATTGGCCAGATCGCTCGGTGGCACCAGGTTTGATGGATTTCCTTGACCAAGCATTGCCCCCATCCCGTGGCTTAGCGCCCAGTTGGAAATACACCGAATGCATCTAAATCTCACTGCATCTTATGGCTGAGACAGGTCTCTTCTTTTTTTGTAGAGATAATACGGATTACAACTATCTCTGGTCTGTCCGTATTTCTCCTTTCCATGCAGGCAGCCACGAGGCCCCCTGAAGGTGGGTCGGACGATCGCCATGGACTCGTCATCTTGGATCCCCTAAATAAAAGCAGGGAACTCTTCAGAGCAGGGACCATGGTCCACTTGGTGCAAAGCTGTCACTATTACAGAGTAGTCTAGCAATGTGCTTTGATACATTCGGGATGCTGCATACAGTCTGACCTAATTGATAGGTATCAAGATATCCCATATCTCCATGGGATACTATATCTTGGAGAGTATGTATTATAGCTGATAACTAGTCTGAAGTAACAGAGTAAAAATACGATCTAGTTCGCACGATATATACTATGGGAATATCACATAGTACTATAAGTGACTACATGCAATGCATCAAATGCATGCGTTGAATTGGTAAATGCTACCCAATCAGGAATGAAGTCGACTGACCAAGACCACAAACGGTGATGCACCGTTGGGCCAACCATTGAAACGGAGAAAGAGTACGTCTACGTGGGATTAGATACTGTATGTATGTGCCAATTACTCGAAGCCACTCTGGGTATAAAAAAGCATTGGCAATGTACAATGCAACAGGATTTTTCAATTTTTGTTTGTCATTTCAGAGAAATTTATCTCTAGCTCAACGCCCGGCATGACCCAAAGCGCGAGCCGCACATGGAATGCCATGCACAATCCTTGGAATCGTTATCGCCAGAGTGATAGTATTCACGACCGTACAAAACCCCGACCCTCTCATGCTCCTGCGAATACCACACCGAAAAAAAAGGAAACAGAACTTTTTGGGGTTCAGTCCATTTAGGCCTCGGTGGTGACACGGCCCTTAGGGTTGGTGACCTTGACACCGAGAGCCTTAGCCTTCTCGATGATCTCAACACGCTTGCGGGAGGAGACAGCGTGGGCGATCCTGTCAAAGATGTTAGTAAGATGTTCATCACCCAGTTCTTTCCTTCTCGTATTCTTGATAGTCCGCGATGAAGGCAATCGTAAATGACATAGGTGGGGTGACGTACTCGGCAGCGTAGGTGCGGTTGTGCATCAGGAGGAGCTCAACGTCCTTGGGGTTGTGGACGAGGAAAGCCTTGTGGCCGGAGGGCATCATGTGGCGGGTCTTCTTGTTGGAACCGTAACCGATCTATAACAGCCAGCGGGTCAGCGATGTCTCGTTGTAACGGAATCTTGTCGGGAGGGGATTCGTACGGAGGGCATGGCAATCTGGCCCTTGAAGCGACGGCGAACGGCATTGTCAATACCCTTGGGCTTGCGCCACGACTCGCCAACACGCATAAACCGGTCAGACTGGTGACGGGTGAAGCGGTTGGTGCCTATTGCGATCCAAGTCAGTCCTTCAATTCTTCCATCGAATTATATCGCAAAATAGTGTCGAAAGCCTTTGGATAAACATCGCCCTTCAAAGTCGTCAAATGTCGAAAATTCATCTTCGTCTTTCAAGAAAAGAAAATTCCTCCTCCATTGTCGGTTCCAACACTTCCTCCTCTTCCAAAACTTGATTCAAGTCGTCTGTCGGTCGAAAGGCGATGCTATCCAGGCAAAAGGGAACATGCACAGTCGGGATTCGGGAACATACGCTTCTTCACGATGGGGATGTGCTGCTTGGCGGCGACCATCTTGAGAGAAAAAATTCGTCAGTATCGAGGAGTTGAAAGTCGAAAGAACGTGATTGAACTCACTTTGTCGGTGTTGCGTCTCGCCGGGCGTAGAGGGTTGTCGAGTCGGAGCGAAATCAATCTCGAAAACTTCGCACTGGCGGAGTGGGCGACCCACACTAGTGCACTTTCAGCGACCTAAGCGAACGGGTGGTGCTTAGGTCAGCATAGGGCTAGTCACGGGCAGAGCCCTGCCAAGCCTTCCGCTTTGGGATCTACAGTATACACTGTACGACATACGGCGGTAGCTACTTAGTTATAGTTAATTGTTGTTGTAGTACGGCAATACTAAGTTGAAGACTTTTGGTACCTTGATTTACTAGACTTAGATTTGATGTGACTATATCTTTCACTCTATCTATCCATGTTTATACCTGCAAATGCAGCTGAACTGGCTGTCCCTGCTTCTCTCCACTCTGCAACATTTGCTCCAGAAGTTCAAGATCTGCCAAAGCCTCCTCGGGGGATTGTCTCTTCTCGACAGGTCGCCCATTAGCAATCGATGTCGCAAATTCAGCAACCTCAGCGGAAACTCCTCTTCCGTCAAATGGAACTGTATGCTTGACATCATTGACGGTCACATCGTCGAAGTTAAGAGCAACAGAACCCTTCTCGCAGGCGAACTCGTAGGCATGGCGGCTAAATGGCGAACCAAATGAAATAGAGATGGCACCAGTAGCACCAGAGTCAGTCTTGACGACTGCATCCACTGTGTCTACTGGGGGCAAGTAGGATTGCTGCAGATAGGACTGTGCCGAGACTGTCGCAACCTTCTCCGTAGATCCCAAGATCAGGCGTAGGCCAGCAACCATGTGCACACCTCCATCAAGAAGGAAACCACCTTGGTACTCGGGGACCTTACGCCAGGGAGTCTCTTTAAATATAGTCAGCATCGTTTTCTCAGGAGTAATCCGGCCCCATCTGTCTGCTCATCCACAGGGAAGTAACATACGGAAGTACTTGTTGTCTGGCTTGATAAAGTTCTGTACATCAACACGGAAATTACGTATCGAGCCCAGTTTCTTGACCTGTTCAGCTGCGAAGATATACTTGCTCATATAGCGGAAGTTCTCGCCAACGGCCCAGAAGACTTTGTTAGCATCAATATTGGCCTGATACCATTGCAAGAGCTCCCTTGCTGTGGCAATGTCCTTGGCAATGGGCTTCTCAGAAAGAACGTGTTTTCCAGCAAGTAGAGCTCTTTTGATGAAATCCGGTTGTACGAGAATAGGTAGACTATCAAATAGTCAGCTGAGGTTCAGCTATTGGTGAAGTCGTCCTTGTGACAACAGATGAGCATTGGGCACAACATACGCAATGATCACAGCCCCAATATCGGAACGATTCAGTAGATCATCATAGGACTTGCCAGCACCCGAGTCCTCGGAGTACAGATCAACGTTGGATGTACCCTCGGCAAGGGACTGGGCCGAGTTCAAGGATCGCGAATAGATTGCGCGAAGCGTGAAGTCCGGCGCCGCTTGCACAGCAGGCTACCTACATCGTCAGTATAGCAAAAGGAAATGGTGGGCGTGTTCAAAACATACCAGATGTTGGTCTTTGGCAAAGAGACCTAGCGCGGGGGTGTCAGCAAGCTGTCAATCGACAATAGAGTAAGTATACCTGATGTTAGATAGAGTACGTACCACTACCGATGATAGCAACACCAATAGACATACTTGCGTCTTGGATCAAATATATTTCGATATATAGCTGTCCAGCTGACCTCAGGGATTCAGAAGAAAAGGAACAGAGTCAAGGATAGACTATGGAGTTCTGCACCCCTCGAGTAGCCCCAAAGATGTCATGCCGGGCTCGAGTGGGGTCAACCGGTGTCCACTTCCGCGCCTGGGAAGGTCCAACCTCTCGATTCGCTCGAATTGTTCGGTCCGGTCTTCTCGGCCTCATCTGCTTCCACGGGTTGTTTATTGCTGGGATAAAGAAATCCTTGGTCAACCGGTTAGTAGCAATTCGGACCGAACATATGTTCCATACTATGTTTGTGTACTTGAGGTTCAAGTTACACATCATATTATTGCATGCATGACGCAAGAGCTACATGCTGAAAACGTGATGATCTACTACATAAGCTAATGTATCCTCAAGCTACTCCGTACTAGCATCTCAAAGGGGAATCAATTTGCAGGTATGTGAAATATAGTCCTATATTGAACTTTTGAGGACTTTTCAAAGTTCACTGGCCACTATACGGCATACTAACAGCTTATAACTAAGAGCCAAGGAAGACAAAAAAACAAGACAAGGCAAGATATATCCCAACCGAAGCGCCAAAACCCATCCCATAATGCGAAGGAATTTAAATCAATCCAATCCCAAATCCTATAACACCCAGAAGACGCCGTCCAACGAACCAAAGCCCGATCATAGATATCAGATATCATACCAGTCGTAACGCAATAACAAACGAGGATCCAAAAAGAAGCAAATGAGAAATAGGCGAGGCTCCAAAGATCATGACAAATCATGAACTCGGCCTGACTAAAGCCCTGACTCGTTCAACGCGTGCCATTGCTTTCTCCAACCGCTCCAAGCGGCTCCTCTTCTCAATATCCCGGCGTTCAAGCACAGCAACTCGTTCTTCCAGCTTAGCGCGTGCCTTGCGCTCTTGCGCAACCATCTCGTTGGCCTGGCTGAACAACTGCACTGTCAATTCCTCTAGCTCGGTATTCGCTTGTGTCAACTGCGTCTCGGCTGCCTTGCGCAGACCTTGTTCGCGCTCGAGTGCATCCTGAAGCTCGGCATTATCACTGCTCGCTGGAGATGCTTGTTGCGGGAGTGGAGTGATCGGGGCTGTAGGTGTAGATGGTATCGCAGCCGGGGCACTGGTTGGGGTTGAACTACCACGGCGATAAGGTAGGAGGTTGGTTAATGTTGACAGGCGACCTGGTGGAGCTGGCTGCGACTGTTGTGATTGTTGCGACTGGTTATCTGGGGAGGTGGGGATTTGAGAAGGCGAGAGCGACTTGTCTGCGTGAGACGAGGGAGGAAGAGAGGAGCTGCTTCGGGGAGTATCGTATGTCTGTTGCGTGCGCAGTTGGCGTAGTTCTTCTTCGTAGTCGGCGAGTTTGCCAGCTATACGGGACAAGAGAAAGAGTCGGTCAGCAAAGGGTTTCTTTGGGAGAATTTCTGACCGAGGTAAAGGACTGCCTCGTGTCTTCACTTCTGAGCGCTAGTCTCATGAAGAAGCAAAGAGCAGAAAACAAAGATATGATAGGGTATATTTACCAGCGACCGAGGCGTGCGAAGTCATCTCCTGGATCTGCCCCTCCAGCTCCAAAATGCGGCGCTGGGCTTCGGATGGATCAAGCGCCCCATTACTCCCGCATGTCGGACATGATTTCTCGAGCCCAGTCTCAATATTCGTCATAGCAGAGGATGTTCCGACAAGAGTGGTGGTCATAAGCGTTGTGGTGGTAGCCGACATGACAACATCAGAGCACGCTTTGAGTTGTTGTTGTTTGCTGATTTACCCCGACTTGCTGAAATCGCGCAGGGTTAATTAAACACGGGGAAGAGCGGAGATGAGTTGGTGACTGTTCCGGTTTGTTGTCGACTTTATTACAATAAGTATATTGCTGATGAAGTAAAGGACGAGGTTTAAAGCGGTATAAGAAATAGAAGTGAAGTCATGAAACATGGCCTTGTTTCTTGTGTGTCTCGTTGTTTGATTGACCCTTTGAAGGGGTTCAATCAACTCCATACTGCGCCACCGGTTTATTCGGCGGCCAATGGCTGGGGAGACCCATTCCTGTGTCTCAGGAACAGATCCTTTTTTTTTTTCTCTTCTCTCTTCTCTTAAGTATTAAACACCCTTTAATTAATTTGCTTTAAATTAGATTGAGTAAATTAAATGTGATCAACGTTTTTCTCTCCACTATCAAAGTTGTACATAGTGTCATATCTCTGCAGTACCAACGACTCTCCCCGCGCTCCGGACATTATAGAGCACAGTAAGAACGGCTTGACGGCAGACATGTGCGGTGTGCAGGGTGCTCGTGGACGTTGGACTAATTCGCATTAGTTCAGTGCTGCCGTCACTAGTGCCAGCTATTTATAACGCCCTTACTGGTCGAGGCGCCATTTATTGGTAACTGATTCGTGAATCCCTTCCGAGATCCAGACTCCAACCTCCGAGAGGTTACTAGTTGAGCAGGGAGGGTAGGTAGATATGCTGTAATCCGTACATATGCGGGGAGGCAGGATCTAAGGTTCAGTAACCTTACCCTCTCTTGTCTCGACCTTTTCAACAGTGAGGAGTCTATGGATTATTGGATTGGCTCTAAAGCCTGGACTAGCGCGTGAGGTCTGCATCTGTTGCTCCACAAAAAATTCAAAATTTGAAGGACGATAGGGCACGTACCCCAGATGGGTCCATTGGTCCTTACATACATACTCAATACGGTTAATGATCTGTCAATGAAGACTGCATTTCAATCTATACGAGGTACTGAACACATAGGCACATACACAATCACAAATACTGGTTCCATCATTCCACTCGTGGGATGATTTGATCAATTAGGAGGGGGGGGAGGGAAAGAGAGATGCACCCAGTCTTGTAAGGTCCATGCAGGGATCAGGCCAGACCTCGTCGAGGAGGAAAGAAGAGTTAGGGAGGGGAGAGGGAACCGGTTATAAAAAAGCAGAGAGCAAGAATTCATCGACGGCCCAGCCATGAAAGGGAGAGGGAAATCATATCATGTCTGCCTCCCTCATTTAATCATTCGTGTTCGGATCATCGCTGGTCGTGTTAGGGCAAGACCGGCTTATGAACGAGATTGTCTGAGTCCACCAGACAGAAAGATTGGAAAGCAGAAAATGGCAGGTAAGAAGAAAGAAGGAGAGAGAAAAGAGAAAACAAGGAAACGGGAATCTTCATTTCGCATCGGCTGTAATGGTCATGGGCAAATCACACGAATCACGCATGGGAATAGTAGCTAGATAGCGAAACAGCAACACAAGACATCACAAAATAGAGGCGGAAGAAAAACTTTTCAGACTGCCAGATCATCAGAGAGCAAAGACTAGATGTATGTCGGGAATCTAGCCCGACACGCAAAAAGAGAAGATCGTAAAAACAAATAAGAGAAAGAGGAGTGAGGAACGTCAAGGGACAGGACAACTACCGTCGTCTGCACTGATGCCGTAGGACAGATGCAAGAATCATGGCCACATCAAACGACGCCATGGCGTCTTCAATGGAGATCCTATTTCCGGGACTTTATGATTGTCCGGGAAACATGCCGTGGTGAACGGGGGAGTTCCACGACCTCGGGTCCATTGATACGCAAGAGGTCACAGTCGAGGTGAGAGGCGGAGGTTGTAAAGGGTATCTATAGGCCTAGAATCCACGGCCACCTCCACGGCGGCTGTTGCGGGGCTTAGCGCCTACTGTGCTCCAGCCATCATTATCCTCAGTTGGGGCCTCGGCGCTTCTCCAGTTGCCATTGGCAGACTCCTTCGCGACCTCTTCGGAGGCAGGAGCAGCAGCCTGCTCGGGCTCCTGGTCGGCAGCCATGCCACTGTCTTCTCCACCGGCCCGCCGGAGGATCTCGAAGTTCCCTCCACCCCGAGGGGGCTCAACAGCATCCTTGTTGGAGTCCGTGCCAACCTTGCTTTCCTTGGTCTGCTCCTTAGCCTGCTTAGGCTTCTCGTTCTTCTCGGGCTTCTCAGTCTTCTCGGGCTTGGCCTTGTCATCCTGCTCCTTCTTCTGGCGCACAGCAAGCTGGCGCTTTTGCTCAACTTCACGCTCGCGGGTAGCGGTATCGATAGGTCGGGCAGCACCGAAGGGGCTGGCCTTGGAGTCACCACCAGCAGTAGGGGTTGTCGGGGCGTCAGCAACAGTGCGCTTGGTCAGGTTCAACTTAGGGCGGGTAGCGGGAGCAGACGGGGAAGTCGGCTCCTTTTGCTGCTGGTCGGGACGCATCGAGC
Organism: Penicillium sumatraense; assembly: GCA_020086695.1. Classification (NCBI taxonomy): domain Eukaryota; kingdom Fungi; phylum Ascomycota; class Eurotiomycetes; order Eurotiales; family Aspergillaceae; genus Penicillium; species Penicillium sumatraense. The sequence goes on along the minus strand of JAGIKU010000841.1, from coordinate 315,362 downwards.
TGCGCCACTGGTTGTCCATCTCAGCTGCGGTAGGGGTGCGCTCCGGACGGTCCGGGCGTGGAGGACGGGAACCATCTTGCGAGCGACCTTCGCCCCAAGCAGGTGAGCTTCTGCGGAAGCTAGAGCCACCCTCCTCGGCATTGCGGGGGCGGCCGCCCTCACGGGGGGGAGGGCCAGCGGGGGGAGAAAGAGGACCCTTGCGCTCCCAGTTGCCGAAATCACGGAACTTGCCATCGGACTCGAAGTTGTTTCGGCGACCACCGCGCTCACTGCCGGCATCAGAAGCGGCATCCATGTTGCGACCAAAGCTGGCACGGTCAGGAATACGGCGCTCGGGAGGAGGGGGAAGAGGGCCCCGGCGAGTCCAGTCAAGGTCACGTCCCTCCATACGGGATTCCTTGGCTATGTGCTTGTTAATACTGACACTCTCCGCATTTGGGGTTCATGTTCAGAACTTACGAGGTTCAGCGATGCTGGTGCGAATGGTACGTCCCTGAAGAGTAGTACCAGACAGGTCCAGAGCCTTCTGCAGACCATCCACACTCTCGAATTCCACATAACCGAATCCCTTGGGGGCCTTGGTCAGCTTGTCCTCGACAACTCGGACATTTGTGACACCACATCCAGCAAAAAGGTCGGAGATATCATCTGCGGTCGCTTCGAAGGACAAGTTTCCGACATGAGCAGTGTAAGGCGGCTCGGTTGGGAGGGGAAGCGGCTCGCGAACGGCGTATCCACCACGCTCAACACGGTCTAGGCACAAAAATCGAGTTAGCGAATTTTGGAAATGGTATCGCCAAAACATTTTATGTTGACGGGAGAGCCATACCGAAACCACCGCTGGCGCTACCGCTGCCAAAGCCCATACCACCAGTAGGGCGAGAACCGAAGCTCGAAGTAGGAGGGCCTATTAAAAGGTCTCAGCATCATTTTTTGAGGCGCATATCGGCCCAAAGGGAATACGAGTTGCGGAGCAGTACGTACCGGCTATACATAAAGATATCTTTCATCAGCGACTGGGTCAACAGCGTTAAAGTGGGGGAGGGTCCTGCAACTTACTGGGGAGGGGCATATCATCCATCTCGTCGGCCCAAGAGCCAAGGCCTATATATAAATTTCAGTCGTGATTTCATTCTCTCGGGATTTTCAAATGCTTACTCTCATCAGCCAAGAAGGTCCCAATGGACATCTTCTGGGCCTTGGACTTTGCGGGCGCTGGTGGGGAAACTCGTTAGCCTGGGTTTCAAGATCGCCGAAAAGTCTAGTCGCAGGGGACGGAGAGACTGGTCTGGAAGTCTTTAAATCGAGTCTCATATGTTTCCGACTTACCCATGATTGCGGTTAAGAGGAGTCAAGAAACGCGCAAGCGGACTTGGTGCGCGCTTCTCACACAGTAGGGTTCGAGGTGAAAAAAGGGAAGAAAAAATTCGAGACACCCGGGTAAAGGACCAGGAGTCAATAAAAAGAGTCAAAGACGACCTGAATGTCGTGAGAGACGAGGTCTGTCGATCAAAGTTGAAGTGGAAAAGTTGGTAGAGGGGAAGTCGGCAATCGGGGCTGCACGATGGAAGTGGTCGGGTTAGTTAATCCGTGATAATTTTTAGTGGTGCCGCTAGTCCCATCAGAGCCACCCCGTCAACGCTGGGCCTGGGAACCTCGCCAGACCTAAACAAGATGTGTACGACCATATTTCCTACACCTGATCATCTATTAATTATGGCCTTGTGAATATAGTACTGTAACCGTTAGCCAATTCATTACTACCAATCTCGCTAATTCTCCCTGTATTCCATCAGTGGGTCCCTGCGATCGCCCACTAGGCTTGTGCTTCTTTGTTCATTGGACCCGGTAAAGTCGACTTGGGCCTCCAGAATGCTCCGGGGTAGCTGTAGATACATAGTAGGCTAGCAGATATCATATTCATACCATTTGTCTTTTCTGGCATAGATAGGCTTTAAATACTGAGTCTGTAAAATCCTATACCAACTGGTAGTACTAAGCTGTGATATACCAATCAAGTTTCCAACCTTTTGATTGACATACATCTAGGGCTAGCACGAAATTGGAACTCATACATGTCTCTCTTTATTCTGCTACATTACCTAGCGTAGCTCTAACCTCTAGGGCTTAGAACTTCTCAATCGTCCGTAGCACCGTGAATCCATTCGCAGTGCTTGGATGTGACATTCCAATGGAGTTGAAAATACCGTAGTACGGTACTGCCCAGTAACAGGTGTTGAGGAATACAGATGATAGAGATACCCTGCCAGAATATATTTTCAACTTGAACCTTGAGACTCTCAAGTTAGTAACCCAGCAACCGCCTGGTACTTAGCACTAGGTACGCACTGCTTATTCTACTGTCTTTTAAAATTAGATCAATACTATTTCAAATATAATTTATCGATCAACAGCAGCCAGGGGATCCAAAGTTTTTTATTGTTACAAATCGAGACCGATTACATAACATCACGTGATCAAATCAGCATCGCAATGGTGTGGAGTTTGTTCAGCGAGTCCATCTTCCCATGGACTAGGGAATGCTTGCCGCTCTCTCAGACCAAGCGAAACATGAGCGGTCAAAATAGCGAACATGATGTTTCCATGTCCAACACTTTAGTGCCCGCAGCTAAGGTGGGAGCCTTGAGCGGTTCGTGTCCTGCCTCCCAAGGCAAACCGGGGATCATTTACCCCAAGAGACCATGTATGAATGAATATCAATGAACTGACCCGAGGGATTAGGAGTTGCGGGATTGATCTATGGAGGAGCTGCAGGAGTTATCAAATCTCCCAATCCATTGATTCATTCATTATCATGTGGCATCCACTGGTTTGCATGCGGTTCAACCTTTTGGTGTATGTCTCTTATGCACCTGCTTAACTTACTGCCCGGACACTGACCAGAGAAAAAAAATCACTGGTGGTAGGGATGCGAAGCAACATCATCAGACATCATTTCAAGGATCAAGCATCACCACAAGACCGAGTGTATGCTAGTGCGTTCTGTGGCGGTCTATCTGGCGGCGTGGTGACAAGGTTAATGGGTACGAGAATTTGGATTTATTGCAGATCTGTGCTCTGAAGGAAGACTGACGATTCTTTCATAGGTGGTCGTCTTGTGCCTGGGTTAGTGATTTTCTCGCTGCTCGGTTACGGTGGCCAAAGTGTCTTCAACAGGGTTGATGCCTGGCAAATGGGGAGGGACCCAACACCTAGCAAACCCTTGATGCAACAAATGGCCGAATCAAAATGGATACCCCTTCGGCATTTATCCGATGAAGAATATCGGGGCATGCTTAATGAGAAGTTGCTTAGCGTCGAGGCGGAGATTGCCCTTCTCGATGAGAAGATTGAGCAACTAGAGAGTAATCGCCCAGTACCCGACCCTGCCGCCAAATAAGCTCTCTATCTCCCACTGCATCACTGCATTGCGTCCGTCCGTCATTCTCCATTTCTTATTATTTGCTCGCCCCCAGTCCCTTACACACCGCGGCTCTGATGCGACGCTGTATCTGACCCTTTTAGGCAACGGAGGACCAGGGGGGTGGATGTAACGCACAGACAAAGAGTACAATGGCTGACATATTCTCTTTTCCTTCTACGGAGGGACGGAGTACCCAAGTACGTGTCAGACTGCCCCACATGGGGGGCAGAGAGAGTGGAGGAGGGAGGAGGGAGGAAAAAGGGGGGAAACAATTGGAACAATATTATTTTGTATAGTTGCATCTTGTGTACGATAGTGAATTACCAAGCGATTGAAAAAATGTACTATTTACGCATCGACCTCGTTCTTTCTGGAGCCAGTAAAAGGGGTGGAAATACGGTGCGCCGATCGCAAACCGGATTCCCCACGGGTAGTTCTGCACAGTGAAATCATTTTGGAGCCTCACGGGGTAAGTGCAGCGAGTGACTGGGAGAAAAACAGACTGGACTGGGACTCTCGAAGTTCAGCAAGACCAAGTTCATAGTATATATAGATATAGAGAATTGAATATATACACGATAGCAGGTACCACTGCTAGTATAATATGATCAGCCCTAAGTAGAAAGTCGAAAATGACGGGTGCCGAGACTTGCGAGTGGTTGGCAGATTGGCAGATTGGCTTCCGCTCTCAGTTTCTCCGGCGCGTCCGAACCATGAATCTGGCCTTCTCCAGACTCCTCTGATCTACAGCATAAGCATGCTTCTCTCCCACTGTTTTTGTATTTGGACTCTGCCTGGTGTGTGGTGTTCCTCTTACTGACCTGAAGGGGAAGTGCTCATTCTTCCCCGTGAGTGTGTGCGTGCGTGCTGATATGACACTTGGCACACTTGTGGATTGGTTGGTTCCCCCCCCCTCCTCTCCCTCCGGAACAGTCGAGGTAGGATCAAAGATCGGAGCTTACCCAGCAACTTTTTTTTTTACCAGAAAACTTCCGCGCATTTACAATTCTCTTCGTACAACACTCGATGTTTTGTGTGCTGCTGCCTGCTCTTGTTCGACAGATCAGCTTCTGCTGATCGCACGTCGCGATGACTCTCTTCAATCCGACCTCGATCCTGGTGGGATTCCTTTTGCTCTACCTTTCGTCTTTCTTTGTATTTGCGATCGTGCGCATTGCGACCGGAATCTCAATCCAACGCATCGGATATTTTTCACTCCGCCGTATCGCCTATGCCCCGCGAGAAGGTCTCCTGATTGAAATCCGCGGTCTCGGTTTCTCCTTACATCCACCGTCATTCGCCCAGCCGACATGGATCAGTATTCGATTGACCGACTTGAAGATTACGCTCGATACAGCAGCGCTGGGAAGAGGGAAAACGGATCCGACTCGAGAACAACTGGGACCCGCCAGCCCCGGTAGCCCTAAAGCCGACCCTGTGACCCCCGACTCGTCCACCCCGCGGAGCAAGACATGGAGGACCCTAACGCGGGTGAAGGAGCGCCTAAAGAGGCTACATAGGCAGATCAATTGGCTAGCCTTGGTCGATGTCACCGCTGTCAACACCGCTGTGCATTTCCTTGAAGCTGGACACGTTCAAGTTGGGTTGCTCTCGCTGGCCGTGGACACCCGGAGTAAGATGGTGGAACGAGGCAAGCTATTTCGGCGAAAGAAGGACATGTCTCGAGAACAACGACCGGCTGAATGGATTATGAATGTGCAGAATGTTCTTCTTGCAGTGGAGGGCCGGGAACCCATTGAGGTATTGGACAATGTCGGCGTGAATCTCCACGGGTTGCTCTACAAGGACCTAGAAGGACTTCGGGACGCGTCTGTGGCATTGAAGATTGGGCGACTACATATACCTTACGATGATTTGAACATACTTCTGAAGCGTATCAAGTCAGCTCAGAAATCAGCTGCAACCAAGGAGCCCTTGCCGACTGAGACCGACGATGAGATTTCATTTGCAGACTTCGTGGAGGAGTTGGATAAGCCTGGAAGCAGAGATGACTCCATTGTGCAAACCGTTGCAGACTCGAAAGAATTCGCCAGCTCGCTACTTCGTGGTATCCAAGAAATTCAAGTTGCCCTAAGCTTCTTCCGACTCTCGCGGGGTCTCCAATCCTTATCCGGTCAAGATCACCCTGTCTTCCTCAATATCGTCTCCCACGAACTTGGGATTGACCTTCATCGAATGGACCAAAAGAGCCCCGAACACCGCATGTACTTTCAACGGAACGATGTTGCCCACCAGGCTTTACTCGCAGCTATCTCTTTATCGGTTAGCCTCGATGACGACTCGGGCGAAACGGATAATATCCTCTATATTCCCATGGCCACGACAACAATCAAAACGACTTTGCCTTCGAAAACAGTGAGCGCCTTTGACGAACAAGATATGGAAGAGCGCAACCTGAATGTACTTTTCGCAAATCTGGTCATTACATCTCCGTCGCTCGACCTGCAACCAAAACATGTTTCTCGACTTTTGAAACTTGCGCAAGCCCGAGCTTCATCCCCTCGTGTCAAGAAACGAAGTAACCATCACTTAATATCTCGCCTTCTTCCCAAAGCCAGCATCAAGCTCTCCGTCCACGAGCCGGTAGTTCGATTTGTTCTGCCCATCGAGAAGGAGTCTGGCACTCCTGATGACTATAACCTTTTAATCTCGTCCATTTCGTCTATTTCACTCGATGTCGAATCTGTACATTCTGCAGAGGGTGGCGCACATTACTCACTTTCATCCGTTTACCGCGTCGCATCCCATAAATTCTATTACCAAACACCCGCTGGTAACAAGCACAACCTCCTCACAACAGAAAACCTGGAACTTAAAGCACACCTTAATGCAAGCCCAGAAGTGTGTGTTATTGCATCGGGAAGTATCAACGACTGCTCTGTGCATATGATAAATGGGGAGGTCAACCGAGGAATTCGTCAGGTCCTTGAGCAGTTCCGTGCCCACCTTCAGTCACAAAAGCGAGTCGCGATGCCCTGGAACGAACGCAAAATTAGCCCACTGAGAAAGATTCCACCATGGCTCCTTTCATTCTCATTCGAATCAACTGGACTGAGCCTGGAGGTCGCGGGGATTGATAACCCGGTATCGGAGATCTCTCGCGGCGTGTCTCTGCAACTGCAATCCTGGACAGCAGAGTATAAAGCGCAGAAAACTGAGCATGCCGTTGGAAGCATCGCCAGACGCCGCACCTCTAGCCATTCTACCATTGGCGATGAATCGCCGTTTAGGTTCCAGCCAACATCACCTCCAAAGAGCACCCAGCGCGGTGCAGCGGATGGTCGGCGCCTGGCTTTCCATGTGCGTGGGTTTGATGGATTTGTCATTGAATCGGATGACTATCTCGAACCAGAGCCGTTCTTTTCTTTGCCACGATTTGAGGTTGCCCTTAGCACACATAGCGACCGACTTGGGCCAGTTGTCCACATCAACTCCGTCTTCAAAGGCATCTATCTTCAATATTCTCTCTACCGCTTTTACTGCTTGGGTGTTGCGGTTTCAGTGATACAAGATGTTATTTCCCCCCTCCCATCAAAGGAATCCGCGTCTACCCAAGGGAAGCCGAGGGGCGCCCCAAGCATATCTCTACCTCCTCCCCCTTCGTCTCCTTCACCCGGCAAGAGCGAGCTAATTACAGTTGACGTGAAAGCAACTGTTGTGCAACTCAAGGCCAATCTCCCAGGAGATCCGTCCATGATGGTTCAAATATACGGCCTGGCAGGTGGTTCTCAGCGACTGTCAACGCCTTACATCAAGTCCAATTTGGTCCGTGTACATGCCGAAGCACCGAAGCTTAAGGGTGTCTGGGCAAGAATCGGTAGCATGAACAACGTCCGACTAGACTTCCGCAAGATGAGAATGAAGCAGGGTGGAAAACTCACCGAGGAGAGATCTATCGATCTCTGGGCAGATTTCATTAGGATAGGTGTTCCTCACCACATGGTGATGCATCGTATCTTCGATAACTTGATCAATACTTCGAAATCTTTCAAACAATTGCATCATCGCTTCAAGAATAGATGCAAAGAATTTGTGTCCACCCGAGAGCCCGAAGAACCGAAGAAAGTACCAAGAATTTCGCTCCGCAGCAAAGCTTTGCTATTCGAACTGGAAGATGATGCATTTGAGTGGAAGCTAGGCTGCATCTATCGCACTGGTTTAGTCGAACAGGTCCAGCGTTTGGCCCGCGAGGAGGCTTTCTATCTGAAAACTCAGAAAGTCAGGGATTCTGACCAGAAACGTGCTTCTTCGAGACTGAGAGCCAAGTCGAGTAGCCGTACTCTTCGCAGTGAACGGACTAGCCAAGATACTCGCAGGAGTAGAAGTGCTGAACCACGCCCGAGGAAAGAAGAAAACGGCCGTGGTGGTCGAGGCCGCAAATTCCGCTACGACGCCGAAGGTGCAACTTGTCTTTCTTCCGAGTACAAAATTACTCCCGACGCAGCCTGGGAGCGACTCCAACAGCACAATGCCCAGACTTGGAAGGAAAAGATCGATGCCGCACTCAAGTTTCAAGGTACTTCTATTAAGGAAGTTCGAAATCTCTTTTCTGGCGCAGATGAACCGCCAGATGATGTGAAAGAGACAGAAACCATCCTTGCTATTCCAAATAGACCAGGCCTCATGTCGGCTTTGATTAGTGATGTCAACCTTGTCATTGACAAAACCACATTCCCGACTAACGAAATTCCCGCTTTCCTTCACAAGATTGGCAAGGGAATGCCTATGGATATGAAATATGGCTTACTTCTCCCGATGAGCTTTAACTTGGAAATGGGCGAAGCACGCGTCAATCTGCGAGACTATCCCCTTGATTTGCTACATATTCCCGCACTTCGTCCCGGACAATCCCCAAGGCTTCCCAGTTGGTCATTGCGGACAAATTTCGTGATTGCTGAAGAATTTCGAAATCACGAATCTGCTCGCCAGGTTGATGTTGAACTTGTTCCAAAGGCTGAGTTGTCCAACGGCATTCACAGCGATCCTTTCTACATAAAGGTCTGGCGATCGGTTACTCCAGTCAAGACGTACTCGGAACCCACCATCGAGATCAATACGAGCTTGCCGACAAGTATTTCCTGGGGTGTGTCATACCAGCCAGTTATTCAGGACATGATGAAGATCATTGAAGGCTTCACCAAACCCGAAGTTGATCCTTCTGAACGAGTCGGTTTCTGGGACAAGATTCGATTGAGCTTCCATTCCCGGATAAGAGTGCTCTGGAAGGAGGATGGCGACGTTCATCTGCGCCTGAAAGGTTCTCGAGATCCATACGTGGTGACAGGGTTTGGAAGTGGTTTCGTTATGTGTTGGCGGAGAGATGTGAAGTGGGAAATCCATACTAGTGATGACCCTATGGAATTCATGAGCGTCACCAGTGGTGAGTATGTTCTGGCTATCCCTGACTATAGCGCCGAAGCTCGATGGGCGAATGAAACATCGACGGAGGACATGGAGAGCAGCTCTGCTTCCAGCGAACAAAAGAATGCTGCCCACTTCAAAAAGGTTGTCATGAAATTATCTGGAGATGTTAAGTGGGCTGCGGGTCTGGTCTTTGAACGCGATATCGAGACCGATTCACGATCCTTTGCATTCAGGCCGCACTATGATGTTGTTTTGAAAAACCCCAAGTATGTCGACGCAGCAGAGCGTGTTGGCTATGATGCATTCCGGGGCTTCCGCAGTGATCATATCCATCTTTCTGTCTCAGTCATTGCACCACAAAGCAGGGACTGGTCGCTCGATGGCGTCCAGCCATCTTCAAGCTACAATACAACGCATTTGTCTCCACGCTTCTTCACGCATTTCTTCAACTGGTGGTCTCTTTTCTCTGGTGTTATGTCGCTTCCAGTCCGTCAAGGAGCTCTGTTCCCAGGAATTACGAAGACAAGCAAGAAGTTTAATCGTCACTTGGCAACCGTCAAATACAAGCTTCTCCTTGCGCCCCTGTTTGTGGCTCATATCTACAAGCACAAGGATCGCGAGGATTATGCCGAGAACGCTGTTACTGCCACCGGTCTCAAGGTTCGCCTTGATTCCTTCAAGCTAGATGTTCACCAACGACGTGAGCAGATCAAGATGCAGGCCCGTGGGCGGTCTAAGCAAACGAAGACCAGTACCATGCGCATGAATCAAGCTCTTATTGATCTACAGTCAGCGGACTTTAGGGCTGTATCTGCCAGCATTGAAGGTACGTCGGCAGAGGATGTCGCCAAAAACAGGGACGATATCATCTCCACCTTCCAGCAGCCGGTACCTTCGGTTGACCTTTCTCGATTCACAATTCCCGATCAAAATTTGGATTGGATCGATATGGATGATTTCGTGGAGCCCGACTGGATTTTGCCCCAAGAATCGAATCCCAAAACCCAGATTCTGCCACTCGCCTTTACCCCTCGTCTCACCTATTTCCGCCAAACCGACCACGGCGATATCGGGTCCGAAGAGACTGGCTTTAGTACATTTGGCTATGAACCAACCCATGATTGTGTCATGTCCGAGACCAACGATCCACGCCGCGTTCAGATCGCATTGACCAAGGACCGTCTAGCCACAGTTGAAGCCCAAATTCGCAATTACGATCGCACTATTGGGGAACAAGAACTGAAGCTGATGAAGGAAGTTGATCACGACCCTGAGCTCAAAGAAAGACATGAAACCTACCTTCGCCAGGCCGAATCTCTTTCTCGGCGACGAAAATTCTTGACAGCTACGTTGAACCGCCTTGAAAGACACCTGGCACGAGATGAGCGTGCCCCCAAATCGGGTGCCAACACTGCTGCCAGTGAAACCTCTTCACGAATGGGCCAGGACGCGGATTCTACAACCGACGGCCGTACCTCTGGCCTTGACGGGCTCTATTCGTCGGCCGCTGATGATTTCTCAAGCGACTTCAACAATCGTTTCATGATTCACAATGTGCAATTGAAATGGAATAATTCACTTCGGAATATTATTCTGCGGTATAGTCACCAAGTCAGTCAGCGTCGAGGCTTTGTCTATTACATGTCCAGACGTGCGGTCAAGTTCATTCTTGATATCGTGGACGAACAGAATAAAAACCAACGGAAGAACCCCAAGATGTCCAAGACTCGTACTCGAAGTGACAATGAAGATGAGAACGAAGTCGAAGACCGCATTGAAGAATTACTCAACAGTGCCAAGCAGTTTGTTAACGCCGATGACACTGATCCTTCCGACTCCAACAACGAGTCGCCTACCAAGTCTGATGATTCCAGCGAAAATATTGCTCCTGAATTTACCCCTCAGAATAGTTACTACCTAAGGCTCATCGCTCCTCAAATTCAACTTCTCAGCGAGAAGAATCGCAAATCCGTCTTGTTGGTTGCCGCCAAAGGCATGGAGCTAAAGGTTGTATCAATCATGGACAAGGAACGTGTCGCGGACGATGTCAGTGGCTTGGTCCAACGCCGCTTCTCCTTGGAAATGGATGGTGCTCAGTTCTTCGTTGCAACACAGAAGAACCTCATGGCCAACTTGCAGTTCTACGCTGGCAACAAATACGGTAATGCCCCAGGCTCTGCATGGCCTCCGTGGTTGACCCTCGAGGCCATGTTCGACTTTGAGCTTAATCCGTTCGGATTCTCTCGCATTGTCCAGAAAACATCCGCCACACTCCGTTATGACAAATACAACAATCTTCGTTTGAAGTATAATGAGGAGGTTGCCAAGGGCAATCATGGCCCGCACCCCGGTGGTGACGAGACCCGCATGGATCAGATTAGCGTCGACTTCCCTCATTTCCGTGCGATCTGTGACTCTGCAGAGTATTATACCCTCTACATCATCGTTTTGGATCTCATGATGTATAGCGAGCCACTCGAGAAAGTCCGAAACGAACGATTGGAAAAGATCATGCTCATGTCCGACTTCAGCGACCTTCGCGGTACGCCGGAGATGGTGTTCAAGCTTCAGGCGCGTATTCGTCAGCTCGAAGAGATCAAAGAATATTTCCAGATCAACGCCAAATACTTGGATACGCAGGGCTGGGAAGATCGTCTGGCTCTGGAGCGCGACTTGTCACAGTGCGAGGATGAGCTTTTCTTCATAATGAAAGCCATCACGACTTCTCAGAGACGAGCTGAACCTAGCGCGTCGAAGACGAATGATGGTGTCCTGCGTTGGAGCATTTCCGCAAGCGAAGTCGTTTGGCACTTGATGAAGGAGGCAGCTGCTCCCTTGGTCGAGTTCCAGCTCAAGAATGCCCAATACGAGCGGACAGACAACACCGATGGCTCTAACCACAATCTAGTAGCTGTCGAGCGAGTGAGTGGATTGAACCTGCTCCCGGATGCCATCTACCCTCAAATCATCGCACCATACCTGGATCAACCGCGCCCATTGAATGACTACATGCTTCGGGTCAAGTGGCACATGCTAGAGGCCGTTGCTGGTATTCCCGTTGTCGACAACTTCGAAGTTTCACTTTTCCCTCTCAAAATTCAACTAGAGCGCGAGCTTGGCCAAAAACTGTTCGAGTACATCTTCCCCAACATGGGCTCGGGAGCCTTTGAAAGCGGTGGTTTCTCGCCTTTCATGATCAAGAATATGAAGCCGCTTGATGGTTCTGACGAAGAAGACGAAGATGATGGAGGGTCACTGAGTCGATCAATAAGCACCGATGGGGATAGTGTTCTAATCGATGACATGCAAAGTTCGAAGGGCCCTGGCTCTATCGAACTGAGATTGCAACCGACACTGTCTCTTTCTGAAGAAGGCAAGTCTAGTCGACGACCGAGTCATCTGAAGGGTCTTGCAATGACTCCCATTCACCGGAGCAACACGCAGCTAGGAGTTCCAGAGCCCCGAAAACTGCCTCGTCCATCAACAACCGGTGCTCTTACCAAGAAGAAGTCTGCTGATAGTATCCGCATGTTGGCCAAGCAGCCCACGGACCGGTCGCTGTCTAGTCACAGCACAAGTGCTGGCGAAGAAAGAAAGAAGTTTGGTATCAGCAAGGGTTCTCGCAGAGGCAAATCCTCCGAGCCTACGGACGACCTCTCTCAAATGATGTCTCGAGCTTCCAATTACATGACTCTCGCACAAGTCAAGGTACACGATGTGGTCTTATGCCTGAGTTATAAGGGTAAGGGCGAGCACAACTTCGAGGATCTGCATAATTTCGTTTTCCGCCTCCCAGTCCTCGAATACAGCAACAAGACTTGGTCAAACCTGGATCTTGCCCTACGCCTAAAGAAGGATGTCATCAAGGCTCTCATCTCCCACGCGCCGGCCATTCTTGGAAACAAATTCTCTCAACACCGTCCTACCAAGCAACAGCAAAAGCGTTTCCGCGAGATGGCTTCCTCATCTCAATTGCTTTCCAGTTCGAACATCCTAGACTCCGAACGCAGCCAGGCCCCGAGCATGACAAGCTTTGATTCAAACAGCGAGTATTCCGGTTCTCCATCGCGCAAATCCATGCAGTCGAATGCCTCGCCGTTGGCTCGATCAATTTCACTAAGCTCTGATACACGAGAACTATCACAAGAGTCGACTCTCCCAGATTCTCGATCTGCGGGTGATGTTGATGTCGATTCCCGCTGGGAGGTTCGTCACTACTTTATTCCTAGCTATATTGATCCCTCATACTGATTAGTCTTCCCAGGCATCGCGTCGCTTTGTGAATGACCCTGTTCGACCTATGACATCGGGCCAAATAATAACCACAGTTGAAGCCAATGGTAACGAGCAGGATGACAGGTAAGCAATCCTCCCCTCCGGCTTCATACATTTAATCTTTCAGAACAGGAACGCTCATACTCTCTTTCTCTTCCTTTAGCCACAAGAAGACAATCCGCAACTTTGGTCGAAAACTGATGGGCGGTCGAAAGTGATCGGACCATTCACCTCTTCTTCATCCTTTCCGCAACCCTTCTCACCGTCTCCACCACTCTTTAATACCTTCTTCCTCGTCATTATCCACCTCTGGCGACCCCCACACCCCTGGTCCCAAAAAAATTCTACCCTTTTGTAAAGCACCTCATACCCTGCAATCCGCAGGCCCCGTGTCTCCCTTTGGATACCCTCTATGCGCAACGGGGCCGTATATAGGCGTTCTGATCGTTTTTTATTTGTTCGGGTCTAAGGAACGGGGAAAACGGAGATGGTTCTTCTCTCGTCTTTTTTTTTTTTTTTTTGCTTTTTGCTTTTATCATTTTAACTGCACTGCACTGTATTTCGGTTTTGCATACATAGAGGGAGTGGCGGCTTTGTTGTTTTTCTTTTCCTCTATTTGATTTGGCCTTTCCAATTCCTATTCTATTCTCATTTGATAATTCAAATTTCTCTTCTTTTCTTTCCCGCTACCTTGGTTGCGAGGAATGGTGATTTACTACACTTCCTTACCCATTTTTCCTTTATGCATTTTGCACATATTCACTTTTTGGAATGGGTTGATCCCATTGGAGTTTTGTCTCGACCTGACTGTGGTCGAATCATGTATATCTTGTGCTAGTCCGATGACCAATATGACAAGGCTTGTCTCTGAGGTACTAGGTAATAACTAGTAGGCAGTAGCCTTACTATTGGTAGGGTGTGGAGCTGGTCACAATCTACCACTACTAGGTAGTACTGGCGTCCCGATGCTTCTGTACGCCGACAAGAGAGGAGGGTTGCCTTGGACCAGGAATTTACTTGGAATGAATGAATTTAAAGTTATTATAGATATAATCACAACGTTTGCTAGACCATAGGGTATCGATATACAACGGACAAAAAAAAACTTCGCTGAAAAGACCAGGATCACTGCCAGACCAAGGTCACCGTCTAAAAACCATCGTTCTCACATGCAAAGTAGATTGAAGGGCTTCTTGTTCTTATTTTTTCTTTCTTTTTAGCCTTCTTCATGAGTATCTCCATTTCACTTTGGACCCGCCAAATGAATCCATAACCAAAGCGTCGAGTCATAAATGGTATAGGAAGAGATGATCATTTTGGTTGCTGACTGTCGGGCGCGGCAACATTCCCACCCGGCACACTATCAGTGGTATGGGGGACACTTTCAGTGGTTTCTTTGGAAACCCCATCAACACGGTCTGTAGCATCAGTACCATCGACGTGGGTGTTGGCCTCGTGGCTGCTTCCAGGCTTGCCCTCGGGGGACATCCCACCGGCACCATCAACGGAAGGTGTCGAGGGGGCGCTTTGTTTTTCGCGGACCCAAGGGAGAAGGCTGGGGATGGCTTCTTGGACGGATTCGAAGCGGGTACGGGCAGTCGGGGCTGTGATATCATCGGTCCAGGGGATTCCGCCCTGTCCGCGATTCTCCGCCCAGGCTTTCTTTTCGCGTCGCAAATCACTTTGGACCCAAGGGATGGTGATTAGAGTCCAGACTCCAGCCCACGCAAAAGGAAGAGTCCAACCAAGCTGTAGGATTGACGTCAGTCTGATGATTTATCTCCGAGATATCCATGGCATTGTAGGCACTTACCGTGAAAGCTACTGGCTCCGAGACCGTAAAGATGATGGCAGTAAATGCGGCAGCAAATACAATTGAACCGCCGCTCCAGAAACAGTTCATCTCGAAGAGCATTCGGCGGAAGTAAGGACTGGACAGGTAGCGGGTGCGTAGGGCGTATCTGTAGATCTGACCTCCTCCTCCATCAACTGCGACAACGTCTTCGATGAGGGCGTAAAGGGCGGTCGGCATGACTGATCCCTTGGGAGTGGATGAAATGCGGAAGGGGGCCTTGAACCCGGCCATACGGAGGACATCGAGGGAGAGGTGGACGATGCCAAAGTAGAACATGACGGTTGGCAGGACCATAGCGACGAGACGCACTGTTGGAATAGTTAGCCGGGGGATCCTGAATCGTGATGGATGATGACATAGAGCTGACCATATGGCTCTTCAGGAACCGTTCCCCTGTAGTAATTATTTCGTTAGCTGGATGCTTGAGCTTCTTGGGGGGTATGTGGGTACGATGCGATCAAAACATACACAATAAGCTCCACCGCCAAGATCAGCCAGACGATTGTAAAGTTGATATGAAAGAAGTCGAGCTATTCTCACGATCAGCGATGTTCCTTGGTCCTTCCGAGTTATGTATATATGGATATATGCATATTTGATTTGCTCGGTGATTTGTGATGAGAGTCCTACCCATGATTTCCGGGCGTTCAGAGGCCGGGCACGAGAATTCTTGCGAAAGAGATTGTAGAGACGATAAAAGTATTCGAATACCGAGATACCACCTAAGCACGCGGTGACGATCGAGAAGACTGCGATTGCATTAGCCATTGAATTGGCGATCAATCTAACCAAGTTCACATACCCAGATTATGCGACAGATCGGTGCAATACCATAGTGCCCAGTAGAGGATCAGCGGTTGACCCAAGGTGTCGACGACGAACAAAATCCAGAAGATTGCGATCGCCTTCTTTCGGGTGTGTAAGGAGTAAGGAAGTGGAGGGGGCTCGGTGTGAAGCGGAGGAGGATTTCCTTCCTCCATCAGCGTGGCGATTGGGGGATTGATACGACGTGGGAGGATTGAAAGAGTCGTGAGAGGCGGAAAGGCGTTTCAGGGGAATGGGCGGGTCTGTTTTTGCAAGGTCGGATGAGAGTGGGGGGAAAAGTTGAAGATGGAGAGTTGATTTGGGAAGAAAAGGGAATTAAAGAAGAGATCAGGACATGGTGGAAAGATGATAAGATGCAAGATAGCAATGGGGTTTATGCCACTGCTAGTTTTTGCAAGAGAATTTATTTTTATTTCTTGGGGATTTCCGGAATCGACGGCTGCGGCTGCACCAACAAAGTAAGGTGCGCACCTGACGTAAGGCCCTGATGTCATGAACCTGGCCGGATCAGGAATTGAGATACTAAATAGTACTTACTCTTGATTGTCTATTTATACAAGAATTATGTTATTTATTAAATATTAATACTATTAACTAGATAAATATTGATAAAGGCAGTTCCCCCCCGGGATACTATCATTATGATGGTTCATTAATATGAACGTGTCTGTACGAATACGATGTACGGAGTACTTCATACTGTACTATAATCCCTGCACTGCCTAGCTAATTGCCACCACCACTTTAACGAAATTCTTTTCATGGCGTTTTTGTTTTTGCCTCCGTCTAGATTTGCCCGAGATACTAATGAATGGCACTAACTGAAAGTAGTTATTTGGGATGAGAAGGTGTATTAATCGTAGTAATACGGAGTACTGTTGTCGCAAATACGAAGTTCGAAGAAACGGACTTCGGCGAGTGTAGGCCCGATATCTCGGCGATCCCGACTCTGGCCATCCGAATACACCGAGAGATACCCTTTGTGCTTTGAGAATGCAATATTGTTGACCATATATTCAGTTTCAAAAATATAGAGCACTTACATTGAAAGAACATGCTTTCTCATTAGTCTAAATTTAACACATGACTGCTCTGGTTCAATGGCTGGCACTGAATAATAGATATTGCATAAAGTATCTCGTTGCATAATACTGCTGACTCAGCGGATATTGACTAGCAACGAAGCCAACCTGCATCTTTTTGGTTCTGCATTCGCAGAAATCGCCCTGAATAGTTGCATGATATTGATAATAATTACCTCAAATCAAGTCATATTGTATATCTACACATTGCTAATGCGCAGTAGCAATCTAGGATGTGGCTAATTTTCCGCGTTGTTGATCACCATTTTGTGGCCTCATTTTGCAGGCATAAAATGAAGAATGCAGAGCACGTGATACATGACGCGCGCAAATTCCAACGGCCTCCGTTCGAATCCCTCCAACTTTTTTTTTTCCCACTTCATTTAGGGCCAAAACACAACCCTTGCGTTTCTTACCCCGAAAATCACTAGGGATTATGTTTTTCTAGCCATGCCTTCCGTCCTAAAATCATGGCCCCAAGTTTGCAGGAGTTGATCGACTTCCTTCTTGGTGAGGTCGCGCTATGCGGCAACCAGGGTGCGTATCTGTATAGCTTGATCTTCTAGACCCACTTGACGCAGCGAGCTTTTTGTATACGTCCTGCATTTGACATCCACTATTATGCATTAATATGGGTCGATTCAACGAAAACATACTGACATACTTGCAGGAGCAACAATTGACAATGTACTTCAGGCAATTGAGCTATTCTATGAGAATGCTTCACAGGGTGCAGATGCCAATCAACGCCGCCAGACTGTTGATCGCCGCTTTAAGGCAAAAGTTTGGACGTGGCTCACGCACCATCCAGAAGTATCAGTAGGCCAGGAAAATGAATGGCAAGGTGTTTCACTTGATGAGGCCGAAAGACTTGATCGCGAGCGCGAAGATCAAGAGCCAAGAACCGAGTCTGACCAGAACCCATCCGCACAAATTCGGATTTTTGTGCCTCGAGAACGGACATGGCATGCGATTGCTGGTCATGGCCCTGACGAGACCAAACTCCCTCTATCCGAATTTGTCTTGCTTTCCATCATCGCTGCCCACAGATCAGCGGGCATTGACCAAATTCGATTGGTAAATCTAAGTGGCCAGGATAAGCGCTCTGTCCCCAAGCGAACAGATGCTTTGAAAAAGAAAGGATATATCGAAAAGCGTGCTGTTCAAATCAAATCCGCGCGGACTAGTCTATGCACTCATAGGCGATTCCTGAAGACCAACTCCGATGATCCCGATCAACAAAAATCCCAAATCGCCACTCAAGATAAGTCCATGATTGATTTCGAGGTTTTCACCACTCAGCTATTTGATATCCTTAAGAAAGAGCGAATCGTTTCTCGCGATGATCTGAAGAAGCTTCTTGGCTTTCAGGATCCGTGGCGATGGAAGATATTATCTCGAGCAATCCGCAAATTCGAAAGGATGGGGGTTGTTGAACGCGTGAAGGCCGAGTCGCAATATGAGAAACTACATCCTTGTATCGTTCTAAGACGTGAACCTACTGCAAAGGACATTTCTAGTTTTCATGAATTCAACGGGGGTGCCATGGATGCTTCTGTTGATGACCAGGCCGATGAGGACGAGGACATGGAGCTTGATGCTGTGCAGCAAGTGCCTGGTGCTGGAAATGGTGATATCGGTATGAACACAGATAAACATGTCGTGAACTCCAAGCCAGTCATGCCTTTGTGGACACCAGACCGCCATATTACGAACCAGATCTTTGATCTGATTGACAGTTCTGGTACCAGGGGAATCACCAATCTCGTCAGTTTGACTCCTTAAAAAAATGAAATCGACGAATAAGGTATTAACTTTGACTACAGGATATTAATCGGTTCTGTTTTGGAGCCTTTTACCGCAGACCCTCCGAAAGTTTATTGTCTCGCCTGACGGATTGCTGGCAAATCTCACAGCCTTTGCATCTTCGACATCTCGCGATTCTTAGGGACCAGGACATCGAGAAGACCATCATATTCTACAGGAACTTCTCTCAGAGAAACTTTGCTGAACGAGTCAAAGCTGGTGAAGCTTCCTGGGAGGCCGTGGAACTTTCTGCTAGCACTCAAAAAAGGAGCAATCTCAAAGTTCCAGGAGTTGAAGCAACGGCTGCGCTCGACCAATATGGCTTTCCTCTGACCGGACCACCGAAAGGTTTATGCAGGAACGGCGAATCTTCTTTATATGAAGCTCTACTGGCCTGTGGACCCAAAGACTATAAACTGACAAATCATGATCCTACCGTGGTCAGACTTGCCAATGGGAAATACAGTATGTGTCTAATTTTTCTTTGAAGTTTTTGTTGGATGCTGACAAAAATTTAAAGTTATCAGAGCTGGAAACGTCAAATCCCAGCCTGGTATGACCGGAACGAGTCTTCCAATCAAGTCGCAAGGGCGTCCAAAAGGCTCTCCAAATAAGCAAGATTCTATCACCGGATCGGCAATACGTGACGGTCTCAATGAGGAGGCAAATGATAGCGACCTGGAAGACACACTAAGATCTCTTACAAACCGATCAAAAGCTAAACATGATAAACTGAGAGGTCTTTCCAAGAAAGAGAGATTCGAGGCATTGGGCATGGATGAATCTTGGTCCGAATACAATGCATTGTTAATGAATAAACCTTCGCCAGGAGTCTACGTTACGCCTCAGGGGAAGAGAAGGCCAGCAGGCAAAAAGCAAGGCCGGCCAAGAAGCAGTCGGATCGCTGTTTTCAAATCCGCCAAGCTGGTTGACTTGCCTTGGTTCGTCAAAGAGAAAAGCGATTCAGACCATGAAACGATTGCCCCGATCATAGAGGAGACTGCGGTACCGGAGGGAATGAATGGCATTCAGGCTTCCGAGGAGCCTCAGCAGGTCCCACAACCCCGGGCTTCAAGGAAACGAACGTCTGCTTTCAACCACACCGATTCTCCATCTGGAACTAAAAGGCCAAGGCGTGTGGCTGAGAAACAGACCAAGCGCGGGGACCCTAAGGATAACCAACCCGTTTCGTCTGGAACTGATGCCGCAATATCCGTGTCCGAAGAACCCGCACTCCAAGCGAATGTCAATTCAACACAAGCTGATGTTACGGGCAAACATCCACTAAGCAGTGAAGATACTCGAACCCCTACCAAAAGGCAGCGAATTTCTTCCCCTGAGAGAGCTGACTCCGCGAATTTTGCTCATTCGCCAACACCCGCAGGGCCCAGCACGCCGATGGTCTCAGATCAACATGGGCCCGTGGAGGCGCCGAAAGGAAAGAAAGCGCAAACCAAAAAGACCGCAGACAAGAGCGGTGGCTCTATCAATCTGCTTCGAAGGAAGATCGTTATGGATATCGTTGAAAAGGCTGGGGGCGCATACCCATCTGGACATGAAATTTGGTATCCATTTGTGACTGAATGGATGCGAATGAAATTCAAGGAAAAGCCTGATGTGCGCACTGTTAAGGGGGCAGTCAAGCATCTGGTTGATGCTGGCCGACTTCGGCAGCTTACTTTCAGTGGCAAGGATCCCTCGGGCGTGATGGTCACAAAAACTATGATCACTAAACCTGAGATGTCACCCGATGATCCTCTAGTTAAAGAGATCCAGGCAAAAGTTTTGGCCACTGACCGCGCCCACCCGAAAGTATCATACTCTCCAAATGTTTTTCTGGACCCTACTATTTCGAAACACAGCTCGCGAGCTACCGGGCAAAAGCACGAACTACGAGTTGAACAAGGAACCACAGTCAGGCTGCAATCTAAGCCGGCATTTGTCTTAGCGTCAGAAAAGAGGAGAGAACGAGCATTTGAAAGGGCATTATATAGACGCATGGTTGGGCCAAGCAAAACAGCTGCAGACGATGACGATGACGATGTCAATATTCCAGGTGCTGTTCGACTGATGAAAATCAAGCGACCACCGGCGGCGGAGGAGTTTGCACCAGGAGCTCATACCACGCAGACCATAATTCTCCGGCCTAAAAGGTCTGCCAACCCAAGGAGGCAGAGAGCTGGTCGAAATCAAGCGACTCGGCGAATTCTTCAAAAGTCCTCAAGTCTTGGACACAGTGCGTTGTTGATGAGGCCACAACAGATTTTCCATTCCAGTACAGGCACGTTTGCTACTCAAAGTATCGTGGGCCGAATTTCAAGGCAACAGAAGAACCCTGCCGCCATGCCAGACTCTATCCATGGACTTTCTAAGCTTGCCACCTCATCACTGCATCAGCAGGACTTCCACAGCATGAATGACATAATTTCCGAATGGGAGATGGATCACAAGCACATACTCGACGCCGCGCATCCTGATGATCCGTATATTTCTCAGACTGTTAGGGACAGCTTTTACGGCACCCCCATCGGCGGTGAGATTCGATTTGATGTGGATCGACCTTCACGGACAGCTCGACCGGTGCCGACGCCAATGCAAACCAGAAAGCGCACCGAAACGAAACAGAAACTGCAGTCAGAACGGCGTTTGGAAGCGGCCGACTTGTCTACTCCGGCTCGTGCAAGGTTCCAACCAACATTGCCAGTTCCGCCTCGAACAAGCAAGCGTCGGACGTTTCAACCGATTCCCGAATCCTTACTTAGGAAGATCATGCTTGCCATTGTTGCCGTACGAGTCTTAACAGGTGGCACAGAAGCAAGACATGTGGATTGGGAGTTTGTGGCGGCTTGTTTCCCGGGTCATGATGCGCCATCGTTGATCGATAGAGCGCGAAATGTCCTGAACCGTAATCGTTTGCAGATGTTGAAAATGCAAAGCGATTTTCAAAGTAGATTCTTGGAGGCCTATGCCAACGACGAAGTGCCCGCAATCAACTACGAGGATCTGGAGAATTATCCCTGGCCAACATTGATCGAATGGGCAAACTTCCAATTAGAAGTTTCGACGTCCGAGCGAGCACCCTCTCTCCCTTCGACTCGTGAACAATTTGACCGCATATTTGACCTGCGTGAAGAGCCTATCCCTACCGCTGATGAGATATTCACAACTACTGTGGGAATGACCGTCAACTACAGACGAGGGGTAATGGCTCGAACACCATTTGCCGTGTCTTTGGATAGCGGCAAAGACACCAAGCGCAATAGTCAGCGACAGATGGATCTGAAATGGGAAGAGGTGGCCAAGTCATTTGTTCGAGCCAATATTGTCACACCGGAGGAGACATATGACCCAGCCAAGTCCAAAACCATCCTCGAGCGGTTCGGCGACCAACGTATCCAGTTCGCAGTTGATTCATTGATCAGAGATCGCGTTATTGGTCAAAGCAATCGTGGCCGTGTGATACCAGGTCGCAATTATGATATAACTGATCACCTTCTTCAACAACTCAACCGCAGGCGTCTGATTGAATGCGGTATCCTCAAGCACGCGGCACAATTCAAAATGTCGACACTTGACCTCCAGCTACGAGATCAGGCTAGCGCTGAGGTACAATACAATGCAGAGGATGGCCATATTCTAGCAATAATCAACCTTTTTGCCTGCGGACGTGTTCAGCTCTTCCCGCGTGGGGCTCCGCGCGACAGATTCGGTCTCGTGGATGACGGATATCTCACTCGACAAATGGACAAAACAAAACTCCGATTTGCAGTCGACGTCCGGCCCACCAAATCTTATGTCTACGGTAACCCCATTCAGGAACGTGTTGATGCTATAACGCCCCCATCGCTCTCTCTGCCTGAGGCCGATATCCCACAAATGATTCCACTTTGGATGGACCTCAATGGACATCTTGTCGAGCCGCTTTGGGAGATGAGCATTTCTTCTGTATTAGGTTCTTTGGCTCTCCGACAGGGTCTTTCGGCCAAGGGAATCAGTAGCATGGTCAAGCCGGCAATGGCGCCGTGGGAGATTGAGGCGATGCTCAGTTGGTTGACAGACGTTGGCGTTGTCGAGGGGTTGGAAGTTGAATCGGAGAAGAGATGGAAAGTGAAGGAATGGTGGTGGATGGCGATTTCCAGATGAAAATGTACTTGTGCTGTCATGTTTCCACATTTATGTGTACTTTTAGGCCACCCCTAATTTTGACTAAGTAGTCAATAATGGCGAAGCAAAGCAATCATGAAATTTGAATATTCAATATCTATCCGCTGGTAATCGTATTCAGGAGAAGCATTCAGAATAATAACCAAAATGAAGAAACGAAGAAATAAGTGAAGGCCAATGAGTAGGTAAAGAGAAAAAAAGATAAAGGGTACATCAAACTCCAGACGGGTATCTATCATAAAAAAATCAATGCATGGCCACTCTCGTGACCTAAATGCGATACATCGGGGGATATATGGGTTTCTTGTTTCATCGCTACAGGTCATCGACGTCAATCGTCCGGCGAAGAATCAGAATCACCAGAGCGACGACCACGCCGATGATAGCTCGATCTAGCCATGGGCTATTAGCCGGGGCAGTAGTCGTGGCCAAGAGAGGAGACCTTTGACGTGAATCAAGCTGTGTAGTAGACGCAGGTACAGATGTAGAGGCGGAGGCGGATTCTTGTACAGGTTGTGATGCTTGATCTGGCACTGGGGGTTGAGGCGATGTGACGGATTGCGTAGTTGTAGGAGTCTCGGCTTCGGGTGCAGGCACAGGCACAGGAACCGCTGTAGGCACAGGCGTAGCTGAAGAGTCCTGAAGGTGAGTTTGTTCCTTTTCACCCTCTGCTTCGCCCTCTTCCCCTGCGGTGTTCTGTCCCTCTCCCTCTCCCTCAACATCAACCTCAACGCCCTTCTCCCGACAGAAATCCCAAACCTCCCTCATCCTCCCCTCATTCGACCCCCCGCACTCTCGACAAACCCATTCGCGCGACAAGACCGCATATTCACGTCGCAGCTCCTCAGTCCCTTCCATCCCACCAACCTGCCCTTTACTCTCCCCGCTAAAGATTTCACTCCGAATAGCCAGAAGCGCAGTTCGTACACCCCATGCCGGCTGCCATGTTTCTTCATGGTGGCCTGAGATACTTAGGCATATTTCGCGGTTTACCTCGAAGCGTGCGGAGGGCGTGAGAAAGCGGAAGGATGGTGGACGGAGCGGATACGCTGCTGGGAATGTGATTCGACCATGGTAAAGGCCCTTTGCGTAAGGGGTTGGACTTGGAGGTCCGACGAGAGTAAAGTGCCAGTCGTGTAGGTTGGAGTCGCTGGTGGGTGCGGCAGTGAAGTAGGGGCTTGGGTTTTTGTGAAGGTCTGTTGATTCTTTGAGGAGACGGCGTGTAGATTGGGAGGCCATCTTGCGAGTGATTGTTTTTATTTTTTGCCCCCTTTTATAGTGAACAATTTGCGGAAGGAGGTTGTTTTGAGAAAGGTGGGAGGTTGGAGGAGAGTTGGAGGATGGCGAAGGTGGAGACCCGATTAGATCGGCAATGCGGAGTAATCAGATGAACGGTCAGTTTGTGCAGCGGACAGTAACCTTTACTTGGGAAGTAAATCACTCCGAGTACTCCGTAAGTACACTTGCATTCTAAGGTACTACTACTGAGGTTATAAAAGAGAACTGAATGAACTTCAATGGACGAAGAATATAAATAAGTACGAAAAGTAAGCTCGAAGATCCTCGGATCCACAATGTACACGCATGCTAGTCATACATGGAGAAAATGCCAACTTGGCCTTTAGGCCGACCGCTTAATCTGAACGCCAACCTATGCAAATCCATATGTCCCGTGTAGATGGAATATTTTAATCCCAATCGCGCCATTCATCTGTTTCTCGAGCGCGTGTTCGACGCCCCGCATCTTCCGGGTCCAACAGCCCGTTGCTCTCGACTTCGTCTTCAAAGTCACTATCTCCAGGTCGTGGTCGCGGCGACGCAGGTGCCAGTGTTTGCATCGAGACACTCGTCGGCGGGCGTTCAGGGGTATCCTGTCGTCCGCGATGGGAGGACCAGCTTGACTGAGCGGTACCAGGACTAGCACCAACACTAGTCCCGCCAACCCAGCTGCGACCATTGTCCATGTTGCGCTGATATAGATCCCGATAATACTGTTGCTCCTCTGAGGCAGCCTGCTCTCGATCTAAGCGCAGCCGGTCGCGAGACTCGAGGAACCGTTGGCTTGGCTCCCACCGCCACCCGTCGCCGGTTGTGTTGCAAATTGGGACAAGCCAGTAAAGTCGTCGCTCGCCGAAGAGGTGAAGGAGATTGCGACGCCATCCTAGGTCGAATGCGTTGGGCATCTTCTCACTGTCTTCATCATTTAAATATTGTTGATAACGCTCGTGTTCGCGCTGCCGCTCGTTCTCCGCATAGGATCGAGTTAGTGCCTGCTGGGCAGGCGAGAGGTGGTTGTTTGCAGATGCGAGACTCGGTCCCTGGCCTGGACCATATGGCGCAGGGGAAAGACGCTCTTCACCTTCCTCGGCTCTGGTCACGCCTGGAATGGCATTCGCGTGAGCATCGATAATCTGATTTCCGTAATCTTGTAGTCGATGAGTTAAACTGTCTTCATTCTGACCAGCACCGTGGCCGTTGGCTCCCGGGTCGAAATGCTGTCTCTCCAGTGCCTTGCGCAGCGGTGACACATATCGTGTCTTTTCGAGGCATTCGATTGTAGTCACGCCCCTCACAGCCAAACTGATATGCCATGCTGTAAATCCTGATAGAACAAGGCCGATGATGCCGCCCAAAATCGCCAGTAAGACCACATTTACTGGAAGGTATGTATCCATATACCGGGTGTCATTGAGAATCTCTGTCCATACCCAGATTGATGCGGTAGCGAAACAAACCCAGCAAAACAGAGATGTATATATTAAGAACAAGAGAAATGCCTTGTAGTTATGAAGTCCCACGCAAGTTGCCAGCCAGGGGCAGTGGTGATCCATCTTTAGAACACAACGCTTGCATGTTGAACAGTGGTGTGCACGATCTGGTTTCGGGCACATGCACTTTTTGCAATACCGAGATCCGCCGGTCGAACTGACTGTGTAGGAGGTGAATTCGGGGGTCTCGGCCACGGGCAAGGCACTGTACTGGCCGCGGCCATTCCCGCGACGGGTCGATTGCGGCGAGCCGGGATCCGTGAAAACAGCGACGGTATATGATGCATTTAATAGACAATAAAAGAATAATCCGAGGAGAGTACTGGGAACACCTGCAAGTTGAGCCGTGCTGTTAGCTGAGTTATCCCGTACGGCAGCCTTTAGGCCAACCACAAGGAATGGCGAGGTTCGTCCATACCCAACCAATCACTTCGTGACTCTCTGAAACCAATACTAGCCTCGACATAAACAGCCCAAGTTGTCAAGCCGTAAACGAAAAAGAGAGGGAAACAGCTGGCGGCCGCGCAGCAATAGCGTTCACAACGAAGAGCCCAGGCGCGAGGGCGTCGCTTCGGCCATGTTGGCGAGGTCGGAGGCGAGGAGGCCAGGGTGGCCATGACTGATGCTTGGTCGCTCAAGCGAAGGGCGGGCGATGGGCATCGAGAGATGTAGTACTATGATCAAGGAGAGGCACTGCGTTTCCGTCCGATAGTCCTCGTAAGCGGCGGGCCTGACTCAGCCACCTCAGCCACCCCGAGCCTCGTCAGTGGAGCAGATCAGTCACTAAATATACACGACCAGGCAAGACTATACAAGACGATATCAGATTAGTGAAGAATACGATTGGAAACTACTAATTTACTACTGGACCTTGAGAATTATGTTATGCTGGTATATTGTTGTCACCGAGGTGAGAGTATCCTTGAAGGATCCCCCGAGGTTCATCCTGCACATTGCTACTAGCATACTCAGTCAACCTTGGAACCCTCCAAAGGTTACACTATACACTAATTTGATATGCGAAAGTCAAGACTTGGAACGAACTTGATCTGCGTATAGTAATTCCTATAGCATTGGGTATCTTTATGTAAATGAGATTTTGTCGACACCTCCAATTTGTTTCCCTTCATAGTGGCTCATTCTCAAATAAATAGGGTATGGTATATTCAAGAAAATGCAGTTTGGCATAATAGCAAAGACAGTGCACCCATATGCCCAGTCTTATTTACAAGTTGTCTCATAGAGCGTATGGGTAATCCAGCAAGCATCAGCGCCAGGAATTTCAAAAGAAAGATCGATTAGTTGGAGCTTGATTTGTTGGTGGTGGTAAGTTCCTGATCACACCAGCCATTGACAGGCTGTTCGTAAATATTCGTTAGCAGACTGGAAGATAGAATAGAGGGGAACAAATGTAGCTACTTACCAAGCAACTCAGACGGTAGCACCAGGAGCAGTTGGATTTGGGGTATTTGTAGAAGTCGATGATCAACATAATAAATCCAATCAAAACAGCGACCAGTGCGCCAGCTCGGATTAGCCACCAGGCCCACCAAAGGGGCTTTCGGCCCTTGAAGAAGTTGAGAGGGTTCTTCTTGGATGAATTCTCATCACTTGATGAAGATACCATACCACCACGGCCCTTGAAGAAGTCCATGAAAGAAGTTGTTTTGCGGTTGTCTTCCGCAGGTCGAGCTGCACCACCACTCATCGCAACATATGGTTGGCGTGCAAGGCCAATCCTCTCCCGTAGCGAATTAGGGGATCGCATGATACAAAGACCAATCGCCAGTCCCATGACAAAGCCACCGATATGCGAAAAGTTATCCAAGTCTGGAAGTAGGCCGAGCACAAAGGAAACAGCGATACCGAGGATCATCACAATGAGTTCTAGCCATCGGGACTCGCGGTTTGGCCAGTCGTAGAGAAGGTCCAGGAGGAATAGAGCCATGATGCCGAACAAGGCGCCCGAGCAGCCAACACTAGGTTCCTCTTGGGAAGCGTAGTTACCACCAAGTACATAGCCGAAAATACCACTCGCGAAGTAGGCGAGGGTGAATCGCCAGAAGCCAATTAAACGTTCCATATCCGTGCAGATGAAAATTTGGGCGAAAAGATTGATACCAATGTGAATGAACCCACCATGCAAGAAAATGGGGAGGATGAAGCGGAACCATTGGTTTGGTGCTGGCTTGGTGTCTAGGTCGACACCCTCACCGGGGTTGGGAACTCCGCCAAAGCCGCAGAGCTCAGAAAGGGTACAGATCTCATCCTTCGTGTCGGTTGTCGTGGAGTTCGGGCAAAGGAATGTAACGGTTTGGCCCAGATCTTGGATTCCTGGGGTACTCTTCATGCATGGAGTAAATCTGGCGCCCATGTAGATCTGCATATAGGCCGAGGGACCGAGGAATGGATTGTTCGAAGGTTTGGTGATTGGAGAACCGGTCATTTGGGCTAGATGATGGAAAGGAAAGATTAGTTAACTTCTAAATGACTAATTCATAAGATCGAAGAGGCAGGACTCACCAGTCTTCACCAGCTCAATGATAAAAGTGATAATCATTGCTATTGTCAGAATCCACGTTGCCCATGCAGGCTTCTTTTTGAAGTACCCAAGGTATTTTTTCTGACGGGGGGCGCCGCGACCTCGATTTTCGACAGCGCCAGGGGACGGCGGGTATGGGGGATACTGAGTTTGCTGATGCTGCCATTCCGGGTTGTTGCCGAATTGTGTTTGTGATTTTAGTGGGATGTTCTCTGAGTAGTGGTCTCCGTCCGGCACTGCACCAGCCGCATAGTATGCTCCTCCATCCGACGCAAATGATTGTTGGCTCTCGCGGTTGTGATAGGGGACGGAGGGGTCATCGTGATGGGACTGATTGTAGCTAGAGTAGCCAAGGCCAGGGGCAGTGCCAGGCGCGGTAGTCGCAGCGGTCGCAGCGGGAGCCGGAGACGTATGTCCAGGATTAGTTCGCTCGTACGCTGGGGGACTGGGAATATTTGAGTGATAGTAATCGTTGGCGGCCATGGTAGGCGAGCCGAGGTTGTGGTTCAGGAACAGGGGATTGCCGGAGAATCTGGGGGGTCGTTCAAGTCGTGAAATTGCCAAAGTAAAAGAAAGGATGTGTGGAAGCGAAAGAATCGAGCCCTATGAGCGATAGAAAGGGCGAAGTATGGTTGGAGAGAGGATTAGAAAGTAAAGAAGGAAGATGGATATAGAGTGAGTAATGAAGAATGAAGAATGAAGAATCAAAGGACAAGGCAGTCACATTTGCGGGAAGTTATTTTTGGGGCGGATCATCAACACAGCCGCGCGGCGAGTGCGTGTCTGGTTGAGCCACAACTGTGATCGTTGGACTTGATATATATTTGAAGTGGCGTTTATTCTGTTCGAATAAAGTGCTAGTCAACTCTAGTAGGTCTTTTTAATATTCAATTTTTTCCCAATAGATAAATAAATAACTAAGTAGAGGACAATACTACAGGAGTACAAAGTACGATACAAGTTGACTCTATTTGTGCTGAATACTCACCGCCCGTGCAACTCAGCCGCAGCGCCAAGCCGCGACGATCAAAACAGCCCACTAAGTCAGACGGTGGAGATGCCCAACTGTCTTAGTCTGGGCCTTAAGTCTTAGCCTTGGGTTCAAGCTTACAGAGAAAGAATGGCAAAACAGAGACTGTATGGTGAGGTTAAGTATAAACCGGTTGTACACAGTTGATATTAAGTATTAGAATGGGTAGCAATGTGCATGAGCCAACGAGCCATGCCCCCATCACAACACCCAATAGACCCCTCTAGGTATCCTGGTATCCCAAATCGTGGTAAACTGGGCTGATTCGTGTCGCTCGTATTTGTATCGTCAACTGCAGGGAAGTGTTCCCGGTGTGCGTCATCATGGTGATCCAGTCGCTGAAACGAATGTGGTATGTCCTCCGAATGCTCCTTAACAAACGCCAAGAAAGAAAAAAACAGAGAAAATAAAAAAGAAAACGTAAAAAAGAAGAAAAGTGTTACAATGATGCTAGGGTGTGAACAAGAAGGGGTGAAAGCAAGAAAGAACTCCATCCACGCATAACAGAGATCCAATTACACAAGACAACTCGAAGGTCTGCGTGGTGCGGAGTTGCTCTCAAATAGCCAAGGATAGTATAAATTCTTGACAAACTTCTGCTTCAGCATGAAGATATGGTCAATCCCGGGTTGCTTTGTATAAGCGAGACCTTTCTTTTCCGGAAAGATTAAAGGGTTTATTAAGACGCCAAGGGAAGCTCGGCCACAGAGGTGGTTGTGATCAGGTTGCCGTGCATATCCGTCATTCCCATTACAGCGCTGACTTCTTCACTGCGACCAGTCACCAGCCATATCGCACGGGTGAGCTTGTGGAAAAGCAGCGGGGGAAAGTATAGCAATAGTGCCCATAGCAGTAGGGATAAGAAAACGAGGACAAATGTATTGGCGACACACTTTTCGCTTGGGGTCATGACATAGAGACCGAAGGTCACTTCGTATCTGTAGTACTCGAGCCGGACACGATCAACTATACGCTGGACAGGGTTTCGATTCTTCTTGCGCAAGGAGTTTGAGGTATTGGCCATAGACGAGGAGTATTTCGTGAGAAGCTCATCCATGGCGGCTGGCGCGTGCGACATGGTCTTGGTGGTTGGGGTATAGAAGGATTGCATTTCGGTCGTAGTACTAGTCATAGTCATTGTGGAAGACATGATGATGGTGTCGATGTGTAGGTTGATCCCAAGACCTCCGAATGGAGGGACAGGAATGATCTAGTTGTGAACCTTGGAAGGTAAGTATAGAAGTGCTATACTCGGTAGAGACTCGGAGGATGCAGCCCACGATTCCCTCCCCCGGGAAGATATGTACATATGTACGAGTCGTGAGAACACCTTGAAAGGGTCACACGGCAACGCAGTTTCCCCAGAAGGCCTGAGTACCTCGAGTCGGGCCCAAATGAAATCGAAGAAGGCCTTGAATGGTCGGAAGCTGCGGATGTAGGCGGATGTGCACTGGCCACGCTAGTGAAGGGAAGGCAGGGAAGATCGACGCGACAGGATGAACTGTAAAAGGGTGGAGCGTGAAAAAGAGGAGAGAGAAATTTGGAAGGTATAACTCAGGAGGAAGACGAGAGGGAAAGTGGAAAAAGGAACACTTAAAGGAGGAATAAAAGAACAAGAATAAAGCCAAGGAACAGGAACAGGAAACATAATGGGCCGGTCGAGCCCAAACAGGCAAGATGAAGAAATCAATCGGCAAGGTCGGCAAGTCCAATGGCTCATGATTCGGAAACTATTCAGCCCTATCCCAACTTTGGCAATTCGAGATTCACATTAATAATGGGAAATGGGGAAAGGTTGCAAGGACCAGCTGTCAGAAACCGGTTCTTCGGCAGACTGAATTTTGGGCTTTCTCAATACTCTATCTAGATTACCTACTTATCCAGTACCTTACTCTCTATACTAAATATTCGTTAGCATTTACTAAATGGATCTAGTAAACTCTCTCTGTAGATGTGCCTGGATCATGAAAAACTTTGGTAGTGCCGATCGGCGGGAATCGGCACAAACCGTGGTCGGTGCGCAGTACAACTACAGGTGTAGTACTCTGAGAACTAGGTACAATTAAATGCACGTAGATACCATCTACCTATAGCATATACTATACTATATACCAGTGACTGGTGTATATACAAGGCATGTAATAACGCATTTCATCTATATACCACCACTGTTGATAGTATACTGTTGAAGAGTAGAATAGTGTTTGTACTTTGTTTCAGCCACCGTAGGGCTGCGTGATGTCATTGCCCCTGTTCCGCCCTAAAAGGGCGGAGCGGCGGAACTATCCATAGTTCCGGCTTGAATGCCCAGAACATCGCAGAGTACTACTCTAGTAGGCTGCGATATTTTCTGAACAGCAGGGTCACATAGTCAATCAATTCATTTTATGCCCAAAATGATACTTGGAAGACAATTCAACAATTCAAGAGCTATGTCCGAGGCACTTTTCGTGAAAATCGCCATGGTTCAGATCCGATAGCAGTCTTCCTTCACTTCCCAAGTACAAGTGTCCCAATGATAGAATGTCTCAGTGAAGACTCCAACTAATAACGCAACTTCTCAGAAGACAGGATAGCTGTTCATCCCGGAACCCCAGATATACAGCAAACCGAGGATGTTGAATTGGTAGTTAGAGTCCGATACTATGTTTCGTAGTATGCTCTACATAAAATGAGGACCTGGTAACAAAACGATCACACCGGCAGCTACAAGAAGACGGAGAGGAAGATGATCTCGATTCCAATTGAGAAACTTTCTATCAGGCCCATAGCAGGCAAAATCTGCTTTTCTGGAGACTACCATCCGCACTTTCACGACGGGGATTATCTCTTGTCTACTAGACATCATATATCGGTATGAGGATTGGAATGAAATCAATCTATTCCAATTTTACTCCGAGTTATCTCTAATTGGCTTTTCAAATTTACAAAGTGCATAACAGTGTTCTCAATTCTAGAATGCTGCTATGCATTCTACGCAGAGCTGGAGCACGAGGTTAACCCGGCCCTAGACCAATGTGTTGGAGTATCAAAAAAGAAAGAAAAATTAGCGAAAATAAGGGAAAATAAGGGAAAATAAAGCAAAAGAGAAAAATAAAAATAGTACATCTTATATAGACAGCCCCATGTTCATTTATTTTGAAAGCTGAAACCACTCTTTGTACGGAGTAGGGAGTAAGTAGAAGAGTTGGGGCTGTGCAGCCAGTGACATCACCCGCATCTTCCCCGCCATCCGCGCGATTCGCAGCTGTCAGTGCCAGCGCCAATTCTCCTCCATCAACCCCTCCCAACTACCCACTAACACCATGGACTCCAATGATCCACTTATCCAGGCCCTTCCACCGGCCACTGACTATCTGACCTACCTCACTCTGCTCGAATACCAGCTGACCCCCGAACGCCTACCACTATTGCACCAACTCCTCCAAGATGAGCGCCTTACCACCAACATCGGCTGGGACCTGGTCAAGCTGCTCCTCCCTATGCTCCCCGCATCCACCGAATGTCTCCAAGATGTCGCTCGTCTAGGTAACCCACGAGAGGTGATTCTACGTGTGGCAGAAGCTCTGGAGCAACTCCAACCTGAAGATGGCGATGATGAACTTGCAGACGAGGAGAGCGATGCGGGCAAGTCTCTCCCACAGCATATCCTCCAATTCAACTGCCTCCTTGCCATGTTATCTGTTCTTCACAACCGAATCAAAACAAAAGCACCCAGCCGATTCATCGCAACCTCCCTCCAAGCCGCATTGGAAGCCTACGAGGCCATGCCCTGCGATGAGACTACTCTAGCTCTGCTCGAGTTCTTTCGCGATGTTTCTCCCAGCAAACGCCCGGCGCCACCCCCACGAACTCAAAGTCAGTCAAGTGTGCTACGTGTCGACGCAGTATCGGCACCAGACCCAGAGGCTGAAGCCCAACCACCCTCTCCATCGGCCGACAACGAGACACAGCTTGTGCAAAGATTCATCCAATTCGGCATAGTTGAGCTTCTCAAATCCTATCTCCTGAGCTTTTCTGGTCCTCTGGAACCTGGACTTTCTTGGACCGTTCGCATGCAAGAGAATCTGAATCCGAACCTTCGTCTACCTGGGCAATCGCAGCTGGAGGCATATACGACAACCAAGGAACTCAAAGAGCGGGACATGATCATGGGCAAGATTGTGGTAGGTTAGGAGAAAATCGATACCATATGGAAGGAAACAATTAATAACTTGTCTCTTATCTAGGCCCTTTCACGGGATGTCGGAATCGAGACTGAGAATTTGTTGTCAATTGTCTGTCGGTCGGCAGCGGACCAACCGCCCCCACTGGACTTTGAAGAGCCTCCCGCCACCCCCACTGAAATACCACTAGAACGTCATGGTTCTCTTCTGCTACTGGCAGCGCGGACAGCGGGTGCCGTCCTCTTTGCATCTGGGCAGCCAATTCCCCAACTACCTGTCTTCCCCGACCTCGCCAACATATTCTCCCATTTTCTTGGGAAGCAAGAGAACCTTGACGAGGTGGCTTTCGGTCAACCGCAAGCTCTGCTGGATTCACTGCTGGCACTGACCGTGCATTCAACGACACAAGAGATTCCAACTCCAACGAACGAATCCGAGTTTAAAGAATTCTTGATTTTACTAACAGCCTGTACCGCGCGACAAAGTCACGGCATAGTTCGTCAGATTCCGAGTGCCATTGTGCACAGCCATCCTTCGCAACTCACTCGTTTCAAGCTCATCCGGACTGTCTTGGAAAACGATGGATTGAATTCTGCCTGGGACAGTGCCATCACATGGCTAAGGAATGAGCTTCTTGATGCCCCACCTGAATCAAAAGACACTATATTCCGCGATCCACTATATTTCGGTGCATTATTCCCTCTGCTATTCCGCTCCATCAAGACAGCATCCTCAACTCCAGATCTCGTCCGAAACTGGACCCGTCTCACTCAGACTGACGGCCCATCCCTACACTCCGCATTGAACCTCTACTATCTACTCCTTTCCTCTCCCTCCCTCAGAATCCAGCTGCAGCTCGAAAAGACAGTCAAGTTCTTCCGTACTCAGGCTCTGAATCCTCTACGCGAAGTCTTCCGTTCCTTCGAGTCCGACCTGACTTCCAAAGGAGGCGACGGTCTTATCGAGGCTGCCGTCGGCGAGGAGATGTGCCAAGTTGGCAATGACCGTTCTGTCGGGCTGATCGGGCTGGTCCTGAACCAGATTGAAGACGTCATTGCCGAAGCATTTGGTACCGATGATGCGGATCTCAAGGATTACTCGGAAGTGGAGAAAGGAAAGCTGGCGGAGATACGCAAAGAGACAGAGAGCTGGAACTAAGCTCGCTCTTGGGAGGGTATATTATCAAAGATGAATTGTAGATTTCCTTGTAAATTTGACAGAAATACTATACACATCTCCACCTTCACCTTTCCAATCTCTTCTGTATCAGATTACCGATCTGACTCGACAGCCAGGGTCCAAATAGCGGCTCTCAGGCCGCTATTGGAACTCGGGAAAACCTGCCAAGGCTCTCTTAACCTGGGAAGGTCTGGGCGCCAAGATTCTAAGCATGGGGGCTGATGATCTTGACTTCATTGCAGAAGTAAGGCTGTGTGTGTGATCCAGGGCCGAATTCAGCGTGTGGGATCAATTCGAGGCTTCTTTCATCATTGGAACGGAGCCTTGTGACCGAGATGTCATGAACCTTCATAGATTGGAACCTACCCCGGGCATATTTACCATTGACTGAAACAATAGTGCTCATCGTTTCCAGAATTAGTCCATCTGCTTTGAAACCACCCCGCCAGGAACTGTTTACCATATCAAAATATCCCCGCATTTTCGCTGGAGGTAACCAAGCAACCAATGAAAGAATTCACGCTGGGCTGTGTTCTTCAATCAAGATTTTCTGGTTACACTTGAATCAGCCTCAACCTCAAGAAGTAATTCGCGCGAGGTTGGATCTGCAAGGCTGCATTACTGTAAGGCTGACCATACTGTGTCTGCTGGAATCCATTTTATTCTCATTACGAGAGAGATTTGGAAGAAACGACATTGATGTCTTTTCACATCAACCTCATATTGCTCGTATTTCTATATAGGAATAATGGACATATTACTATGGCTTATCAAGACCCAATTACCATACAAAAATCAATAAATTAGAAGTTAGACACTTTTCAAGCCACTTCCTAGTAGGAGCTTGAAAGCAATTAAATGTGGCTCCACAGTATGCACCTAGAGCTCCTCGCCCCAGGAAGAGAAACATCTTCAGTCTCCCAGCATTCAACACAAGGTCTGTTGCCAAGCTTATACCGTCATGGTTCTGGGGCCATTTTGGGATGGATCCGCCCAAGCCTTGCCGATGTGCCCCATTATGAACTAGAATGTTTACGTTAAGAATTAATTTAATCACCTAGGCATCAAGAATTTCAAGTTCATGCTCTTGGCGGCCCCAATTCGGGCGTCGTATCCAACAACCGACTCGGTTACCAGACAGTATGAGGCAAACCAAGGACGTCACGGGCGAAAATAGTCCCATGCCCTCCAGGGTTGGAAAATGAAAGGTATATAAACCATGGAGAACTCACACTATAGTCTCTATTTCATTCCTCAAGCTTCTCTATTCCAATATTAATCCTCAATTATCATAAGAACCCAACTTCGATCTTTCCTACTTCATATTCTGCCAATATGTTCAAATCAATTCTCACCACTTTCCTGCTGGCGTCCTACCTCCCAGCCGTACTGGCAGACAAGTGCTCCGCCGTTGGCTGGCAGAGCGATCAATCCGTCGTCAAATACGGATTCCAGGGAGTCCAAATGGGAGTGAAGCTCTATAGGGGTGACGACCTTATTGGAGATTACAAGCCATGCTCGAAATGTCAAACCGCTTGCACCGACTACGTCGATGTTAAAGGCGATGGGCTTGAAGAGCCATTTGGCTGGGCCGCAAGCTGCAATATTAACCACTTCACGTAGGAAAACCCTTCCAATCTTCTTGATAAACGAATCTGTTTCTAATTCTTGTTCTGCCAGGGAATGCCATGGCTCTTACGCCTCCCAGACCCATATCGAGGGTGAAAAGCCCAGCCAGGATAGTGATTTCTACGGAATTGGAATCACCCATAGCTCCCAGTGCAAGATTGAATTCGACTGTTAGACTATAGGGAGAATTCTCAAGGGATTGGATGAAGGAAATGGCTTGGTCGTTGGCCAGGAAATGTGTACAGTATAGTATACTGCAAGGCCATCCGGAACTTGGCATCATGTCCTACATTTGAGAGGGGTTACGCAGACAGTATTCTAGAGCAATCCAAGTAAGATAACGGTATTGGATATTCTGTTGTGTGTGCAAGACGAAAATAGTTTTTTTTCTTTCTTTTTGTTAGTCTACAAATACATAAGATGGTTCAACCCGGAGTCTCTTTTGCTCACTATGTAGGCTAGGAGTCCGGATCCTATTTTACATCCGAAACCAACTGGAACATGAAGAAATTCTACTTTACAAGTGCCGAGACGTAGGTACCAGGACCGGAAGATAATTACTACAATGTATACCATCAACCGAGGCTACAAGTAAGAAGAGAAGTGTTGGAGAATGATCACATTCATAGAAACTGCCACGACCAGCATTTACCTAGAATAAGACGAACAGAATTGAGCACACACATTCACAAGCCAAGCCAGAAGACATGAGAAGCAACACCACATAGACAAGAAAAAACGACCATCGACAGAATTAATTTTTGGGCTATCCTTCGAAAAGTGCAGTAAAAGATCAACGTAACCATAACCATAATCCATTTCGGAATTAAATCTTCATCACCCGAGACACGTCCAAAAGAAATCGACAAAAAGACCAAACTGTCTTCCTCCAGCGTAAGTGCAAGTGATTCGTGTCGACTTGATCCGGGAAAACCACAGACACCGAAACGAAGAAGAAAAGAAAAGTCGGTTTTGATTGCCGGGAAAGAATGACTGGACGAGACAACGTGAAAACAATTATTGTGCTGGCCGTGTTTTTCGAAAAGATGATTTTTTTGGGATATCGTATGAAGGCCAATGGTGTTTTCGAGCTTCTGTGGCGTTGATTGAAAAGGAAATTAAGACTTCACGGTTGCCGCAATGCAGATCATCGAGGCAGGTCTGTCAATGCGGATGGCTTGTGAACACGGTGAATTCTGGGGTGTGTATGTAAATGAATTTACATAACAACACAGCCAGCACCGGGGGAGGCTGTATGAAAAAGAAAAACCTGGTTAGTATATCGAAATGATTTGGTGGAAGATGCAGAGGGAATGAACATACCCTTGACAACGGCGGAGTTCTGAATCTGAGAGGGAGCCATAGCGATGGATTGAATTGAGCTTGTTAAAGCGAAAGATTGAAAGTGAGATAGTTGGTCTGGAAGATCGAAGTCGTTGCAGATGATAAAAAAAAGGTCTGTTGGACTGGACAGAGATGGGTATTTATACTTATGGGATCCACAGCGGTCACAGTAGATTTCTCCGAGATGTGTGAATTGATATCAAGGCTTCCGTGGTTTGAATTTGCGATTTCATTGTTTCCAGCTCTTAATTTTGGAGCTCTATTGAAGTTGATACCAGCCTCTGAGATTGTCCTAGCCCCTGGTGGCGTTTCTTAATATTGTTCCCCTCCAGGTGAAAGCACATGTCAACCTTGGAGGCGTCCGAGAGGAACAATCCAGACCGGATAATTCTTCGTTAGATTGTCTTGCGCATGGTCCGACATGGCCACGTGGTTGTCGGATTGATGCG
Organism: Penicillium sumatraense; assembly: GCA_020086695.1. Classification (NCBI taxonomy): domain Eukaryota; kingdom Fungi; phylum Ascomycota; class Eurotiomycetes; order Eurotiales; family Aspergillaceae; genus Penicillium; species Penicillium sumatraense. The sequence goes on along the minus strand of JAGIKU010000841.1, from coordinate 277,439 downwards.
AAAAAGGTTGTGACTCTTTGATGTCGGCTCGTCACAAGTTGACACCTGCCAGCGCAAGGCTGAAATTTCTGGAAAGGTACACCAGTGGAAAGAAGAACAATATCAAGGTACATGAGCTATGACTCCCCGAGTTGAAAGAAGCTTCTCGTCACCGTGAATATTGCATGTGAGGAGAAAATGTTGAATGCAGCCCGTTGGGGACTCTTAGTATTGTTCTCGGAAGAACAATGCTCTTGGCATGGATGGGCGGGTTGACAGGCCCCGCCCCCGGATGGAGTTTACCGACGGTGAATAGGGAGAGAAAAGATTGATTCACTAAATCAACATGAAATAATTGGAGCTCAATTTAGACTGGAATACATATGATTGGAAAATCGTAACGGCATAAGGACCCTCAGGTATAGAGAGGCTCAGTTAGATCGTTCAAAGTCAACCCTTCCTTTGCAACATCCTCCTCAATCAAAAACATCAGGGGCATTTCAACCAAAGTACCCTTAACCTGGCTAAGAAGTTCCTTAACCTGCTTAGCTCCCTCCGCCCCAGGGGCGAAATCATCCCGCACTACATGTCCCCACTGGAACCGAGCTGGTCGGCCAATACCTTGTCCATCGGCCTCCTTGTCTGCCCCATGGAAATAGTACTCGTAAAACTCCTTGTAAGTGGCCCAGTTACGTACGCTGTCGTCTGGAACCGCGTGGAAGACCTTCCGGAAAACTTCAGTGTTGGTATGCGCGCGCGTGTTCCACATGCTTTGCACGGCATCAGCGAGCGGGTCAGCGACAATTCTGCTCTCAGGGCAATCGAAGTCGAAGCTGTTGGGGACTCCAACAGGCTCGAAGTTGGCATCTGGTCGCTGGTAATCCTGAGGGGGGAGGAGTCCCAGATGTTTACGGAACAGCTCGCGACGAAGGGATGAGGCAAAGCGACTGGCGGTCCATGGCTTGCCATTCATGCTAGACTGCACCGGAGTAAAGTCTTCGATAATGACAGCAATTTCGGAGTCATGATCACCCAGCTGTGAGCGGTCGTTGAGGTTTGCAGATCCGCAAATCACCAGACGATCGTCGGCAATCATAACCTGCATTGCGTTAGTGTTGAAGAGTCAACTGTTATCAAGAAACATACCTTTGAGTGCACGTAAAGCTCTTCGCTCACGAATGCATCGATTTCAGCATCGGGATGACCATCCCACGGCACATTACGAATATCCTCTCCATTAAGCATGTAGCAGGAGCTGACACTATCCCAACGACCAGAGCCAGAACCCTTGGTACCTTGGGCTTGGTGCGCAGCTTGTTGATATTGCTGGAAGGGGGCGCTAGTATCAAAGGCGCTACGAGTAGTACCTTGAGCGGGATTTCCTGGAGCATATCCACCAGGGCCAGCAATGTTGACATCATATTGTCTCTGAGCCTGTCCGTAATTGACTCCGCTCTGTTGCTCAGCAGTTGCTAACAGACCGGTACTGCTGATTCGATCATAATTGCGCAGATTGTAGAAGCGGATGTATTCCATGGGGTTGAAGCCCTCCTTGGCAATCAACTCCATAATACTGTTACCACCCCGGTTGATAGAGTTGTATTGGAATTCCATAATGGCACGGGTTCCAAGCGTTTCGTCATCTCGCAGATCTCCAGCAAAGCAAGGAACCGAGGGGATCACAACGACAATCTTGTACTTCTCACCTGCACGAGCTGCACGTAGAATACGCTCTACAATTGCGGCACCGATTTTGTTCTTCACTGGGTGCTGGTGGTCGCCAGTTGCCGTGATGAAGAATTGGTTCTCGATATATACAAAGTGCTCGCTGTTCTTGATGATAGCCGCATATGCATCTTGGATGGAGTGCTCGACGGGCGTTCCGTTGCTCCATTTGGCACAGCTGCGTACAATTTGGCAAGACATGTTGCCGCGGGTCTGCGAGGCGGGACGACCGTAGGTGGTCAGGCGATCTTGATAGGTATGAATCTGGCCGGCCAGCTGACCCCGAAGATTGTTTCCGTAATTCGTAATATCCTCTCGAAGACGACGTGGAGCAAAGCCTCGCTCTTGGTCTCCTCCAGGGTAATAATCGCTAATTCCACGAGTACCTGAATGCGAGCTTTCCTGGCCTGGAGGAGGCGGATAGTACGGCGTCTGACCTTGTGCCTGCGTATGCTGAGCCGAATTGGGAGACTGGGTCGGCGGGGGTGCATAATATGGGGCCTGATTCTGCTGCTGTTGAGGCTGATAGCTATGACTAGCAGGGGACTGACTCGGCGGAGGACCAGCTGGTGGTGGTGGGAAAGAATCACCAGTGTAAGTATACTGAGTAGATCCTTGATTTGGAGAGTGGCTGGAGTAGTTAGGCGGGGTTTGAGTTTTAGCTGGCAACTCGGTGGGAGGAGGCGGGTAAGTCGAGGTATTACTGCCCTGATATGGTTGATAAGAGGGAGTAGATGACTGATGGTGCTGCTGCTGAGGGCTAGCAGATGTTTGGCCCAAGGGTGGTGGAGGTGAATAGCTGGAGGTATCCCCAGATCCAGCTTGCCAGGATGGTGCAGAGCCATGTGGCTGCTGCTGTTGGTTGTTGTATTGTTGCTGCTGGCTCTGGCCCGACTGTGCTTGACCAGGAGGTGGCGGGTAGGTCGGCGTGCCGCCAGTCTGATACTGACTCGATGATGTAGAGCTCTGTTGCTGGGTTTGCGGGGTAGCAGATGTTTGGCCTGGTGGAGGAGGGAAGGTAGAAGTAGTCCCAGCCTGCCATGATGGCTGCTGAACGTGCGGACTAGCTTGACCAGATGGGTACGGGCTCTGTGGTTGCTGTGTCTGCTGCTGCTGAGATGGTGCGGAACCGGGCTGTGGACCAGTAGAGTTGGGTCTTCCATATAGGGCAAGCCTGGTATATCGCGTTTGTTCACGAACCCTGTACTTTGCGTCGTAGATAAAGTTCCATCGCTCCACAAAATGTCGGCGCAAATCCTCAACAACACCACCGTGTAGGCTCACTGAAATATCAGACCAACCCATTCTAGACATCGTCCTTCGGTCAAGCTGGTTGTTCTCCCAGTGAGAAACATCCTGGAAATCAAGAACCCGCGAGTTGTTGTAATCCTGGCCAGGGAAGACATTCTCGTTGAGATCGGCGGGATGAACATCGGAAATAGCGTGCTGATGGGTATCCCAGCGTCCGAAGCACATGTCCAGGCCACCCATGAAAGCAGTTTGGCCATCAATCAAACATAACTTCTCATGATGAGCCCAGTAAAGAATTACATCGTCATTCATTCCATATAATCCCTTCAATGCATCCTTGGACATCTTGCCGAGACTAGCCGAGTCTAACGACATGTTTTGGAAAGAGCTGGAGATCGACAGGGCAAGTTCTTGGCGGTCCGGCAAATGGTCGGGGTGTCGGAAAACAGCAATATTAGGGTGAAGATTCTCCAGAGTGTGCTTGGTGTGTGCGGAGGAAAGGGTTAAGGCTTGAGTCACTTCCTTGTAGACAATGATATTGACACGGACACCACGTTGGGCCGCCGCCTGCAACATGCGGTCTAGTCGATATTGTTCATTCTTGGCCGGGGGTCTTCTGAGGTAAAGCTCTGGGGACAACCACCCTGGGTCTCGATTAGACAAGATCGTCATGATAAACAAGGGCTAGCCAACACTTACAGTCAAGAATCCAAATGGACTCGCGCGCGTTCTCCAAGGCCCTTGAGACGGCCCAGAAATAGCTGCATCCGTCAACATACCACTTAACATCATTGTGCTGCCTCGGTGGAGCAAAACTGCCAAAGCGGTGTTCTGTGGCAGGGTTGGTTGCGCCATATTGGGCATAAGCTTGGGGATCGATGGTGTTGCCCAGCTTCTGTGCCATCTCAGTACCAAGGTCCGTCACGGCGCCCTGGATCTTTCCCAGAAATCCTCCGATCTTGTCTTCCTTGGGGGGACGTCCTCCTTGGTACTGATTGCCATGGTGCTGCTGACCCTGGTACTGCGGCTGCTGCTGGTACTGCCCCGCATTCTGACCTTGGGTAGTACTACTATAGCCATATGGAGACTGGTTCTGATTTTGGGAATATTGCTGCCAGGTCTGTTAAAGAGTCGCTCCATAAAAAGGGCTTGGACAGGAATGAAAATGGGGATATGAATGAGAATAGTGCAAGCTTACTCCCTGGGATCCGGGCTGACCGTGGCTCTGGCCGGAACTTTGATGGGACTTGTAGGTATCCTTCAGCTTCTTGAAGGTGTCGCTCAGACCACGAGAACTGTCGCCTCCCGAGCCCCGTTGCTGTTCATAGTAGCGGCCATAGGCCAGATCGTCTTCTTGATGCGACATCGCAGAAAATGAGTGAAATGGAGATGGAAGAAAGATCGGGGCGGGGGATTGTTTTTAACAGCTGTCGCCGACATGCCCCGCTGCCCAGCCACGATGGGGCCGTGGTGGCTGAGTTGGGTGGATGGGCCAGGCTCCTAAATTCTACTTGCTCAGCTCCGAATTATTTATTAATATATTGATATTTATATGCTAAGAGCAGAATAGTACTATTTACGTCTTAGTATGGTTGAAATAGTACCACAGATTGCCTAGTAAGTGTGACAGTGTCCATCATCTTGATGCATGTCAACTGCAATAACTAATGCAATGTACTCCGTACACGACCATGACAACAATAACAACGTGGTGCAGATCGGAGCTCCACTTTATGCCGATCCTGGAATTCCGATTGCGCCCCTGTCATATGATTGATTCATGTGCGAGTTCGCTACAATAAATAGTGCTACTAGACTGTACTAATTAGGAAATAGAGATGTAGGCTAGAAATGCCTTGAGTAAATAGTACTTCGTACAGACAAATAGTCTATACAACTGGTCGCTGCAAGATTGGACAGCTGGGATAGCTGATACCAACATCCTAGGTAGTACCAGTACCTATTAGAGTGCACTAGTAATGTACTAGTCGTTGTGTCATGTTAGATATTTTGTTTTGAAAAGAAGCTTTAGCTTAGCATATAAGATTTCAATAGAGTATATAGTATATTGTATTCTCATCTAGGAGCTAAGAAATCAAAACTTCTCGATGAGGACGTCATCATTAGACCGTCTCTATGCCACAGCCTACTCTATTCACTCCGTACTATGAGCATGGGAACTGCTAACGGGAAGTTCCAGTATAATATCAGCGAATATGCCATGGTAGTTATTCACTCTTCACCTATATTTGTGTAGTAATGTACCTGATTGGTAGTGCATTGAATGTGCCAACTGTCAAGAATCCCCGCACCAGAGCCCCGCAGCAACAAATTGTGAAACACTCTCCAACTTCCCTGTTCTTTTCTGTTCTCCTTATCTCTCTATCTCTCTTCCTCTCTCAAAATATCTAAGCTAGCCCAAATATCCTACTTAAGCCCAAGTAAAAACACCATGTCGCTCGCCACTCTCCATGTAGGTCCTTAGCTGACGATTGGACCAACGACAACGCTGATACGAACTCATAACAGCCTTCCCAGCACCCGAATCTGCCCCTCGCATCAGCAACACTCTTCAGAGCCAAGGAAGCAAAGAAATTGAGCTTCGAAAAGATTGCTGCCCATCTTGGTCGAAATGAGGTAGCCGTTGCGGCCATCTTTTATGGACAGGCCAAGGCATCTCCCGAGGATATTCATGGACTTGCGTCTTTGCTTCAGATTCCTCAGCAGCCATTGGAGGAACAACTCAGTGGTTTCCCCGATCGGGGTCGCTCTGTTGAGATGCCTCCCAAGGAGCCCCTCATCTATCGCCTGTATGAGATTGTGCAGAACTATGGCTATGCGTATAAGGCAGTGCTGAATGAGAAATTTGGTGATGGCATCATGAGCGCCATATCATTCTCGACCAAAGTGGAAAAGGAAACCGATGAAGATGGAAACAATTGGGCTGTTATCACTTTACGCGGAAAATGGTCAGTATATCAAAGAAGTACCACAAATAAATTGAGACTTACTGAGTTGATGCTATTAAATACAGGCTACCATTTTCACGTTTCTGAAGAGGTGATTCTCCCTGGTGGAAAGAAATAGAGAAAGAATATAGGCCTGAGAGCAGGGGGTATCCAAGTCAAATTACAGGATTCAATTATTGAATTATGCAATACTTTTCTTTGTTTCCTATTTTCCGTCGTAAAGTGTCGAGTATCAAGCCCAACTGACTTGTTCCTGAGGGCTTGGTTTGTCTCCAACTGACTCTCAATTGTCATTTTCGCCTTCGACCTTCCTTCTTCTTCCCTTTCCACCTTCACTTCTTTTCATCTCTCCCTTCCACCACCAATCATTAACTTTACACCACTCTTTACATTTTATTTCCCTCCAACAACTTAACTCCATCTAGGCCATTTCATCATATCACGATGGACGAAAACGGGGGCGAAGACTCCCCAACGCTGGTATGGCCTCCAGAAGGCATGCTCCAATGTCCCAAGGGTGATTGCCCACGCTTGTTCACATCTCGAGGGTCCATGGAAGCCCACCAAGCCGCCTATGAAGACCATGCATTTTGTAAGAGCTGCAATGTTCAATTCATGACTCACGAAGAGCTGTTCTTGCATCAACTCGTCAGCAAGCGGCATCATAATTGTCCAATCTGCAACCGAAGCTTCAATAGCGACGCTGGCCGTGACTTTCATATCCAAACTGTGAGTTTTGAGACAAATTCCGCTAGAAGCAGACCATATATCTGGTCTACCTATCCAGGAATAGCACCTCATGAACTCGAGCTAACAATCATTCTAGGATCATCCGGAAGATCAAGGTCTTGCATGTCCCGGCTGTCGGAAGACTTTCTCGTCCTATCTCAATTATCAGGCCCATATCATTTCAAACGAGTGCAATAATTCCAAGGTGGCGGCCCTGAACGATCATAATAATCGACGCCGGATTATGAAAAAGGCTCTTCAGGATGCCTCACAGCTAACCTTGAATTTCAACCTCTGCTCGGACGATGATAACTACCGACATGGCAGCAATGAAGACGAGCCTTCGCGCCTGCCACAGCCTCAGACTCCCGCAAAGCAGCTACCCGGGGATACCAGCGACGAATCTCCAGCTAAGAGTGGCCATAAATCAAATCATGGTTACATGCTTGACAGTCACAATCTTTCTCCTGCACCGATCTCGCCATTTACCAGAGCATCCGATGGTGAAGATTCCCCTGTCTCAACCCCGCAATCATCAAATCTGCCGACAGTCATACTTAACCTACCAATTAGTCCAGATGATCTGATCGGTTGGGACGACAATCTCGATGAGGGTGTCTGGCCGCCTCCTTCGACCCCATCCCAGCATCGTGACCGAGGTTTACATCAAAATTCTCGCCCTTTGAGCCTTTCACAGCCTATCCGAGATATTCTTCCTAACTGGAATTCTGAAGACCACTGGAATAGCGAATCAAAGCGCTATTTCTGCGAGTGCGGATTCACTTCTCCATATGTGAAGGTTTTCGAGCAGCATGCGGTGATGGAGCAAACCGGGGCTAAACGCGAGTAAGTTAATCCAGCACCCGTGAATCCAAAGATGGCTTTTTCAAACGGCAAAAGCGAAGACTAATTGTACATTAAATTGCAGCTGTACACATTGCGGAAAACACTATGCCTCTGCTTCAGCTTTGTTCGCACATGTTGAGAAAGAGCACACGAAGACCGAACCATCGACCCCAAAAAGCGGCAGCCCAGACAAGGCTATCGCGGCCAACGATAACGGTGAGCGTCGACTTAACATAGATGGATCAATGGATATCGGGGAGCTCGAGTTTCAAATTTACGACCGACCGCCAAACATCGCCCAGAGAAATCCGCGATACCGACCAAAGATGAGTTTCGGCTTGCGATCATCCAAGGTTCCCCACGGGACTTACTGGTAAACGAAGTCGCATGAAAACTTTCTAGTGATTAAGGGGAGGATGGACAAATGAGACAAGGGGGTAGGATGAACCACGGAGTATCAATATCAATGGATTACAGATTGAAATGAGAAATAGCCATGAATTGATACCAGTTATTGATTTTAAGTGTATGCCTACAAGATAAAACACGACTATACTTGGTAAATTGTAGGATAAAATTAGACAGCTAAAAGGGTATTAAGTGAATGGGTCCTGCTCAGACTCATGAATCAAAGCAAGACGCGCAGACCGAAAATTTAGAAGAAACCGATGAATATAAACACGAAAATGTTCCTCGCCGGTCGTGTCGAATAGAAGCAACCCCTTTGGGAAGCCGTAGAAAGTAGTAAATATCGAAAGAGGTCCCGCAATTGACTCGAAGGACCTTATTCCACAAAGCCTCGGCTGATAACCACCCCAAACTTCCCAAGTTGTCCGATATTTTGAAAGGGTTTGAAAGCATCGGACATGATATCAGAACGAACGGCGGTTTTGTCAATTTGATATCCGGGACAGTCGAATAAAAACAATGCGCTTAGCAGCAATCTTCGCAACATTCGAAGCAGAGGAGACCAGCACAGCTGTGAACGATTCAATATCAGCAGAGGCTCATCTGGGAGAGAAAGGGAATGACCAGTTGTGCATATGGAAATTATGTCCTGGTTTGATTCCCAATAAACTGATGGTGAAGATGAAGATGAAGGTGATGATTACTTACACTCCGCAGCAAACATCGCCGGCACCACCACCACGTAGCTTCATATTTTCTTCGGACTTCTGCAGGAAATCATGACAATATTAGCTAATGAATCTCGGAGGGATCGTGTTTGCGAAGAAGTCAAAGTCATACAGGCTGCTCAGTCACGACGCGATCGGTAGTTGGGGCATCAGGACTACTGGGCTGTTGGCTTTGGATAGTTGCAGTGGTCGAGCTCCAGGCGGTTTCCTGGGAAGGTTCCTGCTTAGAAGAGAACAAGTTGGAGATGCTGTCGAACATTTCGGCGCGAAAAGTGATTAGCAGAAGTTTGAGTGGGCAAAAGAAGCAGAGGAAAATTGCTGGAGGAGATTTGAGTAGGAAAGAAAGGAGGGAAGATGGGGACGGGATGTCTACGAGGGTAGTAGAGCTGGGCTGTTCGGCACAATTACACGAATGCGTACGGTAAGTAAATGTAAAGAGATAGAATAGTACTAAATTCATATTCATGAGAGGCGCATAGCCACAGAAGATCCCACAGTATTGTAGTACACAGTATTGACCGTACGTATCGGAAGTATGGCGTGGAATTATCCTAGAATAATCCACCGAGGAAGAATCCAACCCATGAGACGACCCGAGAGCTACAGTTAGTATCATATCATAGGCAGGAATCTCTCCACGAGGTCGGCCGAATTTGCCAATGATCAGCATGCCAACGTACGCGGGAGCTCAGATTCCAACGTGGCGTCGAAGATGATCTCACAGGCTTGTCTATTTCTCTGTCGATGTAGAAAGCTGGCTGGCTTACTGTGAGATAATGACCATACCACTTGCGAAGTACTCAGTGTACAATACTCTCTTGCGGTGTATCAAACCGTATAATCCAGGGCCTGTCGCAGCGTTGGATCCCGATCAGCAGCGATGCAAAGGGGACTCCACTCGGCTGGCCCTGAAAGCGCTAAGCTTCGGTCAAGCTTCGTCATTTTCGATCCTGTGGCTGAGTAGAATGAATGCCCCATACATATGCATCTAAGTAGTAGTAGCTCGCACTGCCGGCTGTTCTTCCACTGCGGGGGCTGTTTCAGAGGGAGAGAATTATCAAAATGATTCAAAATGAAGTCTAGCATAAATTGCCAAATCCCATCAAGGTGGTTAAGATGTTTTGCAGGCAAACAAGTAAACAAGCAAAGAGTAAACCCATTGATTGCCATGTCATCACATGACCTGCGCAGTAGGTGGCTACGGGCAGCCGTAAATTTTGCGCCCGGCGAAAGAAGCGCAAGTCTCGGAGCAGCCAAGCACCATCAACAACGACAAATTCACCCCCAAGCCTTACAAAATGGCAACTCCCGACCAACAACTGGGCACTCAGGCCCAGCGCGAAGCAGACTACGAGCGCTTCAAGAATTATGCCGCGGTCGGATTCCTCGTTGCCTCACCCGTGCTCATTGCGCTCCCACCCCGCAAATTCGACCACCTGACTGTCCTCTTGGCCAGCGCTTTCTGCGTCTCAGCAAATCATATCACGCGCGAACGTACGGGGAGAAGTATTGTCGACCGCATCGAGGCACGTTTGACAACTCGCCCGGCTGTTCTGCGTGAACTTCCCAGCGAGCGAGCGCAAGAGATTCAAGCCCGGCTACGAGCTGCCCGGGAGGCGCAGATAAAGGAGGCTGTTGGAGAGGAACTTGAAAAGTTGAAGGCGAGACAGGCGCAGGATGAAGGGGTTGTCCAGCGGGTCTGGATGGGTGGGGAGTCTCCTGGTTGGATGGAGAGAAGGTTGCAGGAGGAGCAGAAGGCTTTGGAAGAAGGGAAGGGCTATGGAGATTTGATACAGGAATATATTTGGGATGTGTGGAATTGGGGGAAGAAGGAGGAAGAAGACGATGATGAGTAAAAGCTGCTCTGATTGCCTTGCTCTTAGTACAAGGCGTCATCTTCCTTCTTGCAATGATGCATCTATGCGGCAGTCCTTCGACCATTCGACCATTGAACCACCATCCTCATACAATATGGAAACAAAATCGCCCTAACCATCAATAATCTCTACTACTGTCATGCATATATCGAAGTGGCATCTGCTCATTGTACCACCATTCTACCAATCAGCATTTGGAGCCGGCGTTCTAGTTGATCATTTCTACTTTTGTTTATCTCTACAATCTGTACTCCACTCAACGACCTACGGGGATATACTTGACTACTATGTCTATATTAAATCTACGCACATGTACTACCAGAAGAAAGATTGTTGATAAAAATGGTTCATTCAGTAGAGAAGTAATTGTTAAACTGCCATAATGTCGAAACACCCTGGAGCCATGACTCCCCAGGATGCCTCTTCACTCTGACGTCAAACATTTTGAACCCAGAAAAACAAAGTCACCATGCTCAAATTCAAAGGGCATTGGAAATTTCTCAGGGCCATGACTCCCCTTGAAATATCCCTCCGTCCAATTGAAAAAGCTCAAGGTAAGAATGATTTTTTTTTTTGGATGGACACGAAAGGAGTGATCAATGCCCAAATTTTTCAGATAATGCTGTTCCCCCATTCGGGCCGTGGATTTGAAGATAATCTTCAGCTTGATTGATGCCACGAGAGCCAAGGGAAACATCCTTGCCATTGAGTTGGACAAGGTCAAAACCTTGGTCGGAACAGAAACAAAAAAAGAAATACATGAAATCCCATTTCCAGTCCCAAGTATGATTGACCCCGTACAAAAATGAAAACAACATGAACAGCTCCTTTTTTTGCTCCTGTTTCGACATTTCTCTTCCCCCAGACATACATAGATCAGAATAACATATCCCTTTTCTCCCCTTTTTTTCTCTTTTGTTCTTTTTGAGCGGCGAACTTCGTACTCAGACCGTACTTGAAGACATGGTATTTCATCTCATCATGAGATGAAATACCATGTCTTCAAGGATCACTTAGTGAAGAACATAATGAGAGAATACCATGTCTTCCGAGGATCACGTAGTGAAGAGCATGATTAATAATATGGCGGAATGTTTGTATATGAGAGGAGTACCATGTCTTCAAGGATCACGTAGTGAAGAGCATGATGATGATAATAATAAGTGGAGGGTTTGTACATGGCGGAATACCATGTTCTTCCGAGGATCACGTGGTGAAGAACATGATACAATAGACTTCCTTTCTCCCCTTTTTTCTTTTTGTCTTTTTGAGCGGCGGAATGTTTGTACATGGGAGGAATACCATGTCTTCAAGGATCACGTGGTGAAGAGCATGATATCAATGACTCCTTCCGACTGTCTCAGATAGTCAGGGAAGGAAAAGAAAGAAAAGAAAAATAGAAACAAGAAGGAGAATCACAGTGATGGGAAGTCAAACATTGAATAAAAAGAAACCATAGCATGAAATTGAACAAAGGAAAAGAAGAGAAAAGAAGAGGAAAGAAAAGAAACGACAGATGACACCTTATTGGGGTGGACAGGAAGGTGATCAATGTCCAGATAAACCCAAATCGAACGTGAGGTGTACTTTTTTTTTGTCGGTTTTTTCTTTTTCCTCCTTTTTTTTTTTGGCTTGAAAACTGAATGAGTCGTCAATGTTCAAGTTTAAACAAGTGGTTGGAGGAAATATGAAGGAAACTGGTCGATAAGACACAGAGAACGTCCTTGGGATATCCCATCTTGTCCTCTTGTTGACCACTGACCAGCTGGGAGGAAGGTATTCCTAACCGGAAGAAATTGCTATCCACAATATGTGATGGCGAGGAGCCATTTGTACATGGTTGGGTGAGCAGAAAATATTGGCCGACTTGTCGATGGTATGTTCGAACCAATGGTGCTGGATCGGAAAGCAGTATTCATATGGCAGGGTCTGAATGGGCCAATCCAATATTCTCAGAGGAGCGATATCTTCATTGCTACAAGCCGAGCGACCCCAGATTGTGTGTTGATGAAATAGAGCATCCGTGGTGTTCCAGTCTTTTTGAGCAGTATTCATATGACGGGGTCTGAATGGGCCAATCCAATATCCTCAGAGGAGCGATATCTTCATTGCTACAAGCCGAGCGACCCCGTATTGTGTTTTGATAGAATAAAGCATCCGTGGTGTTCCAGTCTGATTGAGCAGCTTTCACATGGCCGGGTCAAGATGGACCAATCCAATACCCTTGAAGAAGCGGTATATTCATTGCTGCAAGCCGAGCGACCCGGGGTTGAATTTTTGTGAATAAAGCTGTTGTTGACGCGACTTTCACACTTTGTGACTTTCGAGCACGCGGTGGTTGGCGGAGAACACTTGGCAAGGGAGTGTTCTAATGGCCGATATTCCAGTGGCATGTAAGTTGCCGTGGATAATGAAGAAGAGACAGGGACCGAAGCTGTCAACATCAAAGTCGAATGAGAAGTGCCTCAGTATGGTGGGAATAGAAAGCCGTGAATCGTGATTGAGAGTTCGATTCAGCCTTGAGGGAAAAGGCCCCATGTTTTGAGTAACATGGCGATAACGGCTTCATTGAGCTCCTTGCTTTGTTGCTTAAGCTCGGAGATTTCACTTGCGACTTGACGATATATGTACATCAGCGTATCGACCTGTAAATTGTTAGTTCAATGCACATGATACGAGAACTGCGGAACGCTTACATTGATCAGTTGAGATCCCAGTGCCTCGCGGATGATTTCTTCGATTCTCTGTACGTGAAAGTCAGTAGACTTACATCCATTGCCTTCGAACGGTAGGTAATGACTAACTGGCTGGAAGTAGTAAAGATCCTGGTCAAGAGGTGGAGCATCCGGCATTTCGATATCCTCATCCTGTAGGAAGTTAGTAAGAAACATCATATCAGTTAATTCGGTTAAACTTACAATTGAGAGAGGAGAAATGTTGGGGATGCATGAGATTCGATTTGAATCAATGGCATTCAGAGACGAGAATGGGCCAGATTGCTCGTACTGCGCTTGGTGACAGTTTTGATCATTGATCAGCTCGTCGAGTGCATTTTCCACATTTTGATTACGGCGGTTGCGTCTCCCATTGAATCTCCGGCCTACATTGTAGGGCTGTTGCCCCCAATGTGGTTGATGGGGAGGATCCTGGAGATGGGAGTTCTGGTTCTGGCTCCGGTGTTGGATGCGGTTTTGGTTGTGTTGTGGACGAGGCTCCCTTTGCCAATCAGGGCTATTTCGTCGACCGTTGCCATTCTGAGGACCAGAAGGAGTGCCGTTGTAAGAAATGATTCGTGGATTGTTGTTTCTGTGGCCACGTTGATCTTGATTGTGGTTTTGATGCCGGCCGTGGTTGTAGTTTTGGTTGTGGGATTGCGTATCCCAATTCCCATTTTGATTGTTCCTCGGTCCTGAGCCATTTGTGGGATATCTGGCATTTTGGTTGCGTGCAGGACCGTTTCCCCGTCTGCCATAAGGATGGCTGGGGGCACCGTTGAAGCTTGCACGATAATCCATGTTTGCTTGGCAACGGTTGGGGTGGCTGTGGATAGTGGGAATGAAATGAAACGAACTGCCCAGTTTCTTCTCTTGTCTTTTTTCCCAGCAGTAGCGGGCAAGAGGAATCCTAGCACTGGCTGTGGAGACCTGGATTTCCACTTCAGGGACTCTCACCTATCCTTTTTTTGGAATCTCGATAGGACAAAAAACGATTTGATCAGAGCCTTTTTTGGGGGTTGACCTTTTTGAAAAGCAACGCAAAAACAAGAGCCTCAAGGATTCAGTGATTCCCTACAAGTCCAACCCTCAAGACAGCCTAGGATTCGAGCTCGCTTGTCACGCTACTGCTGAGGTGAGGACTGACCAGCTTCAGAACATTCAAACTTGATACAAATGGGCAACCAGAAGATTTTAGTTGCCAGGTGGGAAAGGAACAAAGGTGGTGATGGATGAAGGAGGAGAAAAGAAAAACTGAGGAGGGGGGAATCGAAGGGCCTTTTAACTTGCTTCAGAAAAGTGGGCGATTGAGGCTCTGAGCTCAAGTAGTGGTCAGAGGTACGTAAAAAGTGAGTCAAGAGTAAAAAGTGAGGTGATGGGAATTCCGAAAGTAGATTAGATATGTTGAAAAATGCTGGGATGGCTAATCAACCAAGGATACCATATGAAAATCTTTAAATGGTCTATAATGAAGACGGAAGACCAGTGAAAAATTCAATTTTTTTAAAAGTTAGCGTAGAAAACTCGTACGATGAAGGGGTAATGCGAAATAATTGGGGATGATGATTGCCACCACTGCTGGCAAGACCAGAATAGTATTCTATCGGAAGGGAGGGGGGAAGTGTAGTCTCAAGAGTTCTTCAAGTTTTTTTGAAATCTTAGCAGTTCAGAAGGATATTTTAGATAATCCAACGATGAGTTAATAATAAATGGTTGAGAGGTTCAGGATGCAAAAATTTCATGAGATCATCAGATCGGCAAGAGGACATCATCGTGTGTATTTCTACTTTTTTGTGTTGAGATAATTCCTTTTTTTTGCATTCTTTCACTCATTGTGAAAGCCTCGGGTGGGCCAGTGACAGTTGATAATTTGGACAAGAGACATAGTTAAAACGACTTTGTTCTAAGTATGGGACAGAAAACAAAGCGAGACAATAGCTGGTTGTGTATCTGCTGCGTTTCAGAAATCATGGCACCATTGAAGATCGGCCAGTTGCTTCAAATAATTAATTGCAAGCCATGGTAAAGGGAAATATTGTTGTGTTGTTCTTATTGTTCAACCCCTGGCCCATTTTTAGCTTACTCACGATCGTGAGTTCTCTTTTTTCTTTTTCTTCTCTTTTCATTTTTTTTTTCAGAAATTCTTTGATCCCAATCAGCCTCAGCTCGGGAAGATCTGGGGAAAAATCTATTTTTGTAGCTGGATCTACTTTTAACTTGGCTGTACCTGAGTGTACCATGGAACAGGGCATAACAAAGGTATGACGGCTTGAATAGAAAGAACGTCATTTCCAGCATAATCTCAGGACTCAGGGTAAATGTAAGTCAGATAATACCACCTGAAGAATGTAATTTTTTGTAGATATTAGTAGCAAATATTGGATCTAAGTGTTAGAGAAGAGATCAACGTTGATCAGCTATCATGGCTAAGCCTGGTTAACTCGAAGAAGAACAGCATCGTCGCCGAGGGAAACTCTCACTTCTGAACGGGATCAATAGGAGTCCTTTTGCCTTTCACTCTTGCACAGCCAATTTCGGAGATTATTAGTTAAAAAATAATAAAGAACATTGAAAATATAATGAAAGATACATATTAGCAAGATTCAATCTTTATTCTCAGAAATATTACAGGCTGGTGGGGACTGCGCGCCTTTTTTAGAATAACCTCGTTATAATGCTTGATCCCGATGAACGTGTTTCATCGCATTGTCCTGAGCAACAAAGCGTCCCGAGTCTTTGTCAATACTAATGTTATTCAATAAGACCTGTTATACTAGTAGTTTCAGATATCTCGATCTACTCGATCGTGGCATATAAATACGAGGAAGTCCTCGACTCATAACCTCCATCAACTCAGACAAGCTAACCATCTCAAGCCACTACCAACACAGTAGCTTCTGTTTACAAACATCTACCGTTCTGCACCTCTGCGCATTTGCTCTTGCATTCACTTTTTCGCTAGAAAGCATCATTTCCGCAGCATTACAGATCTTCCAATACACCTCAGACATGGACTCATTCACTGATTATTCTGCTTCAACTCTGCCGATGACCAACTCGCCCTACTGTCATCCTTACCCTCAACTTCCTCCCACACCTCCACGCACACCTCCTCCTCCTGAGTATTCCTTCAGCCAGATGACACTTCCAGCTGGCCAGCAAGCCAACGGCCAGATCGGGCACCCTTACCCTCAACTGCCTCCCACTCCTCCTCGCACACCACCACCACCTGAATACTCGCTAAACATCATGGCGTCCTCAGAGAACCAGCACAGTGCTGTCCCGCGAAACTTCAATCCTTACCCGACGCCTCCACCAACACCACCTCCCACCCAGTCCTTGAATTGGACCCCGTGCTCAGGTGACCAGATGGCCTGGCTGTGCCATTCACGAGTCGAGCAGATGGCAGGTCAATCTCCACCAGCAACTCCACGCCCAGCGCCTTGTCCATCACCGCCACTGCAGCCGTCTCCTCTGAGAATATCGGCTTACTAGCACCTGGCTAGTCACATTATGCATGAGATGAGCTTTGTGATATTTTCGGGAATTTGAGCTGGTAGCGCCATATCGACTGCATATTTTGTTTTCTTTTGTCTGATAGAAAGAATGTATCTGGATTTTGAAGCGAGAATATTCATCTTTGCAAGCCACCAAGGCGTTTTGAGTTTAGAGTAGCGTGAGTTTATACAAATAGCAGAGCCTTTGCCTAAGAGGTTGCATGGTTTGAGTGCGCTTAAAATACTTATGGATGAAAGTTTCTTGCATCAGGTAAAAATGTAGACAATAACCATCGAGTCTTCGTATTGTAGTCTCCTAGTAAGACTGACTCCCAAGGATGAGTGATAGTTTGATCTAATGACCCCCAAAACCACTTAGAGAGTCCGACATCGTACTCGAGTATAACCAGTGGGATTATTCATGAAAAGTCACCCAATGAGAGCACCAGCCGAGTTGTGTCGGCGGTATGCATAAAAATACAAATAGTCAGACGCTATAAACCGGTAAAGATGCTGTGCAAGAAAATAGTTGACTAAACGCCAGTTGACGAGAGCAGTAGCGATTCACTGTTTTTGTCTCTTGGCTTTCCGTTGACCACCTTGGCCAGAGACCACGCTTTTCAGCTCGCTTTCGACTCGAACTCGCTTTTTTTGAGGTTTGTGACCGCCAGGAGATGAGCTTTCGTTTGATAGTAGACTATCTCGTTTCCGCTTGTCGGGTTTCATGTTTTCTTTCTTTCGGCGTGTTTCTTCTTTTATGCGAAGGCGCCGTTGTACTTCTGCAGATATATCTTCGGTTTCGTAGGCATATGAGGATTCCTGGAATTCGTCGGCGGTGTCTGAGGGTAGTGGGGGGTTTCGCTTTCGTTTTGAGACCGGAATTTCCTCCTTTGTCTCGGAGTCGGGGTTCATCGGGACATTTTCCTGCTCTTTTTCGACCCTCGAACGTTTCTTTTTCCCGTTGGGTTGTGAGATGGGCGTGCGGTCTGCGGCTTCATTCGAGGCATCATGTTCACTTGATTGTACTGTGACATGAAGGTTATTATACTGCTGGTCACAAGTAGATCGAAGGTGCAATCAACGGGATCAATTCCGGGACATACTGTTCAGCTAAGCGCGGAGTTAGTCGCAAGGTTCCCGAGAACTATGAGGCGAATTTCAGACTTACCATATGCTTTCGTACCACTTGAAATTGGCTCATCGCCTGAACCGTTTTGTTCAGCATAGTTGACACTGCTCGAAAAGCCTCGCCGTCCGACGCGATATGACCTTTCACAGAGTCTAGCATTTCGCGGTGAGACACAAGAAGAGCCTCATGACGTGAGAATATCTAGTCGAAGAAAAATGGAATCAGTCACATCATCCATATCCTCCAAGTCCCCTCACCCATCTCTGTATGCTGGTGGACGGTTGGCGCTTTTTTTTCGCCCTGCGGGACTCGATTCTCTCACGCGACGACGCAGAAATTGAGGATGACGACATACCTCTGCCCACGGAACTGACGAGCTCTGGGCCTGCCAGCTTTGCGAGCTTTCGCCAGCATCCCAATTGGAGCTTCTTTGATTCATTTTGACATGCGAGTTCGGAGGAATACTCGTCGCAAAGAAGGAAGGCCGAGAGCTTCGCGGGGATCGGCGAAGGAGGAGCTTCTCCGCGCGCCAAGAAATGAAAAGACTGAGACTCCGCAGGAGCGATCCACCAGGAGTAAACAAAATACTCTTTCGGGTACTTTCAACTTCGATTCAACGAGCGAGACATATTTGCAAGGAATTATATACAGCTCGGATGATTAAGTTATACCCTTAAGACGAAAGCTATGACGAATGAAGATGATTTTCATACTTGAAACGTAAATTACTAAGCTAAAAGATGCAAATGATGCTGGGAAATTATTGTGTACAGGTTGAGCTCCCAACGCCGCCAGGACAATGCCAAATCAAATCTCCGCCCATGGACATTTCTGGAGAGATTGTCTCTTCACAAAACAAGAAAAAAAAAGGGAATCATACAGTCGGAGCGATTCATTACCACGCAGCAGCATCGAAGTCAAAGCGGGAAAGCTCCTTCTGGGAATCTTCGACATCCTTCTTTGCCTTCATACGCATGTAGAAGATAGGGCAATCTCGCGATGAACAGATAACCTCACAGTGAAGACTACCCTGGCAGCGTTGACACTGTGTCCACAAGCGACCAAATCGTACTTCCAGGTCTGAAGTCTTTGTGAGAGTTTTTGTATACAATTCACCAATTCGAGGCCGACAGTTTTCACAGACAGCACCAGCCATCTCCTCTTTGCCAGACAGCGGCTTCTTGCAACCCATGCAGGTCTGGGTTCTTTTGGCAAATTTCATCAAGCCACCGAGACTGGGTGCAGCAACGGAGATGGAACGTGTGTGTTCGCCAGTGAGAAGCTGATTCGCCTTCTTCTCACCTAAAATGGGTTCGAAGATACGACCAAGAGGGTTGGCAAGTTGGTTGTCTAAATAGTATTTGGTGTCGACAGGAACGTTGTTTTCAAGCACGTAGATGGGATCCTC
This sequence comes from Penicillium sumatraense, assembly GCA_020086695.1. NCBI lineage: Eukaryota > Fungi > Ascomycota > Eurotiomycetes > Eurotiales > Aspergillaceae > Penicillium > Penicillium sumatraense. The sequence continues at coordinate 258,179 of JAGIKU010000841.1, read as the reverse complement.
GGCTCGCTCATAACCCTTGGAATTCGTAGCACCCTTGATCATGACGTAGGCCACACGATCGCCAAGAGCAGGAGCGGAGCCTGCATCACGCTTAGCCATACGTTTGGCTAGCTCAACGTGTGCTTGTTTGGCAGCATATTCCTTCTGTGATAATTGCTTCGTGATAACCAGTTTTGACATATCCACCTTGTTCTGTAGAAGGTCTGAGATCGTGGATTTGACATACCTAGTAGGTTAATGTTAGTTGTCTATCTGAATAAATCGGGAAACTAGCAACGTTGTAGTACTTACTCCTGAGCTGCATCAGGGTCTCGGTCGATCAGAATCTTGTTCAATACTGTCTCGATGACGTTCTGAACAAGAACACAATTGTCACGACGCACGGTCTCGATACCCTTGGTATCCATCTTGTCGTGTTTAGTAGTGTTTGTCCAGTAAAGACCAGCATATCGCTTTTTGTTGATGAGAAGATATGGGAAGTAGACCTTCTCGAACTCAAGCTTGATGGGCTTTATGAATTTGGATGAAACATAGTCGGCAGCTTCTTGTCCAAGTCGCATTGCTTCGGCAAGTTCGCTAACCCCAAACTTGACCATAACGGAATCTGTGTCACCGTAAATGACTTGTGCATCATGGGAGTAGCCGTTGGCAATGGTATACCGAGCTTCAACTTCCTCTTTAGTTTTTTCGATCATTTGTCGGCCATAACTCGTGGTACTACTGGCGATGGGGAGACATGGCAGTTTGCCGACCGTGGCACCCGTTAAACCATACACACTGTTCGCGCTGACCTTCAAAGCAAGCTGTCGACCGTTCAACACGGCTTTCTTGAAAGGATCGGTTTCAACACCCAGCTCTTTCTTGGCTCGCTTTCGAGCTCCGAGGAGTTCCTCGAGAATCTGCGATAGCAGACCCTTGCGAATCTTGGTCGTGCAGAACATGTCTCCATTCGGTGTCACGATATAATCTTCGTCTTTCTTCAGACCCAGCTTCTCGACACTGCTGCTGTTGAGCAATGTCGTATAACACAAGTTGTGAGCCTGGATGATTGATGGATACAGAGATGCGAAATCGAGGGTTGCAATAGGAACACCATAGTATCCTCGCTTGGGCTCGATGACAGTAGCACCTTCATAATCTTGCTCATCGTGCGATTTGGCATTTGGAACAACAAGTTGCTGTTCAAGGGCTTTGCGAAACAACTGACTGATGAACTTCACTTGTTGACCACGTGACAACAGGAAGTTAAACGGCACACCTGTTACCCTTGCCATCTCTGTGTAGTTCACGAGACACATGAGCTTATCCATCAGTCGCTGCGGCAGGTAAGCATCCTTCAAACAATAAACCGCTAGTCGTCGGCGCGAGTCTGGTGTTCCGTTGAATAGCTCTGTGATCATTGTGTGATGTACATCTTCCTTTTGCTCGCCCAAGAATTCGTACGAAACCGAGTTGAGGGTGTAACTTCGCAATTGATGATCTCGTTGGACCAATTGAAGCATGTCGAGTTGAATTCGGCCATTGGTATTCGTCGCTTTAGTTTCGCGGTTTCCCATTTGCTTACTGGAGAAACTGGCCTCTTTGGCCTCGGTCTTAGTTCCCTTTAAACGAGTCCAATATGGGAAATGACCACATTTCAAGTGCTTGGCACGATCCAGAAGATAAGGGAAATCGAAGTTCGCAATGTTGTAACCGATAATTACATCGGGGTCCACCTTTTGCAAGAACTCCTTCCACGCCATGAGCATTTTGTCTTCCTTCTCAAATTCTAGAATTTGAGTATTGACAATCAAACTTGTCGTATCAAGACAAAAGACATTTCGAACGAATGGTTTAGATTCTCCGTAGCGAGTTACGACGTTGGCGATTTGGATGACAGGATCCACATTGGGCTCGGGGAAGATACCCTGGCGACCAGCGCACTCGATATCGAAGGATAAAACGCGAAGCGGGGCCATCTTGGCCCATTCACCATTGGGAGCATGGGCAATCATGTCGCGGTAGTCCATGACCGCTTCAAGCTGACAAGTGGACACCTTCTCCCACTCGGGGATCAAACTATATTTGCCAGCCGGTGCGTCCACCCAAGACATTCCGTGCAGCCCGGTATCAATCATAAAGCGCAGGAGGTATTGGATGTTGTCGAAAGTGAGGATTCCGGAGTCGGTGAGGTTGCCCCATAGGCCCTTATAATTCATCGACCCGCCTGAAGATTCAAGGGCGCTTCGCAGTCTGGCAATAAATCTTGGGTCTGTCACGGTGATTTTGAGGTACCAGCTTTTTTGGTTTCCTTGAAAGCCATAAATGTTCTCCCGCATCGTAACTTGGACAGACTGGATGACCGGGACAGACTGCGCCATTTTGGTTTCCAGGAACGCGCGGTAAGGATTGCAATCCGCCTGGGTGAAACCAACTGGAGCAGCGATGTAGAGATAATGCTGGAATCCCGTCACATTGAGAAGAACTGATTGACCGGCCTATAAACGGATGTTAGATGAAAGGATAATTTGGACTTTTTTTTTTGCAAGTCGGCCATACCTGCGTCACACCAAAAAGGCGCACTGCGATTTTGTCGCCAATCATTCGACCCTCCTCCGCGTCGATCTGCTGAAAGCAAATATTCTCAGTAGCCGGATCGAATTCACCGAGTGGAGGACGTTCCCATTGCTGGTCCTTTTCTGCGTTGTTCTCCTTCAGTTCTCCGATGTCCTGGGTCAGCTTTTCAAGCACCTCTTCCTCGAACTGGCTCTTTTGGGGTTGGCTAGACCCAAACCCCTTTCTTTGGGTACTCATCGGGGGAGCCTTCAGTTGTGAGGAGGTTTCATTCTCGATTTTGCGTTTCTTGAGTGCTGCGGGAGAAACGAAGCCATTGCGGGCACCGTTACCGTTGGTTGCGTCGCCCAGCACCCGCTTCTGGGGCATAATGGCTTCCGGCATTATTGTAGCACGTTCAGTCGTCACAAGTGCATGTGTCCACTTGGAATAAAACAAAGAAATGAGAGAGAACGCGTTAAGAGGTGGTCACGAGAGAAATGAGAGAATGGTGTTGGGCGGGCGACTGTCCGAACGCCAGAAATCCTTCAAGTTGGGGAAGGCGTGTCTCGTCCCGTCGCGCCATCGACGTGACGCTCTTAACGCGTGAGCGGTCACATGTTGATAAGATTACGCTGGCCAATCATGTGAGACTTGAACTAATGAGCTTAGGAAGCTTCGGGGAAACTGCAGTCGGGCTGCTTTCTATCCCAATTCGAGAAATACATGGGATTAGTCTTTTATCGTAATGAATAGCTTCTAATATTCTATTCGTATTATCTCTTTAAATGAATATCTAATCAAATTCAATCCTATTTTTGGTGGAGCGTGTGCTGTTGACCCACCGCCCAACCTTCCGCCTACCTATTAACGCGACAAAGTTGGATCCTCTCGCCCGCCCTCCGCCGTACTCAATTGGGTATTTTGCCGGCAGAAAAGGCAAGATCCGCATTTGCATTTGCCTCTCCCAGCTGACACGCCCTTCCATGAGGCGTGATTGCCATTGTCTCTTGAAACTTGTGTTCAGGGCGTTTTAATTCGGATATACTTGGTTTTCTCTTGAATAGCAAGTCTGCTCGACTTGCTTGCTTTCCTCGAGCCAGATACTGTGCTGCCTGCCCACGCCCTATCAGAGACAAGTGGAATCCGATGGAAGCCTGAGTCAATCCATCGTCTTTCCAGAGCGTGTTGACACCTTGCGTTTTTTTAAACCAACCCCGGTGTGATCTACCGCATAAGACTTTTCTCCTCTTCGACCGCTCCTTTTCGATATTTGGCAAATCTTTGGTACGGCCCAAAAGCTCTGGAATTTCTCCAAGCCCAAATCTATATATTACCCCGCCGTTCCACAATATTAAAACCAAAATTTGTCAGTGTCAATTCTCGATTGTCAACAAACTTTACTTGGACAGAAAATCAAGCTCTGAACGAAGAAATTTGTGATCTGGCCCTTAGAGTATTCATCGTTTGGATGGACTGAATGCCGGGTGAATTAATTCCATTCGGCCATCGAGCTATACCTCTAGGTATTGTTGAATATCAACATGTCTATGTTTAGGTCAGCAGCGGAAATATCCTCATCAGAATCCGAGTCCGAGGAGGAAAGAAATGAACTCCATGACGATGAAGCCGCATCCTCCAGGAAGGAGACCGCATCCTACCCCCACCGAAATAGTCGCGACAAGTCAACTGGTCAATCATCCCAAACAATAGACCCTGTTGATAGCTACTCAGACAACTCTCTTTCTTTGGAGGAGGCGTCCGTTCCATCGCTGGATACTATTGATATCAATGTAGATCATCATGCAAATATGATGACATCAGCATTATTGGAGTTCTACTGTCAAAGCCGGGCCGCGGATATTCTGAATGCACAGAAGGGCTCCAACAAATTTTATACGCAGAAATCTCCGGAGGCTCAGTATCTTGGGAAGAAATTGTACAAATATCAGTCACAGGTCTTGTCCAAACATGGCCTAGTGACAGATGACGCCCACGAAGAAGAGCTGGGAGCTACAAGACAAGGCTATCGCGACCGTCTCGATATGCTCGGTCTCTCTGCGCTTAATGGACTGAACCTAAACGAGCCAGGGATTCGATCGCCAATTGAGGGCGGGGAAAATGGAGAACTCGCACTTGTTCATAGGAACATCCAGGGGATAGCCGTTCCTGATGGCGAGACACCATTCTCCAGTTGGCAACGGGATGGGGCAGATGGAAACTTTGGGAGGAATATCCCCTCCATCGGCAATGTCGATGTCCTCGAAGGTGCTGCGGGTATACAGCACCCCTCGCGCTCCCTTTTTGGAAGCTCGCCTGTAGGGGTTTCGCTCTTTCCCCAGCCATCGGTTCCATCATTGAATAATATGTCCCGGTATTCTGTCGAGTTCAGCGAGCTCAAAATGCTAGGGAAGGGTTCTTTTGGAGAAGTATACCATGTCAAGAATCACATTGATTCGCAAGACTATGCTTTGAAAAAGGTGCCAATCTCTCAAAGACGACTGGACCAACTACAGTATGATGGACAGAATCAATTGGAAACTATCATGAAAGAGATCAGAACACTTGCCCGCTTAGAACACTCGAATATTGTTCGATATTATGGAGCATGGGTGGAACAAGCCCACGTCTCAAGTCATAGTCCTTTTGAGAAGCCGACACACCATCATTACGAATCACCCAAGCAGCCCCTCTCTAGCCAGGGATCAACCAACGAGCCTAGCATGGGAATCGTCTTCGAAAATTCTGAAGGCTCTACGTCAGATTCGCACCGGAATTCTTACGCAGACAACCAAGGCTCATCTGACAAGATCAGGCGTTGGGACAGCCATGCGACTGCGTCATCACGACACTCGAAGAAGAGCTCTGTGGCTGGATGGGATGAGGATGAGGATATTGAGTCCATTCCCCGCGATTTTGGGCACAGATCATATGGACAAACGTCAACTTTCGGAGAGACTGACGACATATTTACCGACGGACTAAGTCAAGATCAATCTAAACTTCAAGTTCAGCGCCAGTGTCGATCAGGAAATCAAGCACCAGCTGTGATTCTCCATATCCAAATGTCGCTCCATCCCATTTCTCTCAGCTCTTACCTCAACCCTCAAGCAGCAAACAAAAACGATGGCCATGGCTGCTCTTCAGCAAGGCGGCATTGCTATCACTTGATGCCGTCATTGAAATTGTTCCTCGATATCGTCTCTGGTGTTGAGTACCTTCATTCAAAAAACATAGTTCACCGTGACTTGAAACCGGCGAATATTTTCTTGTCATTGCCAGACAACAGCAACACAGACACATGCATACCATGCAATTCGGAGCCTAACTCCCCCTCTCATTTCTGCCATCCAAGAATCGGAGATTTCGGTCTCGTGGCGGATATCTCACATCTCAATTCGCCTGCTTCGGAGGGCACTGTGACTCCCTTCCATCATGGACCAAAGATCCAACGAGTCGTGGGGACGGAATTTTACCGACCGCCCGCCAATACAGACGACCGCGACAATGCAGGCTATTTCGATGAATATAAGATCGACGAAAAATTGGATGTTTATGCACTTGGCGTGATCCTCTTCGAGCTCGTCTATCGACTCAACACCAAAATGGAGCGACAGCTGGTGTTGAATGAATTGACCCGAGGATCTATCTCATTCCCCGATGACTTTGCCTCCAAGATTGATCATGGCGAGACCAAGTTGGATATTGGAGTTTTCGTTGCCGATTCTTTGAAGGCATGCATTCAAGGTATGTTGTGTCCGCACTCGCATCGTCGATGGAGTTGCAAAGATGTGAGAGACCAATTGCGTCAAATCTATAAGGCCGTGAAGAGGCTAGAGACGCGACATGGTTGAAAGGGCGGTTATCATGGGATCCTCATTGTTCTAAATTCAAGTATAAATATACCCAGCATAAATAAATGCACACTTCTCTCTCTTTTTTCTTTCTCCCCGGATTTATGTGTACTTGTACTACGCTACATAATTCTATGTCGTAATGATCGGCCTACCCGACGGGCCTCGGCCTGGGGAAATCGACGCTTCTTCACAGGCACCTCCCCGCATTCACTCAACTTTATACTTCACCTCCTCTGACATGTAGAATTCCAATCTTGTCATTGCACTTGTGGAACTGCTGATTTTTCCTCCCAAGTTCACAACTGATCACCGTCGTCATCATCATGGCGCACAAACTACGTGCCCCAACCGCTCCTTATAGCGAGCCCTTACTTCCCCAACTCGATGTGCGAAACCCCTACTACACCGACCTGCACCACAACCTACGTGCTTGGGTACGAGATTACGTCGATACTTCTATTGCACCGTATGCTGCAGAATGGGAAGCTGCTGGACAAGTACCCGAGTCAGTACGCCGTCGCCATTGCGAACTCGGATTCAGCATTGTACACCCTCTGACAACCAAGGAAAATGCTGCCGGCTTGTCGTTGCCTGGAAATGTCCCACCAGAAAAATGGGATACTTGGTGCTCCCTGATTGTCTCGGATGAATTGACTCGAGTAGGCTATGTGGGTGTCATCTGGGGCCTCGGTGGCGGTAATGGAATTGGATGTCCCCCGGTCGCCAAGTTTGGTACTCCCGAACAGCAAAAGCGCTGGTTACCCGCCGTTGCAAAAGGTGATATCCGATTTTGTCTAGGAATCACCGAGCCAGATGGTATGTCCACTTCCTTCCTGGATATATTCGATATAACTACTAATTTCTTTTTGCCTGTAGCGGGATCTGATGTTGCCAATATTCGCACAACTGCAACCCGGGACGGCGACCACTATATCGTCAATGGCGCAAAAAAATGGATTACCAATGGTCTTTGGGCAGACTACTGCACAGCTGCTGTACGCACTGGAAAGGCTGGTAGGTCGGGGATCAGCCTTCTTGTTATCCCCTTGGCCGCTGCAGGTGTGACTCGCCGTCGGATGTTCAATTCGGGTGTCAACGCAAGTGGTACGTTCTTTTTTCCTGTGTCATGATTGAATCTCATTAATTAATACGGGCAGGATCAACTTTTATCGAACTGGATGAGGTCCGCGTACCCGTCGAGAACCTTATCGGAGAAGAAAACAAGGGCTTTGCTCTTATAATGTCGAGTAAGTCTCTGTGCAGCAGTTCCTAGTCTTACTTATAACTGACTACTATATCAGACTTCAACCCGGAACGTCTCGCTCTCGCCTGTGCATCGTTGCGATTAGCTCGTGTCTGCGCTGAAGATGCTTTCAATTATGCAATCCAACGCGAGACATTTGGATCTCCCCTCATCCAAAAAGAGGCCATCCAGTCAAAGATATTCAAATTTGGTCTCATGATTGAACCTGCATATGCATTCATGGAACAGCTTGTCAATATACTTGAGCTCACCAAGGACCGACAAGTGGATGACATTAAAATTGGAGGAATGACCGCAATGCTTAAAGTCATATCTACACGGGCTCTAGAGAAGAGTGTTCGGGAGGCGCAGCAAATCTTTGGAGGTGCGGGTTATAATAAGGCCGGTAAAGGAGCACGAGTTGAACAGATCAGCCGTGACGCTCGTGTTCATGTTGTAGGTGGTGGTTCCGAAGAGATTATGCAGAAGCTTGCTCTACAGGAGGAGACAAAGGCATTGAGAAGCAGACGGAAGGCGCTTGAGAAGCGTCAGTCAAAGGTTTAAGACCCCTTTGACGCAATGTATTCTGAGAATTGTTACTATAATGGATATCGTGCATCCATATTTTATAACTAATAACTACCGGGTAACCATTACGGAAATCATAATACGTTCATTGAATAATTCGTAAATAGAAGCTCTTCTTTCTCTCGATAACGTGGCCAAAGGGACATCTGCCCAAACAGGTATTGATAACTTGGAGGCCTAGGCAGCCTCGTGATGGCTGGCATGTGCTCCATGTTCCAATTTCTCATTCCGGTAGATCTGCTCCTGTTCGCGGTCATAGTCCTCCGCGAATCGTCTTCCATGACGACCGATTCTATACCAGGGAAGATCAAACATCTTGTCAATTGTCTCGAGACTACGGCCCGCGGCCTCAGGGACGAAGAACCAGACCCATATGCCACCTAGAACAGAGACAACGCCGAAGAAGTAAAACGTTCCCGCAGGCCCAAGGCCCTTGTCAACAAGTAACATCTCAGGAAGAGCGCGGTTGACCGCGTACTGACAGATGAAGTGCATGGCCATGGTGATAGACGAGCAGATACCACGGATGCGGAGGGGGAAAAGCTCAGAGGACAATAGGTATTGACCACTGTTCCATCCCAAGGCCCAACCAGCTCCAGATATATAGATAAATGCGATGGCGGCAGTTGAGGCACTCTTCTGAGTTGCGTTCGTGACGAAGTCAGGGTCGGTGGCAATAGGCACGATGTTGAGGAAGATGGCAATATAGAACATTGCAATAGTTTGCAAAACTATGCCAATGATGAGGGAACGCTTCCTACCGGCCATATCGACAAGGAATAGGGCACAGATAAGAGCAGCAACAAACTTGACGACACCGAAGACGACAGTAGAGAACAACGACTGTTCCTGGCCGGTGATTCCGACAAGCTTGAACAAATCAGGCGCGTAAACTGTAATGGCGGAACCCCCAGACCAGCACGCCATGTTTTGAGCAAGATTGGTGAGAAATAGACGGTATGAGTTACGTCTGATTCCAAGAATCTCCTTGAACAAGCCCTTCCAGCCCATTCCGCGAGTGGCCTCCATCTCTTCTTGGAAAGCAACATCCATCTCGGTCATCTCCTCAAGGACGTATGTGTTGTCAGCGGGTAGACCACGAAGGCTACAGAGAACCTCCAGGGCCTTCTCACGCTTCCCTTGCTTGATGTAGAATCGAGGAGACTCCAGCACAAAAAGTGACAGAATCAATGTGATACCAGCGAACATAAGGTGGATTGAAGTTGGGACGGCCTAAATGTTCAAGTCTCAGTCAGCCTAACATTCCCATATTGATTGCAGTGACCACGACTCACCCAGCGATTGAAAGTATCCGCCATATGGATCTCGGTGCCCCAATTCGCGAAGTAGGCGAGCATAATGCCACTGGTTTTAATGTTATTATTTTTTCATCTTCGGCGGAAAAAATGGAAAAGGGTGAAAACTTACAGATAAACAGCGCCGGTAAACATGCAGGTACAGAGACCACGAATAGGGGCGGGAGATACCTCGGAAAGGTATATAGGACCAACAACGCATGTTTGTCCAATGCCGATGCCAGCAATGAAGCGGCCTGCATATACTGCAGCCATGCTACCATTATTGCCAATGAAGATAGCGATTCCGAGAATCCAGAGGCAGCAGAGCTGTCGGGTAGCCCAAACACGTCCAATGCGATCGCAAACGATGAAAGCACTATAGTTTGCAAAGTATTAGAAAGAATGAATAACATTACAGCATACAGGGGTTGACATACAGTAGAGCACCAGCAACACTACCGAGTTGGACCATCGAGGAAACGGTACCCTTAACACTGGCCAGCTCATCATCGTCGAGATTATCAATCCCTAGAGACTGCTTGAACGAATGAGAATTGAAAACACCAGTGATGAGACCCTCATCGACGCCACGAGCAGCGCCCATAATGCCAAATGTGAGTACCGCAAACCATAGTTTGAAGTTGAGTGTTTCTTTAGGCAGAGAGCCTGTATTAAATTTGAAGACGTTGATAGCAGAGCCACCCGCCATGATGTACGACTTGGCTCGTTGCTTTTGAGCAAGTTGTAACCAAAGACAAGTAAATGAACAATCAAGTCGATCTTCTAGCTAAAAGAAAAATAGTAAAAGGCAGCGTCGGTGAGCCCTTAAATAGTAAATCCAGGTCGCGGGGAAGCATGAATCATCGGACGCTAGTCTCATAATTTTTAACAATACTAGCGGTGGTGGCTCAACAGAAGGCTAAATTAGCGTTGAGTATTTGATCGAACCACGTTTTTCGGTTACTTTAACCTTCCGATCATCGGGAATCGAGATGTCGTACTGGAATCAGTCTGGTGATTCCTGAAAATGAATTTTCTAGTATCTACTTCTTTAAACGGTCGCCATTTCAGTCTGAATTGAATAACGAAATATCTAAACAGAGCATCTCTTTCAGTCAACCCCAATATTCCCATAGTCAATGCCAACTACCAAAATTGAGCACTTTTCATAAAATATTCGGAACTAATGATTTTCTTGCCTACTCTCTGGTAATCGCAACTAGAAAGGCTGGACCCAGCGGAGAAATTCGGGATCATATCCCAAGGGATTCAACGTATCTGTGGTAGCTCTGTGTGGCAGAGGACTCCAAGGTTCTTGGCTTGTTGCTTCCTCCGATACTACTTGCTATTCGTGGGATACGAGGAATGGGCATTGGGCGATAATCCATGTATCCAAGCGCATCCCATTTGAGGACGCTATGCACGCCTCCTCTTCTAAATTCAACGACAATATTTGTAACAATTCTGACCAAAGTGATCAGGTCTATACAAGTCATGAATGAGGCTGAGCTTTGAGCTTGTATCCCCACGAAAAGTAGTTGATATCTGCTTGGTAAATCGTTTCAATCCCCGCAATTTGTAGGTTAGCATGCACCCCACAACTTCCTAGTGATAGTTTTGCCGAAGAATTTCCGCGGCCCTCTTTCTTTTCTTTTTTTTCATTCAAAAAAGCCGAGACGTGTCACAGTGGGTTCCAAAAAAGCAAAAGGTGATTGCACGCCTAAAATGTCTCCAATTATCCAATAGTGGAGAAGTAATCATGTTCAAAGGACTCTGAGACACAGGGATGTCAAAGTAAGTGGAAGTCAAAAGTGTGGGGAATTAAGATTCCCTCCCCGCTGTCCATCAAGTCTTGGCTTTCGCTTTCGCTTTTCGGCGTTTGCATCTCAGCTCTCTCATTCGAAACCAGGTATGCTTCGTGGGGGCACGCATCCCCGCAGAGGCTCAGGATTCGTGCCCAGCCCGCCCCCGCAACCCGCCAAGGGAACCCAACCCCAACTCAACCTTGGCAAGCAAGGGCGAGGCCTGTGCTAACGGGATATCGTCCCTTTCGAGTCATCCCGAGTTAGATGCTATTGGTGTTTGGGCCGAAACTCCATCCCGGTCCCGGAGAATTGACTTGGCGTTTGTTTGGATTAGCTCCCGTCACCGTCGGGCCCTGTCCGAGAGCTAAGTTAAAAACTTAAGATCCCCCGATCTCGAATTGGGTGAACAGGCGATCGGAATATGTCGGGATACACTCAAATGCCTCATCTGATTGAAGTGGGCGGTGTCGCATGCAAGTCATCCTTCGTATCTCAGCGCGGAGCTCAATGACCAATGGCGGGGGTTCCATATTCAATGTGCCCTGACGTCGTTGTCGAAGAGAGGCGCAATTCGTATCCAGGATTTGCATGACAACTTTGGACTTGAAGAGCCAATCCGGATGGTGCTACTGGGATAACCTTGACATTTTGTGGTTACACGATTTTTACAAGGAATGTAGGTGGGTGGAGAAACTACCTAGTTTATGGCCGTGAGATTGGCCGTCGCTATCCGATACTGCAATGCCCAGTCTCCATTGAGAGTGGTAGTCAGTTGTGGGATTTGGGTGCCTGAGAGAGCTGCGAGGATTACCCTTTGGTGTGCTCAAGTTGCCGAAGCGAGGTCGCTTATTAAATTCATTCGAGATTGGCTGATTTCGTGTTCGATCATCACACATCAGCCTTCAAGAATCTGGGGTCGTAGATGGTGCATACTTTCCAGAGGGCGGTTCCCAATGCCATCGGGTTGCAATTGGAGTTACCACTTCAGGTACTGCCTGTAGCATCTTTCTTCCTGTATCATATGTCCTTCGAGGAATGAAATTTTATTCCACGAGCGCCGAATACGCTTCCTCCTAGAATGGGGATAAAAATGAGTTACTGTGATTGGGGATTCACCGATGCGGTCCCCGGACATGGCTTCTGATTTAGTACCTAGCTAAGTAGTATCCATAATTATTAGTGTTTGCTGGTAGCAAAAGCACTTTGGAGTGGAGCAAACTTTTCCGTCGGCCTTTATTTCCGTGTTTCGTTGGACGCAAACAGGGCCCCTGTTTACAGGGGTTGATGCAGGGATACTTGCTAACTAGCACACACATGGTTAATGTACTATCTGCTGAGATGTGGGGCTCTCATGAAGGCGAAGGGAAAAAATGTTTGACAATGTGCAATTTAGGAAGATCTGAATGATTGGAATCATTACTTTATGCTTTAAAAACTCCGGACTATTGTAGATCTTATACGGGGTTTCTTGGCTCAGTCATACCTATGGACATTATCAGCTTTTGCTTTCAATCCCAACCTTGGGTCGAGGGATGGGTTTGAGAGAAATATGAGGGGCAAACCATGTTGATTGAGGACTATTTTGAAGCTGCTGGGTCCGCAGGAACATGGTATATGTCATTTCCATTCGTCAGTATAGCTCTTACTTTATTCCAATCTACTCAGTTCTCTACTTGACTTGTATTATTTTCATTGGCTAAGGTTCGTTTGAGAAACGAGCATCTTCAAAGACCCGTGACTTTACTCGACATAAAAAGGATCTCACCTTAGCATTACATGCCAAGATGCACGACGATGCTTATAATAGCTTGGGCATTATACAAGATGCCTGGGCAAACTCTGATCACCTTAATTGGAGCTTGGCACCCCAAAATTAGGGACCAAGCATAGGGTATCTCGATCACCCAAATACCTATTTGGGTAATAGAGATTTGAATGCAGTTCAAGGTCAAAAAAATCTCCAATTATATTTGATCTACTCATGGAGGGACCTCGGAAAAGTTCGAAAGTTTCGAAAAGCATCTACTCTTCCAGAATTCATCAAAACACTCCAAGGCCATAACCAGTGGGCACACCCGGGCTTTTTGTGGCAATTCCCACTGGGATTCTATTGCTCATTTTCACTTTTTTGCTCTGGATGAGCTGCAGGTGAAAATACGACTCGAAAATTGGACCATGCCTAAAATTGAATATGAACTTCGTCACTAGCTCTTACTGTGGCGTCCGGAAGTGAATGAATCTTCACCAACTCCGTATATTCTGCAGCACCTAAGATGCAGATCCCACGGACTGTAGCGATATACATAAGCCCTGCATAATAGATTGCATGCGGAATTAAGGGTGAAGAAGCTTGTGGTCAGTAGCAGTAAGGTCCGTGGGCCTGTTGCGATTCACTCAGCCGTGTCTCCACCATTTCCCGCTAGCTCCCGTACCCTTTGATTGACAATTGTCGATAGAGGCATGGATTCCATAATAGGCATATGTATGTATATACATAGATGTCACCTGCATCGGTGGAATACTATGCGACAACAAAGAGAACACACCCCGCGGAGGTATCCACAAAGATCCCGTTATAATCAGGCGTGGATGAATGGAACACTATGTGTGCTGAAATGCGGGGGCTCCACCACTTCACTTCCTTTCCGGCATCGAGTTCAGCAGCCATCGCAGCTGGAGTATTCAGCACCACCAATTGGGAGTCTAAGTTCACCCCACGATCGAACTACTGTTGGTTCATCACGCTTCGTGATGTCGGGTTAGGAAAGTGGACTTGCTGATGTAGTATCAATATTAGGTGAGAATCAGCTCCCAGCCATTTTACATGAACTTCAACTGAGTTCCAACTTAGTGGACGAAATACCTATTTCGCCGAGTAGGTACTCGGCTTGGTTGCATTTTCTTGTTCGTCCAGAACTATAAAATCCCATCTCGACCCCGTCAATCACTGCCATCACCATCATCACAAGCTCAGAACAATTCTATCCTCAGCTCCTTCTAATAAAATCTCTCTCTGATCTCGATCCTTTGTATCAAGACAAAATGATGCTTCCCAAGGTCTTCGTCGTTCTCGCCACGGCCATCGCCGCTACTGCGACCAAAGTCCACAACAACTTTGGCCACAATGGTTACATCCAGGATGACCAGGGTACCGATGTCGCACTGAACAACGGAGGAAGTGCTACTGTTGGAGGTGGATGGGGATTCTTCTGGGTCCCTTCATCCGTCTGCGGCAAGAACTCTGTTGCTTGGAGCTGGCCATCTAGCTATGGAGGTATTTTACATCGCCCCTTGGGCCATTTAGTTTACGAACTCTGTAATTAATCTGTTTTTAGATATCTATATCCACAACGATGGGTTTCTTTACGATGCTAGTGGTAAGGATTATATACTTTATACTTAGTAGCACTAATTATCTGGGTTCAAAATCAAGTCTAACTGTTTGCCAGGCATCCAGCTTTCCGGTGGAGCGCATGTCTGCTAAGTAACCTCAACTTATCAAGGTTGACGAGCTCTAAAAGGGCATTTGCTCAACCGATTGACATTGCGAGTGGCGAGGGCTGAAATTTGATATGTGAATTGAAGGGATGGTGGGACTCAACGAGAGGGTGGATCATGCAGGAGTTGGGGATTGAAAATCAGAATCTATGGTAGACTTTTCCAGAATCGAACACCATATTTCTGAACCAACTATGCAATCGATAGAAATACGTACTATAGTTATCTGACTTTGTCCCATACCAAGGTCAGATCTACTAACTGCCAGTGGTAACTGTATAGATTCGCGGCGCCTGGGTAACAATGAAATCTCGGGTTCTTACGGCATTCTAATATTGTTTCACTATACTAAATTCTTTCCATAATCTCAAATTCGTCTGGGCCTTATCAACTTCAACCTTTTGTATAGTATCCAAAGCGGTGAAAACATCACGTCACGCGCATGGCAGATGTGGGGAAAGCTCCCTCGTTCGGCCTCCACGTTTATTCGCACCGCACCATCAACTCCCATCGTCCGTGTCTTGATCCATAACTCCTGGCTCGGTACCGTGACGATGGAGAGCTTTGACGATGTGGCCTTAATCGGTCCAGTGTCTGATCCTCATGTCGATGACCACCATCCACCTTCCAACAATGATGCAAGGCCTAGACAACAGGCCGATGACGAGTTGGCGGACTCGGGAACCCCAACCTCAAACCGATCTGTGGCTGCAGCTCGTACCGCTCAGGTCGACTCAAGTAGTGAGCTCACTGGAGCACACTCGGTGACATCGGAGATACCAGCCGAAGAAGAGGACGAAGAGCCCCGCGTGGCTACCTCCTTTGAGCGAGAATCGTCACCCATATCCGCGCAGAAACATCGGTCGGGTTTGGATCTTGAAGACGAAGGCTTGAGCAGAATGCATAAATTCACTCTGTATGAGACAGCTACGCGCTTCTATATAGTCGGAATAAACTTGGCAGAAACACGCTTTCGGATCTTGAAAATCGATCGTACTTCTGAATCGGACGAGCTGAGCGTCACAGAAGATGATATGGTCTATACCAAAAGGGAGATGGTTCAGCTATTAGATGCTATTGACGATGGAAACAAAAGCTCAGGTGGTCTGAAGCAGAAGTCGAGCGCCTGGGCATTACTCGGCTTCATTAGATTTACCGGGGCATATTACATGCTGCTTGTCACCAAACGAAGCCAAGTTGCTATTGTCGGTGGACATAATATCTACCAGATCGATGAGACCGAACTCATATCATTGACTACCGCCGAGTCATCTCGCCTGAAGCCTGAAAAGCAGTCGGAGGAGGAACGGTACAAAGCGATTCTCAACAACCTCGACCTAACCCGTTCGTTCTATTTCAGCTACTCCTATGACATTACCCGGACATTGCAACATAATATTTCTCGGGAAAGAAAAGCTCATCAAGATGGACTATCTCGGCCTGAGTCGCAAGATTACAATACTATGTTCGTCTGGAATAATCATTTACTCTCTCCGGCCGAGGCAACTTTCAAAAATCCCTATAATTGGTGTATCCCTATCATTCATGGATATGTGGACCAGTCTAAGATGAGTGTTTATGGGCGGTTGGTCTATATTACTATTATTGCCCGCAGATCAAGATTCTTCGCTGGTGCTCGTTTCCTGAAACGCGGTGCGAATGACTTAGGATTTGTTGCGAATGATGTAGAGACCGAGCAAATTGTCTCCGAGCAGACGACGACTTCCTTTCATTCCGCAGGCCCAACCTTGCACGCGAATCCAAATTACACCTCCTATGTCCAGCACCGTGGGAGTATTCCTCTTTACTGGACTCAAGAGAGCACAGGAGTGTCCCCGAAGCCAGACATTGAGCTGAATCTAGTGGATCCATTCTATTCAGCTGCTGCCTTGCATTTTGATAATCTGTTCGAGAGATATGGCGCTCCAATATATATTCTGAACCTTGTCAAATCTCGGGAAAGGACACCTAGAGAATCGAAGCTTCTCAAGGAATTCACCAATGCCGTCGAATATCTCAATCAATTTCTCCCAGCGGACAAACAACTTATCTATAAAGCATGGGACATGAGTCGTGCTGCGAAAAGTCGAGACCAGGACGTGATACAAACGCTAGAAGGAATAGCAGGTGGGATCATTCCAAAGACTGGGTTTTTTAAGAACGGCAACGACGCCGAGTCTGGGCTGCAAATTCAAAATGGTGTCGCACGCACGAATTGTATCGATTGTCTGGATCGAACAAACGCTGCTCAGTTTGTTATTGGCAAGCGTGCCCTTGGACACCAATTACACGCTCTTGGTGTCATTGACGAAAAGACAGTTGAGTACGACACAGATGCCGTCAACCTGTTCACCAACATGTGGCATGATCATGGTGACACGATTGCCATTCAATACGGAGGCTCTCACCTCGTCAATACCATGGCGACATATCGGAAGATCAACCAATGGAGTAGCCACTCGCGCGACATGGTGGAGAGCTTTAAACGATACTACAACAACTCTTTCCTCGATGCCCAGCGGCAAGAGGCCTACAACCTGTTCCTTGGAAATTACATTTATGCGCAGGGTGCTCCTATGCTGTGGGATCTATCAACGGATTACTACTTGCATCATTCCGACCCGAGGTCATATTTGGAGAAAAAGCGACCGAATTATATTTCATGGTACACGCCAGAAAATCTGAAAGAACGCGAGATGCCACCTCTCCCATCCCGCCCGAAAGAACCCCTCTCACATTTTGACGATTACTGGTTGGAGTACTATCGACCACTCGCTTTGTCAACCCTCTCCAAAGTTTTCTCTTACAAAATGAACTCAACCCTCCGTTACCCACCCCAAATTCGACCTGGACAAGCCCCTCCAGACCTCAGCCCGTTCGTACCTCGCATCCCAGCTGACCAGAATCAGCGTGATCGTCCACCAACCAGAAGTGTGAAAATACAAGAACCAAATGAAAGTCATGGTCCTTCCCCTGGAGTCCAAACTCCACCAATCTCGGAGACAACTGACCTATGGCGTCAGCAACTCCCATCTTCGTCGAAACACCCCCCATTATCGGGTATCATCAAGGAACCCACATTCGAGATGTCGCAAAGTTCCCGCGTTCCGCCGATCAATGCTCCAACTACCCAAACTACCCCTAGCAAAGCTCAAATAGCCCAATGGACGCTCGGTCAATTAGTCACCGACTCGTTGAACCCATCAGTCACAGGAACAGAGGCAGAAGAATACGAACGATACATCAACCATCCTCTAAAGGTCCCACTTGTCGTGACATCAGAAGATGAGGTGACCGCCGCGTCTCTACGTGAGCATGGACCGAACTCGGATCTGCACGAGTACGCAAATAGATGCAATGTCGAAGAGGCTATACTTGAAGCGAATGCTGAGGAAAATATGGCCGACTATGCTGAATTTCTGAATGTGTCTGAGGAGGGTCTTACCGTTGTTGGGGAAGACTATCAGAAGAAGCGATATAAGCGGTACCGTCAATGGTTGAGGGGGAAGAGTCTTTTCAAGCAACGCGTTGATATATGATGATGCCGATATTTGATATTTTAGCATGTAGCATAGCCATCTTCCTTTTTAAATTGATACCCCGGAATGCATTTTGATTTTATCACCTGTGCACTTGCTTCCTCTAAATATAGGATTGTCAATGTTAGGCAGAAGATTGAAAATTTGGTCCTGATAGGAGAATGATTCAATTTGGATTGCATATCTATTAAGGTTACGAATGAGCAGCTTCCGGAAACAAAAGCCCCTCAAGCTGAGCGTCCGCCTTAACTAGAGCCTGAAATCCAGTCTCCACCTCTTCTTTGACAGCGACTTGAGCCGGATCTGGAACCTCTCCGACGACAGGAACAGGATTTTGTAGTGCATATTTCAAAGCAAAAGCTGCGCTCTGTAAGCCACGAGCTAGATCATCCAAGGCTGCATTTGATGCCGATTCCTTGCCCTTGCCCTTGGCCTCTTTTTCTTCAATCACGTGAAGCCAACACGCTGTTAAACCGCCTAGGATTTCACCGCGCCATCTCCATATACGAGGATGGGCGTTCAATATGGTGGCTTTGGTAGTGGCGATTGCTGCAGCGAGTAGTGGGGGATGTGCTGTTCCGAATGGATTCGACAGTGTGGTGTACAAGATGGGAATGATGTCTTGTAGGTGTTTCGTTGAGTGAATCCCCAGTTCGGATATGAAGATTGATATCCAATTTAGCAGGAAGGCCGAGAGACGGGGATGTGGGAAAGAAGTAGATGCATTAGCTGATGCTGGTGTAGAGGAGCTTATGTGATGGAAGGATGATATGAGATTGGATCGGAAGATTTTGGTGAGGTGGGTTATGTAGGATCCCATGTTTTTTTCGGTCTGCTGAGTTGATTTATTGGAGGGGAGCTGGTAGGTCGCTTTTAGGAGTGATAAAAGAGCGGGGTACGCTGCTCCTAATATTTTGAGAGAACTTCGTTCCGGCGTGATACTCGGTAATGAGAGGAGACAAGCCGTGATGGCTTCTTGGAACACCGAGACCAGGTTGGTTCGGAGTAGGATATCAGAGCCACTTTCCTGGATAGGCTTGAGGAGCTGGCTGAGGAGGTCACATCCTTTTGTTTTGAAAGTTATGTTGCTGTCATCTATCAGGGCGAGAATAGCTGGCACCAAAAGAGGGAAGTGTGCTTCAAGATTTGCTTTATCGGCGGGCTGGGCGGGGTTAGTTTATCCAGTATGATTGAAGGGCCACTGAGTTCATACTTTGTATTGGCATATAATCCAAGATAACACGGCCGGCGCATAGATATTTGTATTCTTCCATGGCTTTGTCGAGTCGTCCAAAACACCGCCATCGAAAGGTGTGCGAGGCACAGGGTGAAGATTCTTGCGGCCCTCGTTGGTAATGGCTGGATTTTTCGTCTTGGTGAAGAGAGGCCTGACGTTCTCTTTCAGAACCCGTTCGATGATCGACCAAAGATCCTTTTGGCATGCTAGGTTCAAGTACACTTCGGCACAATTGTTGCTAGACTTGGTAGTCCATGGATCTTTCTCAGAAGTGAAACTTGCCATGGCGACAATTGCATGCAGAGAATGAGGGACAAATTGATTATCTAGAGTCAGGGCTGCCTTTGATGCAATTAAGACGAGCAGCTCTGCGGCCAATTCTGATTTCAGACGGCTTTCTTCTTGAATATTTTTGTCTTCTGTTAAGTCCTTAGCATGGTTGTTCTCATTGAATTGTTGTCCTTGAGAATGACATACCCTCGGTGATTTCAGGGTTCTCATCGAAGCTCACTGCAAACTCCGATGACGGCAACGCCTTTTGACTGGCCCATTCAAAAAGAGCATTGACGGCAGTCACTTCCGCTGCCTTATCCATCGTTGGCAGAAGTGGATCATAGTAATCAGCTTCAAGGAAGCGAATGGCAGCATACAGACTCTCGCAGACCTATCACGTATCAGCATCATCGCTTTAATTTTTGATCGGGAAAGAAGTGAAGATTCTGTTTATATCATTTGCTCAAGGGGATCTCACATCCAAAGCAGTCGAGTTGCCGTTGGATAACACGTCCGCCCACAGCTCAGCCAGGGTCAACCGGGTGGACGCGGATTCCAAGCTGCTTGGCCGATTCCAGGGACTTTGTTGGAGGACCTGACGGGCCTCTCTTCGAATCTGGTCCATGCTTACAGAGTCATGAAGTGGAGAATTATAAAAGGCGTTCTACTAGTGGTGGGATGATAAAGAAGAGGAAGATGGGAAAAAAGGATTAAAAAAAGGTGTTGATTGGCGGGCGGGCGTCACAGGCCCAACTCTGCGCGGCGGCCGCAAATCGCGTCCAGCGCTGCCGCTTTGTCGCCTGCGGGATGCAACAACTGCCACTCCATCGCCAACGCTGTCGCCTTGCTCATCCACGGCCCTTTGGGTGCCGCAAGAGCCTGCATAATTTCAGCCCCATTTACAATTGGTTTGAGTTCGCATACACTCTCTAGGTCACTATCTACAATATACGCAAGGAATTGGTTGTATTCCCGAACCACTGCCAACTGATTAGTATTGGAACTGGAGGAGGTTGATAGACCCCAAACTTGGTATGATGGGCAAAAATTGATTTTTTTTCTTCCTTCTTACCTTGGCTGAAATCACCCCCTTGCATAACTTCTTGGAGTATGGCCAGTACCATACACAACCTCCAGTCTTTGCCCCAGCTTCGAATGCGGAGTCCGATCTGCTGTCGAATCTCGGCCGGTGTGCCGCTGATCTGGTTGGCTAACCAGGAATTTTTCCACTTGGTGATATCGGAAAAGTTCAATGTCGCGTCGCGGAGAATATTAAGATTTTTATTGTCGCAGCGAAGGCTGTCTCTTGCAACCTCGACTGGTCGAGTGGGAACAGGTTTTGATTTAGTGCCGGAGAGGGTTCGGGGAGGTACTGATGTCCATGGAGCAAAGGTCGCGATCATCCACGCATAGTACGCGCTGGTGTCGTCACGCACAAGAATCTCTCGTAAGCGATTGATATCAGCTTGGAGCTTTCCGGTTTCTGGATGCAATAGCTGCTGTAGAGTATTGTAGGCAAGAGGCCAAGTTGACGTGTTTGCAACTACCTGATCCTGGTGATTGGCGAAAATAGTCGAATAGATTCCAATTCTATCAATGAATTGAAGAGCCTTGAGGGGATGAGGTCCTAGAGTGTAGTTAAGGTAAAATTAGTAAAGATGATAGATAGTACTGAACAATTGAGCAGGCAGATTTACCATGTAACATTTTCTCCAATTCGGCCCCAACACGCTCTTTGCTGATTTTGAGCTTCAATGCAGCACTGATATCTTCATTTTGCATAGCCTTCTCTGCTTCATCGTCGATTTTATAATCCAATCGGCTTGCGAATCGAATCAATCTGAGGACACGGAGAGGGTCATCCTTGAATGTTTGATAGGGCTCCAGTGGTGTGCGAATAATGTTTTGCTTCATGTCTTCCAGTCCTCGCTCGGTCAAATCCTCCAAGCGTGATTCATTAAGGTTGTAAAAAAGTGCGTTGATTGTCGCATCTCGTCGCAGGGCATCTTCGACCGCTGTACCAAATTCCATTTGTGGATTGCGACTGTCATCTGAGTAGGTCTCTTTGCGCAAATTGACTAGATCAATGTCCAGTCCAAAAATTTTGGTTGTGACTGTTTCTAGGTGCTTGGACTTTTCGGGATTGGCATCGATCTTGTGAAGACTGACAATCGCATCATTCATTTCTGCGTTAGGCAGTCCCTTTTTGTATTTTTCGAGATTTTCGGGAATATCCAAGTATTCCTTCAAAGCAAGGCCAAACTGGTAGCCCGTCATGCTACTGATCCCCACGTCAATGTCATGGCTATCGACTCCAAGTAACTTGTCTCGAACCCAACCGCCTGTGAATCGTAATACTGTTTCAGGGTATCTTGCCACATCGCTGCCTTCTTCTGTAATTCCATTTTTCTGAATGTAGTGGGCAACGTCTAGGAGAAGGTTTCGTAGGGTGCTCTCGATTGGAGTGAGCTCGATAGTGGGGTGGGTTGGTGCCATCTTTTCGCGCAAGGCACCCCGCGGGAGGGAGGTTGAGATTCGTCGTCTTTTACTCGCTGGCTCGGGGGAATGCGAATTGGAGTGGCGGCCACGCATGGGAGGGTGGGAGTAAGCTGCGCAAGCTCGTAAGAAGGATTTGGAGAAGCTGTGAGGTTGCGTTGGTGGCGGTAGAGCTGCGATGCGAGAGTGGAGAGGTGGAGCGTTAATGAAGAAGGCTTGACACCGAGTCCCAAGTAAAGAGCTCAGCAAGCGCAATCTGTTCATTGACCTTCTCCTCCATGAAACCGGGGAAAGAAGTGGTATTTGTAGGGGTGTGAGTAGACACCAACTCAGTTCAATAAAATTTGAGCTCCGTTGACTCACTGCTGATCGCGACGATAAGCTGCAGCCTCACGTGGTTGCATCATCACCGGGCATTTTTGTACTTCTACAATTCTAAGGATAAACAAGGCTATGGTAGACTGACAATAAAAATACACAGTTAATTGCTACTGAAATGAAGTATACTTCCAGAGCAAATCGGGAAATACTATTTTTATGTATTCACAAAAGTCATAGGCCTACAACAAGCACTGTATTCTCTTGTGTCAGTACCTCGCATATCTACAGTTATGACGGAGTCACTAATTCAATTGAGAATCTTTCTACCAACTACTTGGATTGAATCAAAAAGCCCTTTATGTCTTTCATTCAAGGCAGCCGATTTATAAATTGCTATTGATTAATATAATTTTATTAATTAACTATGGCCTTTCTTTTCAACCGTAGGCTATGCAGGTGATCATTTCAGGCACCAAAAGTTGTGCCAATTATTTAAGGCCGCAACATCTCAGGCCACTCCCGCAATTCGCTGGGACCACCGCCATTGATTGATTGATTGACCTTCCTTTTAGGCCAATTTCTTGGATTACTTTATATAAAACCCAGTCAAATCGCGCATTCATATGGCATTTAGCCCTGCCTAACCCTCCCATCGACAAACATCAACTCTACACTTTCCCACGCCCTCGGTCCGTGCCCTTCACAACGAACCAGCACAGCCTGGTGCTCTGTCCGGCAACTTGGCTTTCCTTCCCGCCATATTTGATCGGAGCCCGACCTCGATTTTGTCGCCCAGACTGCTCGTCGCTGTTGTCGCCTTACCCTGAAACGCGGTTAATGGGGGCCTGCCAATCCTCAAGACTCATTTTCTAGGTTCTTGAAGAGCACTCGGTGTCCATGACATCGCCTGGAGATGGGACTCCGGTGAAACCTCCGCCGTCCTTCTCCCCTGGTGTTGCGCGACAAGGGTCCAAATCACGATACCCGGATGAAACCGAGGCCACTGCCTCTTTGGACGCCGAGCTGGCCGACGCCCGTACGGGGTCATCCCCGACCTCACCACTGCCCGCAGCAACCGCCGAGTTACCCATCCGATCCGCGTCGCCGCAATCCCGCTCTGGTCGATCGTCCACCCCGCAATTAGCCCGGTCTTCGATAGGCTCGCCCCTCGATGGACGCGCTGATGGCTCGGAGGATGTCAGGTCTTTGATCATCCGTGCTTTTTCACCTACTGTCTCCGTCTATGCCTCGGAGGACGCCGATTTGTTGGTGAGGAATAAGGGGTTCAAGGGGGGGTTCTGGGACTTGATTCGGCCCTTTGGCGAAACTATTCCCGGAAAGGTGGTCATTCGGGATAGCGTCGGATCGAGTCGTACGTGGGAAGACTATGGTGTGCGCTTTGTGAATCATAAAGGACTCGGCGGGGCCGGTGCGGCTCACGAGTCGGAGAGAGTCTCGCCCTTGGCACAGATGGAGGAAGTTCTGGAAAAACAACTGAATTCTGGAGAAAATTCATTAGGAGGACCTATATCAGGGAAAGATGTCTTGGGGGTCCCAGCGACAACACCGCTATGCAAACTATTCTTACGCCAACTTCTGTCGGCTACGACCGCAACGCCTCACGAAACATTCGGCCATCCTGTTGCCAATGTCATCGCTATCAGCTCTAGGAATCCGAATGCCCTGGAGACGCTTAGGCAGCTCTACGCGGACGGCAATACTGGCGACAAGCGGCTACCTGACTGGATTCAACAGGACTATCTGCGGTACTATGTTTTGATTCATGATGAAGAGAGGGACGATATTACGGAGTCAAACAAACTATATGATCAAATGAAGAGGCATTTCGGCTTACATTGCCATCTCTTGAGGTTACGGAGCAGTCAGTGTGTGGTTACCGATGATGACAGCACACAAATACCACAATGTGAATGGTTATCTCCTCGTGAGCATCTTTCAGGTGTAGGAGAAGCTGGTAAGATTATCCCACTGATAATGTCATATTTTTTCCATGCTAATATTCTATCAGAAACACTGGTGGACTTGGGTACAGATGGCACTCCTTATCTTTTCGAGTCTGATGCGACTGCCATCAAAAGCTTTGTTCGAGAGCTCATGGTGCAGTCTGTAATTCCGTTCATGGAGAATAGAGTCGCTGTTTGGAACGACCAAGTTGCATCCCGAAGGCGTGGCATCAGCGGCCGGCTCGCAGCGGTGTCACGAAGATGGCCTTTTGGCTCTAGTTCACGCTCAGGCATTGGATCATCTGGTGGGAATAGTGGAAATTATGACACAACCCACAATTTCTACGCACCAGAGTCACCTGAGGCTACGCTGCGGAAGATGGCCGACTTTGCATTTATGCTTCGTGATTGGAAGATTGCAGCTTCAACGTATGACATGATTCGCTCTGATTTTGGAAGTGACAAGGCTTGGAAGTATCATGCCGGCGCTCACGAGATGTGTGCCGTGAGCATGCTATTGAATCCCCTTGCGATGTCGGCCAAAATTAAGTTGGAGAGCGTGGATCAAATGTTCGAGACAGCCTGTTACTCTTATCTCACGAGATGCTCTGACGCCCCTCACGCTCTTCGGTGTCTTACGTTGGCCGTTGAACTTCTCAAATCTCGAGGCGGATCTGCTACCGAAACTGCCGCCAGATGGGCCATGCGGGTCATGGACTTTGGCTTGGTTGAGTCTATCGGTCAGATACTTTTCATGGAACGGGTGGCTGCATGCTATGCCTCCAAGACCCCTGCAACTGGTGCAAAGTGGGGTGCTCGTAGACGCAAAGCCGGCATGTGGACTATTCTCGCTGCCGACCAGTGGTTGAAAGCAGGGAATCCATCCTTGGCCTCAGCTTGTCTTGAGGAAGCGGAGCGTCTATATGCGGGTGTACTGAAGCCTGATGGGATCTTTCCCATGCCAGAGATGCAGACTTTTGTGGATAACCTGCGGCATGCCATAAAGGTGGAATATCTCGAGGCAAGAGGCTTCGATGCCCCGGATGATACCCCGACCGAGGACCCCATTGGCACTGAAGAAATCAGCGAGAAGCTCGACAAGCGCAGCCATCGGCGCTCGTTGATCGGGCTCCCAGCGCAGCTAGATGCAGGGAATCTCAAGATGAGCCCGGGGCCCAACAATCCTGAAGAAGCGCCGAATGATGACTTTGAACGAGCATAGGCATGACATTAATATCCAACCATAGCATATAAGAATAGACTAGTTTTCTTGTGTCAACTTGTTTGTATAAATTACCAAAGGGTAGGGTACGTTTTGGTTCCTTCCATCCCTCTAGTATACGGCGGCTGTAGTCGGGAGTCAGAGCGTCTATGTGAGACTTTGTCGAATGCTTTATTTCTCCTCAGAAACAATTCAAATAATACTTCGCATTGAATTTTAGATCGATCTATAGATAATTTCCCTTTTGGGTCGTGATAGATCACATGCCGTTATCGATAAAGCTGCGGAGCGTTTTGGGGGTCCACCGGCGGTGTTGTTGACGACAACGACCGAAACTCCCCCCAACCGCAACAAGCTAGGCTTCAAAGCCCTGAGCGCATCGCACGCAGTACCCTGTATCCTGAAAGCTTTCGCTAAACTGTTCACAACCCCGGATATCATAATCATGAGTGAGCTTCTCAACTACATCCTCGAAAACGAGGATGCATTCAGAAGGTATCCGGTGTCCTGAACCCCCACTCAACAAACAAGAACAAAACAGATTCATTTACTCATTCTATCTACGCGCCAGGAACCGCCTGCCCTCCCTCTACTCGGATTTCGCGCTCCAAAGAAAGACAAACCCCGATGGGTTCGCTATCAACGTTGCGGCTTGGGAGCAAGCGTTGAATCGAGCCGCAAAGCGCGGCTACACGTCTTCTCGGGGTGTGCGTGTGCGCTCCGGATCAACATCTTCTCAAAAGTCCGGTGCCGCGAGACGCAAGAAGACCGATCATCTCATTCTCCGCACAGATGAGTCGCTTTTGCGAGACTTGGAACTTCCTGACCTGGGCAGGCCGGTGGCGTTGAGTGCTGTCTTTGTATGTCCTTAGGTATAATCCCGTCTTTGGATTCTAAGACTATGCTGATTTCATTTATTATTTTGATAATAGAGCGAGGCGATGCAGAAACGAAATATGGTGCCCTTGGTCATTTACAAAACGGATGCTGGGTGTTTGAAGAAAAATCAATGGCGTATCATTGATCCCGGTGCTTTGAGTCCTTGGAATGTTATGAGCTGGGGACTTCGTCAGTTGAAGGGTGTTGTAATTGGTTCCGATGAGTCCTCGCCCAAGTTACAGGTACAAGAATTGGTACTGTTTGAAAATTTAAAGGTGAGGCTTCATTTTCATTGCCGATTACTAGTAGCTGCTCTGACGTCTTTTTTTGAAATTTATAGGAGGCTGGCGAACTGGTTTTGAAAAGGGCCACTGGCCACAAGCCACATAAACTCGATCTTATATACTCTAAAGAAAGCTTTGTAGAGAAGTTTTCGGATGTACTACACGATGCAACGGAGCTTTCAGATGCAGATTTCGATATTCTTCTAGTCTATTTGTCTCGCGATCTAGGCGCGATATCATATGATGGGAAGGTAGGTAAAATCTAGATACAAGGTGCCAAAAGATTAATTGCTAATGGTCACAGACTATCAAATTCAAGTCCGCGGGCGACTCAACAGATATCACTCAGCAAGATTCGACCATTGCTTCAATTAAGACCCTCGTGTCGACAATTACTGCACAAGTCGAAGGTCTTGAGCAAAAGGTCGCTGACTTGACGGCCTCTGCAAAGACCGCGTTGACAAACAAGAATCGCATCTCAGCTCTTTCTGCTATCAAGTCCAAGAAACTTGTCGAACACAACTTACAACAGCGCCTCAATACACTTGCCCAGCTCGAAGAAGTATATTCCAAGATCGAGCAAGCGGCTGGACAGGTGGAAATTGTCCAGGTAATGGAAGCGAGTACTGGTGTTCTCAAGGGTCTGCACGCCCAAATCGGAGGCGCAGAAAGGGTTGAAGACCTGGTCGAGGAGTTGCGCGAAGAGATGAGCAAGGTGGACGAAGTTGGCAGTATCATGAACGAGACTGCACCAGTCATCGACGAGGGCGAAATCGACGACGAGCTCGAGGCACTCGAGGAGAGCGGTCGCACGGCCAAGGAGGAGGTCGAAGCGGAGGAGACGCGGAAGAAGTTGGCCGAATTGGACAGCATGACGCAGACATCGACCGAGGCATCTCGTCAACGGCAAATGGACAAGAATACAGAGGCCCAGCTTACTGGCAGACTTTCAAACCTTTCAGTTGAAGACCGCCCGATGGAAGCAAAATAAGGCGATCGTATACAAGTAAGCCATGTGAGTTATGCTTTCGTTCAGCCCGATTGATCGAACGAGCCACGAGAAGACTCGGCATGTTTGCTGTCCTCTGCCGGTACACCATTACTCAGAGGGATTTCGGTAGGGTTATCAGAGCCCGTCGTTGATTCTCCAGTTGATGTTCCCGACGCCCCAGGGATCGTGGAGCGCACTTGAGTATCGCTCTTCTTGCGGGCATTTGCGATCAACCGCTTGAAGTCCGTATCATGACTAGCAGACCAGCCAGCTGCATCGAAATCTTTGCGCATTACGGTATTATTCGCGTTGAACGGCGATGGACCTGCTGCATTTCCACCTTGTGTTCTCTCCCAAACATCAAGCTCCTGCAGCAAAGCTCTTTTGTTTTTAGGAATTCTGGAGTCACAGTTTGAATTCCATAGATTCATCCATTCAGTATGGCGCCGCTGCAATAGCGGCCTAGGCCCCCACTCGGGGATACCTAATTCTTTTAGTTTTTTTCGAAGTTGATTGTCCTTGAGTAGGGAGTAGTTGATAGCGGGGATTCTCTCCGGGGGTTTCTCAGGCAAAGTCTGGGGGCGTTGTGGTTGGGACCGTAGGGAACTATGTACGGCAATCGATTAGCACGAATGCCCCTAGCTATGCCGATATTGAACACTTACTTAAAGTGTGTCGGCTTTGGCGGCGGCGGCAATGATTCAGGTTGGAATCCCTGACAAGTATCAAGGTGTGGAAAAACCGCATGTGCCTTCATCCTGCGTTGGCAAATCGGGCACGGGACCATACCATCTTCTAGGGTAATTGTCAGATCGATTGAAGATTATTAGTGAAAGAAAAATATCAGCTAACCAGGGATGTATTCCTCTTCGCCGTCATCTTGACTATCCTCTATCACCTCAGCTGCCTCTTCAGGTGCCGGCTCACTAGGTGGCATATCATTCCTAGTCTGCTGTGACCTTGTCCGAACACGCTGTGGACTGGCTTGCACTAGCGTGACTTCCTTCTCCTCCTTATCCACGTCGATGCGATCAACCTTTCTCTTTTTAGGCAATGGTTCCTGAGTTGCGCGATCCCCCTCTTTGAGACGGGCTGCCTCTTTCTTTGCGAGGTCAAGAACGCTGTGGCGCGCATTTTGAAATGTCTCGACGAACTCTTGAACTGCCCAGTTTCGACGCAACTTTAGTTCCTGGTCGGAAGTCCGACAAACTGGACATTTCCCTTCGGTACTGAGGCATCGGCGAATACAAAGTGAGCAAAATGTATGGGAGCAAGATGTGATAACTGGGTTGTTAAAAAAGTCCTTGCAAACTTGACATCGCAGTGAGGACTCCAGAGGCGCAAGAAGAGAAAGAGGGGTCTCCAGCCAGTCCGTAGAGTCCGGAACATCAAAGGATTCCATCTAGACGAGAACTGTCTGGCTGTTGGACTGACCGGTATCCAACAAATCGCCAGTCTTCTGCGAATGTCGCGGAGAGGACGATGCGTCGCGCTGGAAAGGCGGAGTGAGCGCGCCAAGACCCGCTGACTGATACGCGTAAAGTGGTTGTGGCGGCGCGTCAAGCAACTTGCGGACTTGCGGGCCTCCAAGCTTCAAGAATCACTATGGATTACAAGATGTATCTTGCGGAGAATGTCCTCAATGAGCGGCGGACGGTATATTTATGACTTTGAGAATTCTTTCAGTTCACGGCTGATTGCCACCAGGTTACCTACCGCGCTTTGAGCCGCGCGCTGAAGGTGCACGCCAGCAAGGCCAAACAGTACAGACTACACTATTGTCCTTTCAATGAAAGAAACTGTGGACTAATTTTTGGCCTGCAGAATGCTGTATGAATTTCATCGCAATGAAAATGCAAAGAAGCCTCAAAGTGTGCACGCAACATACGTCATCTCTGGATTCCACGAAGCTCCATCGACAGAGACGCCCGTCACGAATGGGCAGGCGAAGGAGAAGGATGAGGACGAAGTCATGCGGAGCAGTCCCGGCCTACCCAGCTCTATGCCCAACAATGATGTTGCACCCTCTCGATCGCCGCGTGTCATGTCCATCGTGATTGCTCGAGAGGAAGATTTGGAAGGTAAGCCACCGCCTCATAGCCGCCGCCGCTGCGCATTGCGTCCTCCCAGTTACTGTCCTATGCTTACATATGAACCCTGAAACAGACGCAAAATCAACCTACCACACCATCTCTTCGATTCACATATATAGTCTCCAGCCTACTGTCCTCCAAGATCTTAATACATTGACAGATGTGTGTCGGGAAATTGCGACGGCCCATGCACAAGACGACCCTCTAGAATGCGCTGGTCAATGGGGTATGGTCCAGAACCGCAATGTCAAGGTATGTTTGAATTGTATCGCATTTATCCGAACAATTTATTGATATCTACTGTTATAGCGACGAACTGGCGCTCGCCCCACTCCCCCAGCTCCAAAGCCCAAGTCCGATCCGGTAGCTCCAAAATCCGAATCGACAATCCCGACAAAACGGCCATTGCAGCAAGAGGAGACAAAGTCCCAGCCAGCGTCGGAAAGCGAATCCCAATCATCATCAAAACCTGCTACAAAAACCGCACCGCCTAATCGTGAGAAGGGTAGCCTATTTAGTTCATTCGCCAAGGCCAAGGCGAAGCCTAAGCAAAAACCATCTACTCCCGCACCATCGGTCAGTATCAAACTCTCGTGTATCTACTCTGTGTTTTCTTGCTGACTGTGACTTAAGACGGAGCCAAGCCAGGATGGTCAGTTTCCCCAGGCCAACGACATTTTACGCAATAGCTCACATATCACAGTTGTTTTGGATGATGCATCCGAGGAGGAGCAAGAAGAGCTCTTCCCAGAGTCCGGTGATAAGGCGGCAATTTCCAACCGCGAAAGTAAGAAAGAACGCGAGGAGAAGCTCAAACAGATGATGGACGATGAGGACGCCGATGGTATGTCTGCCAAACTTTCAAAGTCCAGTCGCCAGATAATAACAGAAGGGGGTATAGATGAAGAAATGCCAGATGCCGACGAGGAGCCTGAACGAGAACCGACACCGGTCGAGCAGCCCCCGCCACCAAAGCCCGCTGAGCTTAAGGAAGAGGTCACTGTACAAGGAGGACGTCGACGAGGCAAGCGACAAGTCATGAAGAAACGGACAGTGAAGGATGAAGAGGGGTACCTTGGTAAGTCCCAGCACCTTCACCACTCGTTGGTTGCTCAGATCACCAAGCTCACAATTATACAGTGACACGCGAAGAACCATCGTGGGAGTCATTCTCCGAAGATGAGCCGGCGCCCGCTAAGAAGAAACCAGCCGTCAATGTACCCAAAGGCAAAGGGCCCAAGGCTGGACAAGGAAACATCATGTCGTTTTTCGGCAAAAAGTGATCGCATAGGAACGGAGTATCGGAAGTTAGCCACGAATGGAAGTTCGCTTTGCATTGACCCGGGGCACGGAGTATAGAGTCGTAGTTGTGTTTCCATCACCGAAGACAGTACGGAGTACTTTTTCTGTGTTCCCCATCCTCCGTAGATAGATGAACTGCCTTAATCAAACCACCGCCGATCATTTCTCCGCATTTGTGGGGGCGTGGTGCAACCGTTCCCCTGGACGATGTCACCTTGCGCCCGCAATTTCCCCGAGAATATTGACCATCGAAGGGAAAATGCAAGATTAAATGCACGATCGAGCGGAAATCGGAGGGGCCTTTGGTGGTCGGCAATCAAAATCAAAATGAAGTGGAGGAATGCGTGACACCATCCCAGCCTGGTTGGGATCGACACCAAAGCTATGCCTCTGGCTCCTCCCCTCTTATTTACCTCCGATCCCACCGCGCGTTGGGCTTTCGTCCCTCACCTCAACTCACTTCACCCACCATCATGACCTTCTCGACGCTGCTTGTTGGTGCTCTATTGGCCTCCCAGGCCAGAGCGATTCCTGGACGCGACAATCCAGCGATCCTGAAACGAGCATGTCCAGACTACACTTCTTATGCCTCAACGCCGCAGTAAATAAATGCCCCAGTACCCCGCATACAGCTGAACCGCGAATATGAAAAAGCTAACTCTTCATAGCGGTCCTTACAGCGAAGGCCCACTGAAGCTACCTTTCCAGCGACCCGCCGAGGCATGCCGTACTTTCAGCTCATCATCTGTGGAACAGGTCATTGATGATATGACTTCGCGCTTGGTCGACAAGGATCTTGCGCAACTTTTCCGCAATGCTTTTCCGAATACACTCGACACTACAATTAAGTGGCACAGCAATGGTTCCAGCTCAGCATCCTCCAAGCGACATGTCAGGCGTGACGGGGCCGACTGGAGCGGGTTGCAGACATTCATTGTGACTGGCGACATCAATGCAGAATGGTTACGTGACTCGACCAATCAGCTGACAAACTACCAAAAGTTGGCTAGCAAGGACAAGAGTCTCTATAATCTTATTCTCGGTGCCATCAATACTCAAGCGGAGTTTGTCATTCAATCGCCCTATTGTAACGCCTTCCAGCCGCCTTCCATTAGCGGCGTGAAGCCCGAGAACAGTACTCAGCAGGATACCGTGCACCCCACATATTCGAAGTCCTTTGTATTTGAATGCAAATATGAACTGGATTCACTGGCTCATTTCCTGTTGTTGGGCACCGAATTCCATGAGAACACCGGTTCGACCGAATTCATTACCGATCGCTGGTTGAAGGCCCTGAAGACAGTTCTCCGGGTTATCGATGCGCAATCCCAGCCGACTTTCAACTCGAAGAATCAGTTTGTTTCCAACCAGTATACTTTCCAGCGTGAAACCAACATTGGAACGGAAACGCTGAATCTAGAGGGTGTCGGTAACCCCTTGAACGAGGGAACTGGTCTCATTCGCAGTGCATTCCGCCCTAGTGACGATGCTACCATCCTTGGATTCTTCATTCCGCCTAATGCCATGATGTCTGTGCAACTGCAAAAAATTGCCAAGATAGTCAAGAAGGCTGGTGGCAACGATGATCTCGCCGATGAGTTGGAACAACGCGGCAAGAAGCTTGCTGAGGCCGTTAAGGAACACGGAATCGTGAATCATGGCAAGTATGGGGATGTCTATGCCTTTGAGGTTGATGGTTATGGCTCGCGCATTCTCATGGACGATGCCAATATTCCCTCTCTTCTCTCTCTTCCCTACCTGGGCTTCGTCGACAAGAGCGACAAGGTCTACCAAAATACTCGCAAGATGATCACAGAGAAAGCCGGTAACCCATACTATCTTGAGGGACCTGCTTTCCACGGTATCGGTGGACCTCATAGTAAGTTTTTCTTTCCATACTGTCATGCCACTTATCCTTGACTGATTATGTTTTTTTTTTATTACAGTTGGACTTGAGAATGCCTGGCCTATGTCTCTACTCATGCAGGCTCAAACCTCCGACAACGATACCGAGATTATGGAATCCATAAACCTTGTCCGCGATTCGAGTCTACTTGGCCTCGTCCACGAGTCGGTCAATGTTACCAACATCAAGACTTATACCCGCCCATGGTTCTCCTGGGCTAATTCTGTCTTCGCACAGACTCTCCTGAAAGTTGCGGCTGAGCGACCGCATTTGATCTTTGGAGAGGATTCTGAACCTTATGTCATTTAGTTCAGAAGGGCTTCCACGGCTGATTGTATTAATTCATTACCAATGCTCCTGAACAACGAAAAGCCAATGATCTTTAAATATTTTTCATTATCGGCAGGTCT
Organism: Penicillium sumatraense; assembly: GCA_020086695.1. NCBI lineage: Eukaryota > Fungi > Ascomycota > Eurotiomycetes > Eurotiales > Aspergillaceae > Penicillium > Penicillium sumatraense. Next base: position 224,441 of record JAGIKU010000841.1, on the reverse strand, counting down.
CTTTGGGTCGCATGAGAACAGATACTTATCTGCTGACATCCAAATCGATTCCTTGCATGGCTACATATAAACTTCTCTCCGTATCGTAATCAAAGTAAACTTGACTTGAAGTCAAAAGCATCGGTAGTAGTGATATTAGCCTCTTCCCTGCAATTATTAGCGGCTGTCGTTGCGCCCGTTTTCTCCGTTTTAGCTCCGACTACATCTTGTTCTCGAATGACAGAAATCAGATTTAGACACGAGATTTCATAAATTTCGTGCCTAAATCTGTTCAAATTGATACCGGAAATGGTAGTCTCCACTGCTCTAACCTAGGGATCCATTAAGTGAGATTGGATGCATTATCCAAAATGTATACATGCCATCACCGGGTGTCGAGAGTCTTCCATCAATTCGTGTTAGAATTCTCATTATACAAAAGGTAACTACCCTTTTGTATAGCATTTGCCTTGTGTAGTAATGTACTCCAATTAAAACTATGGTAATCATGAAAAATTGACTCTTTCGCCCGGCAAATCGTACATAGCTTTGTCGCTTGTCCAATGTCAAATTAATTGGAATAGTGGCAACATGGAAATTGACCGTTTCACCCGGGTGAAATCGTGTCCACGTGACAGAGAGGATCGACTATAGTATGAGTTCAGCGAAGCAACAAAGTCGGTATATGGCCATAGATATCACACAAAATCACTAGTAGTGATAGTAGAGTTGCTATGAGGACTAGTCATGTAGTATCTATGTATACGGATGTAGTGGAGTCCATATCCCTTCTATTCCTCAAGGCTATCAAATGCACTCCTCACTCATTAGCATGAGTTCTGAAATAATCCTACTCAATAGAGCTTAGGTCTAATGAAGCTGTTTCACCGGAGAATTCCTAGAAAGAAGAGCCGGAATACTGTCTGTTTCAAAATCGAGAGAGTGAACTCAAATAGACTTTAGGCGTCTAGTACAGCTAGGAATTTAGAAAGGTACTTTGAGCCTCTAAGCATACCTTTACAATAGAACTAGAGAGCAATATCATACACGGCTCGAAAGGATCATCATTATGAACATACCTTATGCTTATCACCAGGTACTCGTTCCCTTCTTCCCCGGGATTTGCAGGCTTGCATCATGCGAGTCTGTGTGTTAGCGGCTGCCCACAAGGCGGGGTTCTATTCAGTATGTAGGCAGCCGCTAACAAACCGACACGCGATCGCGTGTCGGTTTGTTAGCGTCTTTACTCGGGCCGCGATCTTAGCTCCATTCCAATCGGAGCCCACTGATACCGTATACTACTCGCCAAAAAAAATGGTTCAAGGTTTATCTTACTAAGTAAAGCAACAGGGATGCTACACCGTGTAATTGGGAGATTGCCTCACGCTTCGACCCTTGAAGGGGTCAAAATTTAAAAGGCTGGCCCCCTGGACTCTGAGCATATAAATTGAGCTGTTTCTCTTTCTATACTATAGAAAGAGAAACAGCTCAATTTATATCCTAGTAGGATTCGGGTTTGCCTTGAAGTCAACTACCACTGCTAAGACTTCAAACCTGATTGTTTGTTTTATTTTCTTGATACTCCTTGAACTGGTCTATTTGAGTTGCATTTTTTTATCAATTGCTCTCTGAATCCCAAGCCCCGCTGGCGAGCTTTAAATATCGAGTATGGCATTACCATATGACTTTTTGGGTATGAAGGGGCCGGGCCTAGGGAACAGTAGTGATCTTCAGCAGAGTGAATCCGTCGAAATTCCCAATCACCGTGAGATACAAGTGCGACACTTTCAGGTTCCTTTGCAAACCCAGCGTTTTCCCGACCAGCCTAATGGCTTCCCCCAAGCTCATACTTCGTCTCTTGGTCATAGCCAGGCAGTATCTTCAGATTGTGTCTGTCGTGATACCAGCGCAACAACTCAGAGGATCAATGGTGGTAGTGACAACATTTCTCAGCCATTGCACTTTCAGATTTTGCCGGATATAATCCAAGCAAGCCATCCTCATGCATCACCACACTATCTTCACTCCGGGCCCTTCCATCTTGGGGATTCACTAGAAGCTTCATCTGCTTCAAATTCCTTTTCTCACTCACCACAAGAACTTCAAATAGATGGCATAGCGCCATTTCTCTGGTCTGAGAGCCCTAGGAACTACCCTTCAAAGTCAAATTCTATGTGAGACACTTGCAATCTCTAAATCCGGTCCTGTTGACTAAAACACAAAGGGTATGCCAAATCTATCAATCTCCTTTGCTCCAGTGCAAATGGGAGGCATGTTCATATCGTGGAAAGTTTGTCAGCCCTGCGACGCTATGGCGACATATAAAATCAGCACATATCTCCCCTAACGCGTATGATTGTCCCGAATGTGGGAAGACTTTTGGTCTTGGTCGAGGTGACAAACTGAAGTCCCATATGAAGGCTGCCCATTCCAGATTAGCAAGACGGACTTCGTCTTCAGCACATCAACACCTCGGCCCTACATAAAAAGGGGCGTTCATTTCTTTGAATCAGATCTGCTTTTCTCTATTTCGTTTGCCGACTCTTGTCATTCTATTCAGTGGAGGATTTTGGAAAAGATTTTGCATATTAGCGCGATTTAGAAAACCCCAAACCTAAATTCGAGAGGCGGAAATTGGTGCTTCATAATTTTTGAGTTTGGATGAAATACAAATTGGCATAATATACCTTGGGATCCCCTTCGGGGGGGGGGGGGGGGGGCGTTCGGGATGCCATCAAGGCGGAGTCATGATGATACTCTAATAGTATTAGATTCACCTAGCGAGTCTCTCGTTATCGGCTTAAGTACATATATTGACTGACATCACCAATTTAATTATTATTGCCGGCATGTATATGACACTTGATGTTCTTGGGACTGTGAATGAACCTAGCCTATGTCGGCGACACATCGCAAGCAGACCCGGAGGTTATCTACAAAGTGGGCCAATTAAACCTTTGCAACTGAGTTGCGGCCCGCTTGTGGGGCGTTCGGTTTGGCCCATGGTTCAACAAGTCGGAGATAAACCTCGAGATGATCTTACTACTCTCAATCTGGACAAATACAAGCAAATCGGTGGGCGATTAACTCGATGAGTATGATGGAAGAATATCGCTGTGGAACCATCTAGACCTCAACTCAAAGCCTGGCCAACATACTTGGCTGGCCTAATGACGTATTAGTATATGGATTAGCTTTTGACGGGTAAATTTTATCAACTACATCAAGCATTGCGGTTGGAGAATAAAGAGTGGAGAGGAGAAGTGATCTAGTTGCATTCACTCGGAGGGCAAAATCACACGAACAGACCTGTGGCGCAGTCACCCAAAGTGAGGCATCAGCTCTCCTCCGCAGCAAGGCTCCGCAGGGTAACATGATATCATCTTAATCCATCTCGGGTCATGGCGAATTCTCAACCTAGAGAAGGCACTCAGAGCTTTAGTATTAAAAGTTTGTGAGGCATGTTGAACCTAAATTTGCCATAGGTAGTATGTCAAGGTAGATTCAATGAACGTAGAAATCACTTTTCTTTTCTCATTGAGCATTGATCTGTTTTGGAACCATGTGTATCAAAACTACAAGCTTGGCTGTGGCGGTGCAGAATATGAAGAGACTAGAATTTGAGGAATCAAACCGGGATGTTCCTCAGGAACCCTTTGTTGTGGTGGCTGGAGAAATTTTGCAAACCCATGAGGTGACCCGGAGGCGTTGATGATGTAAAATGATCAACCACTAAGCACAGCTCTGCATTTCATTGGACTTGACTAAGGAACAACGCATAGCTGCCCAAACCCCTCGTCTCAATTTGAATCCCCAGCCCCACCAAATCAATGGGGTTTCGTTCATATTGACGTTAATGGACAATGTGTTGAGAGTTTCTGTCTTGAAAACAACCCCATGTTACCCATCACCAATTTGGCGCAATGGAGTTAGTGGAACACAGGTCACAGTCTCATTTTGATTGTCCTCAAAGCCATACCTTGCTTTCCAAATTTCCCAGACAGTGGAAGTAAAGCAAATAGAGTCACCTTTCCCAAGGTTGGCTGGCAATTCGACTCGAGCGTGCGGGGATTATGTCAAAAAACAATGACATCGTTGAAGAAGCCAGACAAAATTTAGGCAGTTTCTGGAAGCCTGGGATGTCTTACTTAGGCAGCGCAGGCAATGCGACCTATTCGAACTATTATTCTCAAGGCGTTCTTTTTAGCTTCTAGAAAGAAAACCCGGGCGTCCATGCGGGTCGAGTTAACCCTGGGTTTAAGCTAACCAGGGCTTAGCACCATCGATCTCGATACTTCCAATCTTTCGAGGTCACTTGAAAGCTCACAAAGGACCTATTAATACACTGCCTCCCTGACAATGGCGTGGATTTTTTGCTCTTTCACCCAAAGCACGAACATCTCACTTGTCTCACTTGTCTGTTGTATACCCCTGCCCTATACCTACTTATGCCTTCCAATCCAAGAGTACATGATTCTTATCTTATATTGCTTGCAGATATCTTACAATGTCATCATTGCCCCACGGTGCCTCCAATCTAAGTTCCATGCAGGATCAAATCGGGGACGATGATTATCCGCCGGGGCCATCGACGATTCCTCAAATCTACAATCCGAATGCCCCGGCATATTTCGTGTATCTCGACCCAGATGGCATGCCTATGTCTATTCCGTACAACCACACGCATCCGAACGCGACGATACCCGCTCCATCCCGTCCACCGGGTAGTCAATTACCTCCCACACTACCTCTCTATGACTCGGGTGCTAACCCTCCAAGGGGCAGCCGTGACCTGGACCCTTATGCTCTCGACGGAATGACCACTCCAATGGATCATGAATTTCTTGACCCAACCTATCCCACAATGAATGTCCCTGGAGGATCAACTTTGGTTTCATCTCCCGGTCCATCCACCTTACCACCCGGATCGCCGGACCCTCCTTGTGAATACCACTGTCGTCGCCATCAACAACAAATCCCCGATACCAGGTAGGACCCGAGTATAGAAGCATAGCAACCGCTAAATTACGGCCGAATCCAAACTAATTCCCATAGCAGAAATCATCCCTTTCGTCCACCGCGCGTGCGATGTAAGTGGGAGGATTGTCCTAACCGCAGAGGATTCAAGAATGCACACAGCCTCCTGAGACACCTGAAAGAGCAGCATATCTTTCCAGGTGGCTATCGGTGTCCTATTTGTGAAAATAGGTCTTTCAAAAGGGCCCAGAGGCTGGATGACCACATGCGGAACTGCCATAATGACACTACAAGCGCATTGACGGTCAATGCATATCCTACCTCCCCGACGGTTTCCGGAAACTTTATGAATTCCATGCAATGATTCCCTTGGGCTTGAGCGACGATCTTGTAGTGTGGCCATGATATCTCACTACGATTCCCCGGGTTCGTCCTCTCAAGGTTCAGCTAAGACCCAGGCAATTGCTCTGGATTTTTTCTCCTCTCCCTCCTCTCCCTCCTCTTCCTCCTCTTCCTCCTCTTCCTCCTCTTCCTCCTCTTCCTCCTCTTCCTCCTCTTCCTCCTCTTCCTCCTCTTCCTCTCTTCCTCTCCCTCTCCCTCTCCCTCTCCCTCTCCCCCTTTACCTTTACCTCCCCCTTTTTCCCCCTTTCTCTTTCTCTTTCTTTTCTTTTCTTTTCTTTTCTCTTCCTTTCATGTTTATTTTCAATATCCAATGACGTGGCGTTTGTTTCCTAGTTGTGGCTTTTAAAGATACGGTTGAAGCAATTCATTTTGCAATGTTTTTATTATGATGACGACGACCTTTCGTTCAATTCCTATAGGGTGATGGGCTCCTTGGATCTTCATTTTCAAGATGGCCCAAGTTGGGGTTGTCGCGCTGTAGTTATTCTTAGAAAAACCTTCGCGTTGATTCGTCCTGTTGGCTATCGTGCACTCTGGTCAGTTTCCTTTACGATGCTTGACCCGACTACTTGATATTGACTCTTCTTGACCTCCAGGTCCTCTTTTCGTTTCCTGTTGTATATTCATGGCTACGGTCCTGTCGAGGGGTGTGCCTCTGTCAATGTCTGTTTCCTATATTTTGGGCGTTGCTCAGCGGAAGAGGTGCTTTGGGCTTGTTTTATCTTCTATTCCTTGAGATGCGTCTAGAATATCAATCCTGTCTCCATAAACCTGTCTTGGCAATTCCTGAAACTTTAATCATGAGATTGAGATACCCATCTCAGAATCTTTTCGTGGAAGGCCAAGGCCTGCCAAAACATTTCCTGGTCCAGCTTCTTGCCAGGCAGCAAACTGGCTATGATTTGAAACGTAGACAGATCCAATCATTCCCGGTGCGTTTGCAGTGATTCCGTTGTATTCCTTGTTCTGTCGAGGAATCATCACCATCCATCTCTTGGTAAGAATCAGATTATGCGGGCATGGGCCATCGTTGATATTCAAAACTTGACGTGTTTGCTGCAGTAGCTGCAGATATATTTCCATAAGCTGTTGACTAGTTTCAACATGAGTTTCCGGTAGGTCCTTGAATCTTTGAAGGAAGTACACGCAGGATGGCGCGCCTGTTTGCAAACTGGGATCATAATCTGGAAAGAATTTGAACCCTTCAGAGTAACCATCACTGGAGCCCGGGGCTGGAATAATCTGTAGATGCTTATGAGATCGGCTAGATCCAGCTGTCACTGTGCAATTGTAAAACCCGAAGTGCTCTGTTTCGAGTCCACATATAAGGCTCCACGCCGCGTCCATATCTTCGGCGTTAAGCAACTCGAGTTGGCGACGATATGAGTCGATCGTCAGAAGAAGTAGCATTGGGCGAAAGACGGGAAATTTATTGATCACAAGAAAGTGGGTGCCATTGACTCTGGTAATGCAGATATCTGGGTGATCGAATGCCAAATCACTTCCCGGGCCAAAAGTTTCTGCTTGCACGCCAGTGCCGTCATTGAGGTTCGACTGAGCGCTCCGGAAGGCTTCACCAGCCTGTGGCTTTGTCTTCAAACCATCGACTATATTAAAGCAAAACTACATTCGTGTTAATTTGACTGCGAGAAATGACGTTGAAGGCAGCGGTGAGAACAAACAGTCATGCCGTTGTCAATAAGAGTAACGGTTTGAGTGGGTTGGTACTTGATAATGCCATTGGCGACTAGCCGGTCAAAATTGGAGCAGATTTCGTCATAACTTATATCGAGTGGCATTGTGACGGCCAGTACTTCAAAGGCTGTACACAATAATAGTTGGTAGGATGAGGCTGAGGAAGCGTGGTGGTCTCGGAAGAAGGGGGAAACAAGCAGGACAACCCCCACTTCCAACGTTGATTCGCCAACCAAATCAACGCGGTCGCCATCATATCGGCCAACTCGACTTCTTGTGGAAATATTGTAGAATTAATTACTGCCATTTGTGAATTGAATATCTCAGAGGCTTTCGAATCTTGATATTCAAATAGGTTTCCCGATTATTTCGGTTTAAAAATTAGCAATCAAGTTGGATTCTACTCTTCGGGTCCAATGAGACGCCGCCAATAATATCCAGATAGACTCGACATGAATGAATTTATTACTATTCCGACAACCTTAGCAATTTGGATATACCCCATTACTCATATATTTTCTATGTTCTACTAGATCCAGCCCGTTAAAGGAGTCAATTCCCACTCTAAATGAATCTATTTTGGTTTGTTTTTCTGTGTAGGAGGCTTGACTAGGTACTAGTCATAGTTGTGTAGTCGACACCCGCCAAATACAATTTTCTCAAGTCTTAGACCTGAGGAGTACTCAGATATGCCGGTGGCAGAATATTCTCCAGAGAGGCCTTGATTTGGAGTGCCAGAGTCTGTGAATGCCAACGTTGCAGCTGTGTGTAGCCACCCATCACCCAAAAGTTGTTCAGGCGCGGATTGCGTTTCCACATACCCCGGATTTCTCCCTCAGCATCAACACCCCAGGTCGCCTCGAGGCGCGCTGCAATTTCTTTGGGTCCAAGTCTCTGTTTCCAATCCTCTTCTTGTTTCTCCTCTCCTGTTTTGTCCCCATTGGCCATGAAACCCCTAGTGCCCAGAATCTCTGCAGCCGTCTCAAGCAGATTTCCATCGGCAAATCCGGTACACCACACAATCGCGTCAGCTTCAATGGTGCTCCCATCAGAGAACTGCAGTCCAGTCGAAGTGTATGCAACAGGCTCGACATTTGCCTTGATTGCGACCTTGCCCTCCTCAATCAACCGAGTTCCACCGATATCCACATAATGCCCACCGGCTCGCTCAAGAAGGTTATGCATGAGGGCTTGGGTCGGGTCGTTGCTATCAATTACTGGAAAGCCAGCTGCCTTCAATGCGTCATACCTATCGGGCTCCTTGGAAGCGAAAGCCCCAAACAGACTCCGGCCAAGCTGTGCATCCACGGCCGCTGGGAGTAATAGGAACCGTTTGTCCGCAGCTTCCACACTCAGATCATAAGCCCCCAGGCTCAGCTTATCACAAACATATTCTAAGGGGACGAGGTAAGTTGGCGACCGAACATTCATTGTTGATTTAATTCCCGCTGCATGGCAATCTTCCAACACATCGAAGGCTGTATTTGCAGATCCAATCACCACAACTGACTGGACGATTTGTCTTGTCAGCATGTGATTGATCAGGGTGAATGACCCTCCTGCAATATTGTTACTGACAATACTAGAAGGGTTTACTTACTTTAACACCCTTTTCGCTTAGGTTCTTCCCACTCTTGAACTGAGCAGAGTGAATGCTTGTGCCTTCATAAGTCGCTTCTCCCGGAATATGCGGCATATTGGGCTTTTGCGTTCCGAAACCTGTTGCCAGAACAAGCTGCTTGGAAGAAACAGTACGTTTCCCAGCGGGAGTCTCAAGCTCTATCTCCCAGCGCTGTGTCACCGAGTCATATTCGGTGTACTGGATTTGGGCCGATGTGATGATATTCAAGTTGAACGTTTCGATATAGCGCCGTATATGTGACGCAAGCTCATCTTTGGACAGCAAGTGAGGTGACCGGAGCTCCTTGTCATAACCTGCATACGGAATCAGCTGCAGAAACCTGCATAGGATCGCGATTAAGACTGACGCATAAATGGCGGATCACAGACTGCCGTCGGAATATGAAACCGTAAGCAGTCATAACGAAGGGCCCAATTGTCGCCCGCTGAATCATTGCGCTCAGCCATGATACTTTCAATCTCCAAAGCCTTGAGACGAGCAGCAAGTGCGATGCCCCTAAAAGAAAAAAAATGGTTATCGTCAATTGCTTCAATTCGTTGAGTAACAACATACGCATTCCCGCCGCCAATAATGAAGACTTCTGTTTCCAGATTCCCCAAAGCTCCCATATCCTTCCCGGGATTTTGGAGTAGCGATTCATCCTCCATTTGAATATCCAAGCTCTCGAGTCTTGTACTCAAAACCCAAATTTTCCAATCGATTTCCGTCTTGCCATCCTCAGCTTTGACTTCGGGCAAAAGCATGATATTCCCGCGGCATGTACCCGCAGGTGATCTTGTTCGAAATCTAATCGGGCAGTCGATGAATTGCTAATGCCACACGTCAGATCTATCATCCTTTCAATTAGGACTAAATAACGCGCGTGTACTTTTTACTTACGAGAACTGGTGTGACGGTAAAGAAAGTCACTGCACCATCAATCTGAATGCCATTTTCGATTGTTTTGGGTGCGTTTGTCTCGATTAGCGCCGCGGCTATGATATCAGGGGTCTTGAAAGTACGCAAATGATATGTCAACGCCACAATATCCTTCCAATACGCTTGGCTCGTATAGAAGCAGTTTGCGAGAGACCCCGCATCGCGACTCTCCAGTGCAGAATTGAATCGCTCCAGTACGGAAATCGCCTTTTTACTCGCCTCCTCTCCGGCCATGGAGGCAGGATCTATCAATCCCGGTGTTAGTGAGGGGAGCGGCTCTTCATCCATCATCCTCCGCAGATCTGCCTTCGGGGGAAACTCATCCTGCGATGAGATTTTCCCTAAATCTGGACCTATATACGTGTCAGGGTCGAAAGAATGTTCATCATTCTCGATTTTGTGCGTGGCTCTTAGTACCCACCGACAGCCATAGTGGTGGCAGTTTAAAGAACTGATGGGGAGCCCTACAATATGGGATATTTGAAGAACCACAGTTACATCGCACTGGCAGTCTCCCCTCTTCACCCGCCCTTGTGTTACGAAACAACGGTCGCATGCAGACTAGTCTGCAAAAGAGCGAGAAATCCAAGCTTGGACCATACTTAGTGTCATTGTCTACCTGCAGCGAGCGGGAAATGTGGATAATCAACACGGTTCAAATACGATCGACACCGGGGTCTTTGACTCCATATTGGAGAAAAGCTGTGAGATTTGAAGCACATACAGTTTGTTAAAGGCCTTTCTGAGACAAAAATATACTATATTAGCGACGCAGCGGTCCGAGCCATCGCTGAGTCGCCCAGAACTCGACAGCTTATTGTCCCAGTTAGATACTATTTAGTAAATGAGACCACCGTTTAGTGGGGATCCCCGAAAAAATGGACCTGTCCAAGGACTCTAACTACTCTACATAATAGTGGGGCGACCAAAGACGACTGCTGAATCTCGCGCACAGTCGCATAACAAGCTGCTGCCGCCGATCTTCCCACTCCTGACAATGACTAGAGCCATGGATGGGGAATAGAGTTGCCGGGGATTGATAGCTCGGTCCACCCTTGTACTCTGATGAGGCGGCTAGCGTCTATATTCGAAAACATCATTATCCTTCTTTGTCGGGGGGGATCCATTAACTTCCCGCTGTCATGGGAAAAGATGTCCACTCACCGGAAGTCTACCGCGATATCCCTTGCGACGTCACTGGACAAGTGGCGGTCGACAGGTCCACACCGCACGAGCCCTCACTGTGATTCTTCAAAATGAAGAATTCGTTGTGGGCATCTAATTGATTGAATCGGGGCCGTACCATGGGATCTCACACGTCCTAGTGCACTTCCGACAGTCTGGGTCGCCAAGTTACTGATCTTGCGACTAGATCGAGGGGGCATTTCGACATTACACAAAGGATCCTTCAGACATGTCATAGTCTGCTGATCATTTCGATGACAAGTCAATATTGTACTTTATCCTTGCTCCCTTTCTCTCTCTCATTAATTCGATGCTGGCCCTTTTTTCCCTTTTGTTGTCATCTGCCCTGGGATAATCAGTTAGGGCTGCTCTGGCTATCAACATGACCCCCGAGGACCTCGAGGAGTTGTTAGTCGCGCCAGCACTTCCTGCGCCAGAGGGTATCACATCAAACTTTGATGACCCGCCAAATAACAATGTTTTGGCCTGGTTTGTAACGACATTATGTATGATCGTTGCAACTTCGTGCGTCTGTCTACGCTTGTTTGCCCGGGTTTGGATCGATAAAAGGATTCGAGCAGAGGAAAGTGAGTTAGTGTTTTCTCATTTGTTCAATGCTTCTTCGTCAAGCATGACTAATTGATTTCTCCAACTATAGTAATGATGATCTGTGCTTATGTTTGTTTCGCTATTCCCAAATGACGCTGTATGCAAAGCTTACTCTTCCTAGGGCGCTTACTGGGGAACTGCCTACGCTGGATATTCTTTGATCTTTACACCTGGTTATTTTGTTCACACCTGGGATCTACACAACAAAGATCTGGTCAGACCTCTTTACGTGAGATTTAAACTCTCCTGGTGTTACACAATCGAAGCGAAACTAATCGTTGATCATAGCTTATTCTCGTCTATGGCTGCTGCTACTCAGCGGTGCTTCCGTTGATCAAGGCCGCCATTTTAATGGACTGGTGTCGGGTTTTTGTTCCAATTGACAAGGCTCGTAATCTTTTCTGGATCACCTGCTGGATGGTAATCATTCTGCAATGTGTCTGGGGACTGCTTTGCATCATTCTTCTGAATTTGCAGTGCCGCCCTCATGAAGCGATCTGGAAATTTTACATTCCAAGCAAATGTTACTCCCTTCCTGATGTGATGCTCACATCTGCTAGTGTTCAGGTAATCACCGACTTGACGATGTTTATATTGCCGCAGCGAATTATTTGGAATTTACAAATGAGCTGGCCGAAAAAAATCGGTATCTCAATCATTTTCGGCGTTGGAATCCTGTAAGTTCTTGACTACCATTCTCCTCGGGCCTTGATCGCTAATTCTAACTTCTCCAGGGCTTCTGTTGCAGCAATTTTTCGTCTTATCCACACAGTCGCCTTTGCTAGAAGTTCTGACAGCATGTACCTAATTGGGCCTCTTCTATTTTGGGCTTGTGCTGAGATGACTTGCGACTTCTTTATCTTCAGTGTTCCTTGTTTGTCTAAGATGATCATGGAAACTGGCATTGCTCGTCGAATGATGGTTGCCTTCGGGCTTAGCGAGAAACCTGCCAATTCGTCGACCCCGACACCAAACTCTGGACCTTGCTATGGATCGAATCGTCTATCTCGATTAAGTGGTACTAAGCCTTGGTTGGCGACTCAAACAACATACTCTCAGATAGATGGAGATAACGTACCCATGAGAGATACAAGGAGATCCGAGTCGCAAATAAATCTGAATGAAGCTTTGGAGCAAACTCAGAGTCATCACCAAAGTGAAGCCCAAGTGGGCAAATTACGCCTGAGCGTGACGAATGATTCTCATTTTCATTCTGGCAGCGAACTAGGGTGCGAGCATAGTATGTTGGATACAAAATAATTAGTGAAGGCACTGCCTCTGTATATTAGCTGATTCATATAAACTCGCGGCCATGCCCCGACTCATTCTACTATAGATATCAACCCATAGATTTCCATCCATATTTGACACTAATTCGCATGAAAAATTATCCAGGTGGCATAGTTTTATGTGGAAGAGAAATCCCGGCAAATGACCCTGGGATAACTCATTTGAAATGCACAATCACGGTATAAAAAGAAAGAGTGGGTCTTTGATCTGTGCATTCATCTCATCTCCTCCAGCCTGGTCCAAGCGATAACCACGGCGAACCCAAAGCTTAACACAATCAACTGAGCGCCACATCCGACAATGTGGACTAGTACTACTCTGTAGTACGGAGTACGAAATGGCAAATACGGGGTTGCAGTACTCTGTATGCAAATTGGAATTGCTTCTACTGTACGGTGTACAACAGCTTATCACATTAGCAGCATTGAAAAACACGCCACATTCAATAAATATCTGTACGATTGCCCACTCTTAGCCCAGATAACAACCAAAATGACCCACTGACAGGCGGCATTGCCGATGAGACCCCCTTACGGAGATCCAACACAAACACAGAATGCAACCGAGAGACCCACTGCAATCGAGCCCGTGCCGAGGGGCCGATGAAAAGATTTGCTATCACCTAATAATGCCCTAGCTACCCAAGGGGCTATGAAAGCCGGTTTGATTTCGGGCGCAGATCGAGATCGTCGATCGAAGTCGTGTCAAACAAAACTTCCTCCCACCACGATCTCGGACGCCGGCAAACTTGAACACTCGCCCTTCTTTTTCTTTACGAAGAATGATCCAAGGAGGCGCGTCCAAGACCGCGCCGAGGATTTACCCGCGAACTATTCCCTATTGGCGGGTCTTGGTCGATCATGGCGCCGTCACCCAGGAGGTTCTCGATTCTGAATTTGCAGGTTCTGGTACAGAGGAGGATCCCTACGCAGTGACCTGGATCCCTAATGACTCGCGCAATCCGCAGTTATTTAGCACAGGCAGGAAATTGTCTATCACTCTGACTGCGGCGGCAACTACACTTATTGTTTCATTGGCCTCGTCCGCGTACAGCGGGAGTATCGATGAAATTATCCTGTCATTCAATGTCAGCACTCAGGTCGCTACCCTTGGACTATCGCTCTATGTGTTGGGATTCGCGATCGGCCCTCTTCTTTGGGCTCCTGTCGGTGAAGTCTGGGGTCGACAGATCTCGTTCTTTATTAGCATGCTCTTCCTGGCTGTATTCTTAGCTGGCTGCGCGGCTGCTCAGAATATTTGGACGCTATGCATTCTTCGCTTCTTTGCGGGAAGTTTTGGCTCTTCGCCTTTTAGCAACGCAGGTGGAACAATCTCAGATTTATACTCTGCGAGACACCGTGGTTTAGCAATGAGCTTGTACGCTGCTGCTCCCTTCCTGGGACCATCACTCGGTCCCATTATCGGAGGATTTCTCGGAATGAAGGCTGGATGGAGATGGGTGGAAGGTTTGCTTGCTGCCACAGCGGGTTTTGTTTGGATCCTCTCTACATTAATTGTGCCTGAAACATATCCTCCAGTCCTTTTGCGCCGACGCGCTGAAACACTCTCTCAGCTGACGGGCAAAGTGTACCGGAGCAAGGTTGAAATCGACAAAGGTCGGGTGTCCCTTGGCAACTTGTTGAACAAATCAATTCTCAGGCCTTGGGTCCTTCTTTTCAAAGAGCCGATCGTTTTTCTTTGCGCGGTCTATATCGCCATCGTTTACGGTACCCTATACATGTTCTTCGATGCTTTCCCTATCGTCTTCCAGCAAGGTCGTGGGTGGAATCCCGGTGTGGGCGGTCTTTCGTTTCTGGGAATTTTGGTTGGAATGGTCATTGGTATCGGTTGCACGATTCCTGCGAATATGCACTATGTCAAAATTATAGATGCTCACGGAGGGCGTGCGCCTCCAGAGACACGCCTACTACAGTGCTTGCCTGGGGCTATTTTGATATCGATCAGTCAGTTCTGGTTTGCGTGGACAAACTTCCCATCTATTCACTGGATTGTATCTATCATTGGTACAGCTCCATTTGGGATTGGCGTGATTCTTATCTACCTGGGAATCATGAACTACTTGATTGATTCCTATACCATTTATGCCGCCTCAGTGCTAGCATCAAATGCGGTGCTTCGCTCTGTCTTCGGTGCAATCTTCCCTATCATCTCGACATACATGTATGCCAACTTGGGTATTCACTGGGCGCCATCTATCCCAGCTTTTCTCTCGGTTGCATGCATTCCAATCCCATTTCTCTTCTATAAGTATGGGGCTGTCATCAGAACGAAGTGCAAATATTCGGCGGAGTCAGAAGAGTATATGCAGAGAATCATGACACATACGATGAAAGAAACGAAAGCCGACGAAACCAATACTGGGTTGGTGAAAGCCTCTGAGGATCCTTCAATTGAAAGGACTCCTACGATACATTAGGCAGGATTTAAAACAAGTTCCAACTCCCTGTTCAGAGGGTATAATCATATAGATCATATAGAAATTCAATAAACTGTAGATAAAACATCCTGCTCAATACTAGATTTTCTAGCTTAGAGAGAATGAAACAGCAGTATTCGTAGTGAAAATAAAGCTGTTATGGATTATTCGAACTTCCAAAATGAATGGTGCATTTTAGACCTCATTTCTCATTCGCGTGGTGACACTGTCAAACAGGCTGCATGACAACGATATTTTCAAATTGATACATTATTCCATGTGTTTCCAAAACACATGACCGCGAGGGTGATATCAACCTAATTATTCCTTCTCTGTTCAAAGTCCTCGCTTGTAGTGTAGGGGTTCAACCCCCCAACACGCCAGAGATAGAGCCCAATGGGCGATGCTTGACTGTCCCTGGGTCAAGCACCGGTGAGGCGACAGGGGGGCGGGTAGGGACGCGCTTTGTCTCCGAGGGTGGCCACATTGGCTGGCCTCCCTCATTGGAGCTAAGCGTGGGCAGCTGTGGCTGTTCTTTTTTATTTTTTATTTTTTTTATTTTTGATTATTGTATGTTTTCTCTTCTTCTTAATTACTATTTAATTATATATTTCTTATTTTATTTTTATTTGGACTATTGTTGCGTTAAGTAGTTAATTGTGAATAATGTAGTTGGCGGCTCATCGATCTGGGG
This sequence comes from Penicillium sumatraense, assembly GCA_020086695.1. Taxonomy (NCBI): domain Eukaryota; kingdom Fungi; phylum Ascomycota; class Eurotiomycetes; order Eurotiales; family Aspergillaceae; genus Penicillium; species Penicillium sumatraense. The sequence continues at coordinate 208,613 of JAGIKU010000841.1, read as the reverse complement.
TTGTCCCACACACGGAGTGTTTGTCCAAGTTTAATCCAACTTAACTCAAAGAAACTTCCAACTCAGACATCCCAGAATCAGTCCATTTTCTTTCGAATTTGAAGGTCTCGGGTTCGATTTCGCCTTCCCGCAAATCTGTAATTAATTTTGAATGGTGATTTTTGTGAACTTTCTGTTAAGTTTGCTACAACCCTGTGAGGAGTATCATGATCTAACAACCAAACCATTCGGAATTATTTCTATTCACAAGTTATCAAAATGGTATAGATACGCAAGAATAGTACAGTTTATATGCATTAGATCAAGACTCTTCGCAGACCCTCCGTGCCACCAAGAACTCTTCGCCCTGTGACTGGGCATCTACCCTTCCCACTCTCCCATTTCCCACCACGCTTGCGTGACCCCTTCTCTTCATTCGCCTGGCTATCCTTCTTCTCGTCGTTATCATCATCGTCATCGCCAGTGATCTCCTCTTCCCAGGCAGCGCCTGCACCTTCCCCATCCATGAAGTCCAACTGTCGCTGATGTTCGCCGTTCAACCAATGGAAGATACAAACATAGCAGAACACATATCCTGTCTGGCAGGCCGTTGGGTTCGTCAAAGTGTTAAGACAAACTGGGCATGTGTTTGCGCTGGAAGGATCAGCTGGAGGTAGAGGAACTGTGAAGATGGGGAGGTAAGATGTCGCAGAAATGGGAGGTTGGTGTCGGCGCGGGGACTTGAGCGCAGATTTGAGATCGCCAGATCCCGACTTCTTCTCCTGTTCAGCTGTCTGTTTCTTTTCATCTTCTTGAGCAGACTTCTTTCGCTCGGCGGAATTGGTGAGGCCCGAGATCACAGGAGCCGGCAGATCAAGAACTTCAGTGGCTTTTCGAGCCAGTTGACGAGAAAAGTCACTAGCATGCCACCACTCTAGGAACTTCAGGGCGAAGATAGATGCTGGGAGGAAGTAACGGAGAGAGGTCAAGAGCTGGGGATACATGTTCTGTGGGCTTAACAGACCCATCAGTCCCGAGCCTGGTCGCTGAGATCGATTGCCACCGGGTGCGGGCTTGGGTTCCAGTACTGCAGCGATGGCACGGTGATCTGCAGCCCCAAGACGTCGAATGCGAGAGCCAATCAGCCAAAGGAATGGAGAAGAGTATTTGGTATTATCGAAGAGGTAGGCGAGGTTGAACGCAAGGATAGAGAAGTAGTATGCAGCATTGACGGAAGGGTATACATTGCGCAAGAACCACTTGTAGTAATGGAAAATGCGTTGGCGCACTGTCGGGTTATGCGGTAAGTCGTCACTGGGGTTGTATCGCGGCCCGCCGCCCATCACCAGAGACGCCTGCGGCGCAGCGTGGATATCATATCCTTCATCTAACTTGCGCTTCAGGTATGGAATGCCGACCATCACCAACAAGTTCTTCCACACATCGGTAGAGTGTAGCTTCAGGGCGTCGCGTACAGGGCCGCCGGCGCCAACCTGGGCGCGTGGGATCTCGCCATTCTTAGTGCGGAGAACGCGCTCGCGCTTGAGAGAGTAAAAGTTTTCGGTAAACGAGCCACCAAAAGTGCGAAGGTAGTAGCGCTCAACAACGAGGGATAGGAGAGCATAGACTTCGTCATATGAATTGAGGATCCGGAGAAGGTACCGAGGGTGTCGGTGAGTTGCGACCGCGAGGAGGTATCGAAGGGAAGGTGGAAGAAGGTCGGAGAGTTGCTGTTCAGCGAGGAGCTCTATAGAAAAATTGATCTGGTTAGCGATTGTCGTTTGCGCCCACAGCTATGGTTCAGCCATGATGGAGTTTCCCCGTCTGGGGATGACGAGACTCCCCCGCAAAGGATATCAAAACTCACCGAAAAGCGATGGCTTGTGCTCATCGAACTCTTGTTGAAGACTAGGAAGGTACTCCATTTTCAAAAGCACCAATCATCCTCGACCAAGAGGAGGTGGAAGATGGATTAGTGGGGGTGGGAGTTGAAGTGGAAGTTGGAAAGGGAACGGAATGGTGAAGTTGCGGAGCGGAGTGGATTGCCGGAAGAAGAAGAGACGGGGGGATCGGCGGAAGCCGAGGTTCATCTGACAGCCACAACTAACTACCTTGGTTAGAGTAAGGTACTCCTCCTAGTCGAGTACCCCATACTTTGTACTTTGGATAGCTTTGTATTGTATATTTCCCTTGGAAATGATATCAAATTGGATTGTATTCTCTCTCCTATTTGCAAGCAATTATGTTTGGCGCTATTCTAAAAGAATTACAAGTATCTGCCTTGTAACTGAGCTATCGGTTACAGTTCCAAACCAGATCGGCCGCCCTCACGTACAAAATCGGGCTTTGTGACAACATTGTGTTCGTTGTTTTGAATGCGATCAAGGAATTTCTTTGCGTTTTCAGGGTCATCGGCGAAGAGAGTATCCGCAACATGCCGCTGGGGAGTTTCGCCCATCCATTGGAACAAGGAAATATCTCGGAACTCGTCGGCGCGGAAAACTTCCAACATCTCGACGGGTTCATCGCCAATGTTTTCTACAAAGTGCCCCATGTTGCGAGGCACAATGCCAACATCGCCGGGGAGATAGTCAAATGTACGAGCGGTGCCCTCGGCAGCGAAGATGGTCACTCGGGCACGGCCCTTGATGAAGAACGACCACTCGTCGGCATTTGGATGCCAGTGCATCTCCCGGATAGCACCCGGTTCAATGATTGCATGCGCAGCTGACACCGTCTTGGAGACAGGGAAATTGTTTGAGTCGGTGATTCGGACTTGCCCTCCTCCATTGGTACTCTTGATCGGCTCTTGGTCGAGCATGCGGTGGGTAAATTCATACTTGGACTTCTTCACTTGCTTGCCACGTGGAGCCTCGTCACCGATTGAACCTGGCTGCGAGCCCTGGAAGATATATTTTTCACCGGCTGGAATATGGTCAAAGACTCTGGGGTCTAGGTTGAAGTTCTTGGAAAGCACTGACTTGGGAGTGTGTGCTATAGGGTTTGAGAGATTAGCATTTTGGTTGGGTCACGGATGGACTTATAATGGAGTATTTACCTAGCCAATCAGTCAAAATAAAGGTAGATTCTTCAGAGAATCGCCCATCGTCAAATATAAGAAGAAATTCTGTTCCATTGGGGCTTAATCCCTGCAAGGAATGAGGCACACCACTAGGGAAGTACTAGAAGAGGGATCGGTTAGTCTCTGGACCCCAAATTTGAACCAAAACATTCCACTTGAAGATACGAACCCAGATATCACCCTTCTTCAGATCATCAATGAAGTTACCACCCTCGTAATCAAGGGCAGTCACTCGAACTTCGCCATCGAGAACATATGCCCATTCAGCCTCTTTGTGCCAGTGGAGTTCACGGATCACGCCTTCATCAAGTCTCATGTTGACAGCAGCAAGCTCGACACTTGTTCCTAGTTCGCGAACGGTTGTCTGGCGAGTCCAACCTCCCTCCTATAAAGGCAATAGTTAGTAAGTGACTGAGTGGAGGAATAATCATGAAAAAGGAGGATTGACCTCACCTCAATACGAATGTGTGAATCAGCAAAGCTCCAGCGCATGTTAGCCAGGTTACCCTTGTCCGTACTGGGAGGTCGCACAAGATCGGGGCTCTGTCTCGAACGATCCTTGTTCCAAGGTCCCAGTACTGAAGCACCTAAACCATTGCGCCAAGGGAGAGGATCAAGCTCATCGCCAACTGTATCAATAGCTTTATCGTATGGATCTCGGTGGCCGGGGGTGAAAGGGATGCGTCCACCACCCGTCACACTGTTATAGGTTGAAGGGAGTTGAAGGCCATTGAGCAATCGTTGCTGTGGGCTATCTTGTACAGGGATCGCACTGCATAAGTGGCCTGCCAGGGCCAGCAGCAAAACATGGGTATGCATGGTGACACCACGAGGGTTTCTGATTTGCTTTTTTTTTCTCTCTGTATCTTTGGTGTAACAAGTGTGTTGGCTGAGAAGAAAAGAATGTTCTTTTTTAAAGAAACGAGAGAAACAAGGACAACTCCAGTGAAAGACCGCGGGTTACTCTGCGGGGAAGACGGAATGACGCGCTGAGGCCTCGCCACTCATCCGATCAGAAGCACGTAATCGACATCCCCATTAGTATGTAGAACAATGTGTTTTTGCTGTCTTGCCTTTTCAAAGTTCATGCGTTGGCAGATTACACTATAATCAACCAAATTAATGAGCCAATTCCAAACTTGCATTAGCTATATCTTGGTGATCGCTAAGAACTACCGGCCATTTCCTGCAATGCAAGCCAAGAGGCCATCAAAAGTTGGAAAAGACTCCGCCGGGAGAAAAGTGGACTTCTCCGCATTCTCCGCACCAAAACGGTCCGAGCTTCAAACCTCGCTGGAAGGCACCGATATAAACTTGTTTCTTGGCAATTACCCCTTGCCAATTATTGAATTTAATTGGAGAATTGAGAAACCGACGGGCTCTTGAATACACAAGTACTTTGAGTATGTAAATACTATTGAGATCAACAAGGTATGCTACAGCTATAATACAGGATGTGCGTTAGGTAGGAAATAGTATCCACCCTCCCATCACCAATTGTTCCGGGCAAGTGCCTCCTGGCATTGTGCCCAAACATCCAAGAAGGAACTTGGGGTTCGTCTCTCGGCACGGGTTTGGATATCTGGATCCGCGACCAGAATACAGTGCATCAGGGGGGTCACAATTGGGCCCTGAAGCATAACCGGAGTTGCCTCTCTTTCCATCATGGGCACCCATGTGGAGATACACTCACGCGCCCGTCGTTCATCGCCCAGATCGGCATGTAGCTGGAACAATTGAGCGTAGTCTTCGGGTGTGCGGACGACGCCCTTCAGGGGAAATTGTCGCCACAGACGCCAAAAACCGTCGTAGTCTTCACATCGAAATTGAGTGACCATGAGATGGCGTGCCTCTTCCTCGTCAAAGGTGACTTGAGCACCAGCGACGATTTTTGAGAGCCGATCCAACATTTGGCGTTGAGAAGGGGACCATTCTTTGCCAGTGGTCGTTTCCGGTGCAATCTTCGACTGCGACGTATCTTCTAGCGTTGGAAGTTCAGTCGTGGTATCGGCGACTCGATAGAGCATGTTGAACATCTTCAGATTAAGGATTGGAACTCCACGGAAGCTAAGGCGATCGAGGACTTGCAGAGCGAGCTCAATGTCTGCCTCGGGCAAATATGAAACAGGCTGTCCATAGCTATCTTTAAGCTGCTGCGGACTGAGAAGTGCCGAGACAATCTCAAAAGCAAGATCATCTTCCAATTCATAACCATTGCTGAGATATTCGGTAAACGAAGTGGTCAAGGCGTGCTTGCTGTATGCAGGGTGCTGGCGAGAAATGGCGATCGCAGCCAATCTGAGACGTAGTGTTGCAAGGTCTTGGTGGGACATATCAGCAGGAAGGCTATCGTGAAGCAGCCGTAAGAATAGAGTAGACTGGTAATCACCAGGGCCAGTTCCAAGCTCTATCCTGGCATTCTCGTCGGGAAGTCCTGTCAAAATTTCGAGTAGCGATGCAGTTGACATTCTAGGAGTCTGTGCTGAGCTCGACGAGGCAGTAAAAGTGGCGGCTGGGTCTGCGTTCACAGGTTTGGCGGAAGAAATAGTTCCTTCACGACTGGTGTGAAGGCCTCTTTTCTGGCCACCGGGATAGCTGGGAGCAGCTTTGGATGGATTACCAGTGACTGATTGTTCGGTCTTAGATGCGGTTTCCGCATTATCCTGCTGAAGTTCTCGAAGACGTTTTCGCTCAGCCCGGTCAAAGTTGCCTTGCCATAGGCCCTCCAGATCGACCTCGGCTCTCTTTTCCTCAGTGAAGATCTGGACGATGACGTTGGTTCCAGTGTCAAGCTGACCGAATCCCTCAAACCCAGCGTCCTTGAGTTCCATCTCAATAGCGCCTTTATCCACGACACCTGCATTGACACATATCCAACCCGTCGTAATTCCATCGTCCTTTTCATCCACCATCCTGCCAGCATTGGCAGCCGCACGAGCTCGCTTAGCCTTACGACGGAGCTTGATCTTCAATTCATTGCGACCAAGCAAGCCGTCGGCAAATGGCGACAGCTTGTAGGTGGCTCGAAGCCACCTGCAGAGACGATCCGCGGATACGTTCAAATGCTTCACGCTGCGTGCCGTTCCAATGATCATTATGACATTGGCACCGAGTGCGGCCGGGGTTTCAAGACCACGGAGATCATAAAGCTTCAAATTATCCAAGCCAAGGTCCTTGTATGAATATTCGAGAAGGATAGGAAGCATCTCGGGGGAATCTTCTGGGATTTTCGGAATGTGGTCTCCAGGTACAACCCGGGACTCGTCGACTGTCGGCTCATCTTGCAAATACCAGGGAATGTTCGACGAAGATGCGGTTCCAGTAGGCTCAACATCCGCGACACTTTCCTCCGATGGCGACAGGTTGATATCGGGCTTCTGCGAGGTAGGGGGACGATCAGACCGTGACGGGCCTACAATCGAGAAAGCTCTTGAGTTGAGTATAGGTCGAGATATATGGACGTGACGGGGCATCGGGACCCCCGAAACAGCCATAAATGACCGGAGCACCTCATGGCGACAAGAATGGCACACGGCTCCACGTAACAAGGCTCTACTCATGGCGACTTGCTGGTGCTGGACATTCTGAGATCGTTTGACTCTCAATACCAGGACGGCAGAACATCTAAGGCGGTGTACCATTGGGCCAGTGCAAACAGTGCAAATGATGAGTCAGCGATAAAAAGATTCGGCCATGGCGGGGCAAAAGTTACAAATCGATCTGTTCGTGACTTTGTTCTCTCTCAGACTCTTTCGATTTTCGAGTATTTCCGGTTGGAATCTCGTCAAGATGTCGATGGATCTGGATGCCCCCGTTCCCATGTCGGGAATGTCGCAGGATCAGCCCATCTCTGCAACGTGAGTTTTTTGGATTTTTTTTTCTTTCCTTCGGCCTTGTCTTTTCTTTTTCTTCTTATCGCGGAGGGGTTTTTTCTCCGATAAATATGAATTTATAATCCTAACTTTTTTTAGTATTCTCTGCTGCAACTGTGGTGCTCCTATTGATGGAACAACTGCTGCTGGAGCCCTCTGCCAGGATTGTGTTCGTCTTTCAGTCGATGTCTCTCAAGGAGTGCAACGTGAATCGACCTTGCACTTCTGCAAGGACTGTGAGCGTTGGCTACAACCCCCGAACAGCTGGCTCGTCGCTGCCCCCGAATCTAAAGAATTACTTGCGATTTGTTTGCGACGTCTCCGTGGCTTGTCCAAAGTTCGAATCATCGATGCCAGTTTCATCTGGACGGAACCCCACTCTCGCCGTGTGAAGGTCAAACTCACGATTCAACAAGAGGCTTTCCAGGGTACTATCATTCAGCAAAGCTTCGAGGTTGAATATGTTGTCGCTACACAGCAGTGTCCGGATTGTCAGAAGAGTTTCACCCACCACGCCTGGCGCGCTTCCATTCAACTTCGCCAGAAGGTGCCCCATAAGCGTACTTTCTTGTACCTCGAGCAGCTTATTCTGAAGAACGGTGCACACAAGGATACAGTCAATATCAAGGAGGCGAAGGATGGTCTGGATTTCTACTATGCCAAGCGTAATGAAGCCGAGCGAATGGTCGAGTTCCTCTGCAGTGTGGCTCCTATCACTTCCAAAAAGTCCCAGGAGCTTATTTCCATGGATATTCATACATCTGGCAAGTCCTCCATATTGTTTCCATTTGCGTCTTATTGGCTTTATTTTTCTTTTCTAATACTTTTTTTCTCATTACAGTCGCTCAATATAAACACACCTGGTCTTGTGAGATCATTCCCATCTGCAAGGACGACTTGGTTGCCCTTCCCATCAAATTAGCCCGCCAGCTGGGCAACATTTCTCCCTTGACACTCTGCCACCGCGTCGGCAGTGCTGTTAATCTTATCGACCCTCAGACCCTGCAAACCTGTGAAGTCCCCACAGGCACTTACTGGCGCTCGCCTTTCAAGAACCTGTCTGATGTCACACATCTGACGGAATTTATCATTATGGATATCGAGCCTGTTGGTCAGTCCAACGGCCGATTCTTCTTGGCTGAGGCCACTGTTGCCCGTGCTTCGGACCTAGGATCTAATGACATTACTTACTTCACAAGAACCCACCTTGGTGGTGTTCTGCACGTCGGAGACTCCGCCATGGGTTATCACTTGGCCGGTACCATTTTCAACGATGACAACTACGAGGCTATTGAAAACAGCCACCAGTACGGCTCCACAATCCCTGATGTCGTCTTGGTTAAGAAGCACTACGCTCGCAAGAAGAAGCCTAAGAACCGTGCCTGGCGCCTCAAGCGTATGGCGCGTGAGTACGAAGAGGAAGCTGCCGCAGCCAGCAGTGCTCCCGCCCCTACTCGTCGCCAGGAACAGGAGGCCAACCGAATGGAGGCCGATTTCGAGATGTTCTTGCGCGATGTCGAAGAAGACCAGGAGCTTCAACAAACCTTGGATATTTACAAGGCTCGCAAGAAGGCTCAAAATGCAGATGAGATGGAAGAGGACAGCGGCAGTGAAGATGAGGTACCGAAGATCAACATGGACGAGCTGCTTGATGACTTTGATGAGCTTAACATGGGTGGTGACGAATGAGCTTTCTACGAGTGATATCCTTGACGATCATGGCTGGCGTTTTATTTGATATTTCTGACGGGCTCTCAAGAGATAAAAAGTTTTGAACATCTAGATTACGGCGGTGTGAATAGCTTGCGCAATGCAAATATTTCTCTTCATCAAATGATTCGATCTGATTGAATTGTAGTATGTAGAACAGGGATATCTTAATGTAAATGCATAGATCAAAAGATCTTACCCAACACTCTCTTCGCATCGTTCCCAATTGTCTCCGTCTTTTTCGCAGAAACAACATCATTTTGAACGAATGTCCTACGAGGTTTCTTCTCCTGTATTTTCGCTGGAGCCTTTTCCTCAGTAGTTTCTCCTGCCTCCATCTGGCGCTTCCTCTTTGCATCATTCTTCTTCGCCATGCCCTCCTCGATTCGTCCACGCTCCACACCAGCCAGGAAGACCTTCTCTTCCCTCTTGGCACGTAAATCTTCGGCACGTTGTCTGGATTCTCTCTCTGCACGTTCTCTCTGGATTTGTTCCATCAGATCTGACCATTTGTATCCGCGAACTATATGACGTGCCATGTTAGCTTTGACTGAATATAACAAAAAGCTCGGTATCACCCACGGTATTTCATATTCCAAATATCATCATGATACCATGATCCCTTCTTCCCTCCAACAAGTTGACAATTCAGGGTCTCAGCGGCCAGTTTGGCTCTGTATGGCGAAATCAGTTAAATGCAATACAGACAAATACCATTGACAAACATACGTGGATTTGCTTTCAAACTCAACCCATCCATCGGAATAGGTCTTTCTCTTATTTGACCGACGTTTCGGAGCGCCATTTCCCGGGACCGTCGGTTGTAGGAATACTCTTGTGATGGGCGCAAACCCGCGCTGCTCTAAGAAAGACCGTAAAGCAGAGGGCCGAAGGTATGGTGGCAATGAACTCAGGTAGATGACGCCGGGCTTCGATTTGGACTTCTTGGTCGGTTTTACCGGCTTGGTAATGAGTGGCTTCTTGGTCTTCGAAGGCTTCGGGGCTGTCAGGTCGAGATAGTTGTCCTCCTCCCCCTCTACTTCGTCATTCTCGTCGGAGGCTTCGTCTTCACTGGGCTCTGATTGTTTGCGCGCTTTTCCTTTCACCTTGGGCGCCTCCTCCTCCTCAGATTCCTCCTCGTCAGACTGATCGGATTGGAGACCGAACAGATCTTGGGTGTCTGCAGTTCGGCGCCGCTTCACATTCCGGCCTTTGCTCTTCGCCGCGTTCTCCTCGGAGTCATAGCCGCGATCACTCTGCTCTTCTTCATCCTCGCTCGGAATATCGAGAAACTCGTTATGCTTGCGTGTAGTCATTTTGTAGTCGTTACTAAAGAAGAGAAGAAGAGAAAGCAACGGCGAGTTGCGGTCCCGAACTTTTTTTTGTTGTGGTCCGTGCGGAGACCCACCGCCACGATGGAAATCCAGATAGTTCCAACTGCAAGTTGTGTAGATGCTAAGGTACTGGGAATATATCTGGGCTCTACTGGAATTAATATGTAGAATGATTGGCTTTAGAAGTATGAGAGTAAATGTTTATTCAATTGGTATCGGTATCAGCAGGGGCAGATCTATCATGCCCAACATATGTGTAATCGGTGTATCTTCAACGGTAACTATCACCAAAAAGCTCAATAGCTCTCGTATGCCTCAAACAAAAGAGAGATAGAAAATAACCAGAACGCCAAGCATGGGAATCAAAGGCCGAAAAGAAGCCCAATCGACATGTAAAGTAAAACAAAAACAATCGATCTATCGCTAAAAGCGTTCACCCTTGAGCTATATGCGATCATATGCAGCGAGAAAGGTAAAGGCTTCGCTCAACGCGAGAGACGTAGGAAACCACGTTTCGGGAGAAGGATAAATATGGGTACCCCAGAAGTGCCAATATTTGCTAACTCGAGACAAATTCTTTGGATAGCCGGGGGGTCGGACGATTCTCAGTAACTGTGTTAGGAATGGTCACCAAGGAAGACATGATCATGGTGTCGACACTGGGTGATCCTTTTCAAGATTTCGAGGGAAGATGTTGTATCTGGCCGGGTCTTTAAATTCCGAGTGACCACTTTAATCGCTCGTAGACGAAGAATGCAGTCGCACTCATTGGTACAATCTTGATGTACCCGATTGTTAATCCGACCCAGAACCCGCGGAATCCTCGCTCAAGCCAGACCTTCCGGCCAGTCTCAAGGATTCCCATTCGATGGCCATCACCAACTGCGCCACCGACCTGCATCCGTCGTCGGACGACCTCAAGTGGGTATGAGAATGTTTGCGCTACCAGGCCGGCCACCGCACCAGAGAAAAGTTCTGCTGCAGCCGTGAGCTGGGGATGTCGCGACCCCTTCTTCGGCTTGGTCTCTGAATCTGGGATTGTGGTGTACTTCGAGACAGAAGGGTAACGAAGCCAATCGCCCACTGTATCATGCGTCAAGAACGACACACCGGCATAAGGGAGCATGCCGAGGATGGTGGGGCCGAAACCACGGTAAAAGTTCGCAATGCCGGACCGAGGAACAACCTGGTTAACTGTTGACGAGACATTCTCGGCGACGGCAGCGCCTGCAGATGCCTGTTGAGTGCCTGCGGCAGCTGTTGCTGTAGCACTGGAAGATGGGGGTGTGATGCGCTCGCGGTATATTTGTTTACAGATATCGGTCAAAGATGATCGGGATGTGCGTTTCGTTTCGAAGGCCAATCGCACGCGGATCAGTTCGAGCGGATATGTGAAGAAGACAGAGGTGATGCCAGCCAGACTGCCAGATACCAAACGCCGGACTGCAGTCTCTTGTTCGGGCGAAGCAATTATAGTGGCACGGATTTGTTCGTAGGCAAGGAATTTTATGGCAGCGTATGGAAAGATACGAAGGAGGGTGGCCGAGTGGCCCTTATATAGGCCTCGGGATCCTTCATAGCGTTTGATATCGCTAATGGCAGCGAGAAGTCCAGACCAGCTGCCCGTATATTTTGCGAACTGCGGGTTCGATGCCTGGAAGAGAATCTTTACACGATCGAGCGGTGCCACGACTGTTTTGGCCTATATTTTCATCAAAGACATTGTCAGTAATCTTATTTCTCAAGTGAAACGAGTAGCAGGTGGTAGGTTCTGCTTCCACCTGCATATTAATCTTCGCGTACTCACCGCACAGCCTGCGGCTCCTCCTGCCAAACCACTTCGTAATACATAGTCGAGACTTTTCTTCTGAACGGGCTTATTGCCTATAGTCTTCTGTTCTTCTGGTTGGATGTATTGGCCACTCGAGCCGCCTGGGATCGGCGGCGAGGAGGCTCGTTGGTGTGCGATCCCGCTCATCGGAGACTTGGAATGCGGACTGGTATCCGCGCCTGAGTGAAGGTAGTTGCGTGGTTGGGGGAGAATGTCGGAATGAGTGTGGGCATGATCTGGGAGTCCCGTCGACATGAGAGAGAAGGAGGGAGGCGCAAGTGTGCGCTGTGTGCGGCCGAGGCGCACCGAAGAAGAGGGTCTGGGGAATAACGGTCTTCCCCTCGTGATCACTCGGCGATATTTTTGGGAAAAGTCGAGTCGGGTTACCGGACAATCGTCGGGAAGGGGGACAAGGTAAAACAATAATACCACGAGAACGACAATATAACCAGATCGATTGACAGTTATTTACTGCGAAAGAAATGGCTAGAAAGGAGAAATGAAGGTGGAAAATGAAGGAACAAGAGTCAAAGAGAGACAGTCTGGAGGCAAATGCCCATCCACCAACACTGACGTCTTTTGCCGTGGACCTTCGGCGTACAGGCCTGACATGCCGATACCAGCCGCACCCCGCGTGTAGCCGCTTAATTACCATACGAATACAAAAAATACACGGGTGGCGGGAAGCGGGCCCCCAACGAGTCCCGAACAACCGAATGGTCAGCGATGGCAAGACGGCAATAATCGGCGAATTGTATACTGTAGAGTTCTATATGCGTGCATTTCTATCGGGTTTCTGGGAGTATGAAAACAAGAGAGAACAGAAAAATACAACAGACCAGGAAACAGTAGACAAAACACAATTAAGCAATCGTGATGAGATAAACCACCGACTCCTTTCCCAACGCAGATGCACGGAATGTACACAGTTCAACAAAACCTGGAAATGTTACAAAATCGTGGTCGCATGATCTCCAATAAAATAAGAGAATCAAAGTATTGAAAGATGAGAAGAAAACTTGGGGGTTGGAGGAGATCAGAGCAAGATCAAGTGCCCCTCAAAACCCAAATTATCCAAATCATCCTCGCCGGGAGCCTTGACGAGTTAATGCTTTGCCTCGCGTCGCCTTGGTCTCGCGAGTGTCATCGGTATTGCGTTTCTGACGTTTGGCAGGTCGGTCAGGGTCCACGTGAAGATGACCAGTTTCGTTCATGGCGGTTGTATTGCTCCAGCGAAGACAGCGAAGGCTGTGCTCATTCACATCAACGTAAGTTTTATTCCGTGTGGTGACCCGCTTCGTAGGCATATCCTCGGATTCCGCACGCTCGCGAGAGTCAGCCAGATATTCCTGTCGGTTCTTCATGTACTTGATGATATGATCCTTCTGGAGTTGGAGCTCTTTCATAAGCTTGCATTCGCGGTTGCCCCGTGGTTCCAACCATTTCATCAGTTGTTCGACCGATTCTGGTTCCTCATAATAACCCCATTCCCGAGCATTTGACAGATGAGTGGATCCTTCTTCGCGCTTCTTACGCTCAGCGGGGGTGGTCTGGAAGTGCTTATGGTATACTTTGCGCTGCTCGTCAGTCAAGTCGATGAAGCCCGCACGCTCCATGTCGTCAGGCCCTTGGACCCAAAGTCGGCCGTTGGCATACCGAGCCTCGGAAGTCGAACTATCTGGCATGCCTTCGCGGGGCATCGCGTTGCGTTCAAACCACCAGTAGCGATTGCAGAAGCGATCCAATCCTAGACAACGCGTCCGTGGGCAATCGGCCTCGCGGAGGTCGTTGTCAACCGTATCAATTTCTTCTTGAAGCTTGTCGATTTTAACTTTTTGGTCTTCGATCTTTTTAAGAACCTTCTGGTATTGCTTGGAGCCCTTGGGCTGCTTGGCAAGTTGCTCTTTGCGTTCTCTCTCAATATCTTGCTTCCGTTTGCGCTCGATGGCACGGTCAACACCGCCACGGAGTGAACGAGGTCGAGGCGTATCTTCATCTTCCGTATCTATAGGCATCTCGGAATCACCTTCGAGAGTAATCTTAGAATCATCTATGCCATCAAGCTCGGGTACAGGCGAAGGCGATTTTTCGGTCTTTTCGTTCTTCTCGTTCTTCTCTGGTTCTGGTTGAAGGGCCTTCCGGTCCTGATGAAGCTGGCGAAGTTCAACAAGTCTAGCGACCCAGGTTAGTATTTATTGGTTATGTGAATCCCAGCCATCTTTGTACTTACGCTGCCTTGCGTGCTTTCTGGTGTTCAATTTTCACCTTTCGGAACTCAGTCATCTGGTTGCTGCACTCCTCCAGATAGTTCCGAATGGCCTTGGTTTCTAGACTGAGCAGGGTAATAATCTGCAAAGCCTTGACACGCAGGTTGATGTCGAGAGTGCTGTACTGTTGCTGAGCTGTCTTCTGATTCGGCTTTGCATCAAGCGGTGCGAGATGCTTGAGAATTTCGTTGCAGATACCCTCATATCGAGGGCGAACAGATAACTGATGCAAAAGACCAATCATCACTAGCTCCCATCCACCATTTCGGAAGTCCCGTCGACGTAACCGATCAATCCATCCATAGTTAGTGAACATTTCTGCCGCGCGGTGGATCTGAATATCTTGCTCCTCTTCTTCGTCAATTTGTGTTTTCAGCGTCTCCAGCTCTTTCTTGGCTAGGCTTCCTCGGGTAGTCATCCGCCCAGCAGATTCCTCGGGCTCTTCCTCTTCCTCTTCCTCGTCATCCTCGTCTTCTTCTTCCTCGGACTCATCGGATTCTTCGGCAGGGAAGTCAGGAAGGTTGATCTGAACAGCGCCATTTTCGTTTTCCGAATTTACAAGTTTCTTCAGAATGGCGCAATGCAATTCGACGAAGAGCTCACAGTCCATTTCCTCCGAAGAGAAACGCATAGCTTGCAGGAAATCATCAAAAGTGAATGAGTCGATCTGGAAAACCTCACAGTAAACATTGAGGGTATCCCAAGTCTCCAAAAGCAGCCCAACGGAGTCGGGCTCCAGGTCATCCGGCAAGAGATCCTCCGCTCCATCGTCATCCGACTCGCCCACCATCATAAACTTCAGAGTCGGACGATGCTTCTCATCTCGGCAGGGCGGAAGCTCTAGGTCTTCCATCGGATAACGGATCGGCGGAGGGGATGGAGCTGTCGGCTCGCTCTTGACGGCCACAGAAGGTGGGTGCATTTTCTTGTCACCGACCAGCGGTGGCTTCGATGGGCGTAGGGGGTTGTTCGGAAGCAAGAATGAGGGATTGCCGTTGAGTGACCGTTGATACTCCTCGTACTGCGCCTGGCTAGATTTTGCCAAATCTTGATTAGACAACTTGGATTTTTGTCCTTTCGTCGCAGGCTTGAGGGCTGGCAGTTGCTGGGAAGAGAAAAAGCCGAAATACCCGTCTTGGTCTGCCTTCTTTAAGGCTTTCTTCTCTGCGACCTTCGAGCCATACTGCAAATGTTTGGGGACTTCGGTTGAAATTTTATATTCTTCGGCAATTGAGGGTTTCACTAGCCAAGGAGCACCAGTCCAGGATTCACGAGTGACATTGTGCTTGATGAATCCCCGTAGCATCAGCTTAGTGAAAGCCTTCCGGTCGCGAGTTATGTGGTTCTGGTCCAGTAACGCCTCCTCGTTCGGGCGATCGAGGATCTTAACTAGATATCTAGCAAAAGCTGGTGTTTTGATAGTCCCATCAGCAAATAGTTGCTCGGCGAAATTTGCTTTATCCCTAATAATTCCATGTAACCTGGTGGTATCGTCCAACAGGATCAGTACATTTTCTCCGGGATAAAAGTCAGACTTGAATTCCTGGAGTCAGTTTATTAGTATTGTGGTCAATTCCAGCGATAGTGTGTTCCTCTTACATCATAAATCTCGTCCACTTTCGAAAAATTGCCGTCAGTCCATGCCCAAAATTATCATATCGAATACGAAAACTTACCCAGATTGTCGACCCTTGAGACAGTAGAAAACTGAATCCGACGCAATATTGGCTCTCTGAGGGCTTCTGGAAAACTGCTGTTCACCTCGCGCGATTCCTCCATCTAATGCCGATGAGTATCCATTAGTAACAATAAAACCGCGCATGGCAGGGTCTATGACATACCTCACTGCGCATTGCCTCAAAGAAGTTCAAACCAGAATGTCCCGTAATTTCACATATAAATCGACGTTGCTTATAAAAATCCATTCGGGAAAGGTAGGCTTCATAGCTCGTGAAGACCTCGCTGGTTTCTGGGACGACCCAGACCTACAGTGCCTTGTCAATCGTGGGATCCTTCTGAGCTTCTCATGCGATATAGATACCTCGGAGTTGTCATCGTGAATCACGGGTCGTGGGAGATATATGACCGGCTTCCTTTTGAAAAAGACCTAAATCGTGGTGTCAGTCGCGCGTATCCACCAAAGAATAGCTGCAGTTCCACGTCCCGGGTCCTTTGTCGAGGTTTGAATCGGGATATGTAGCATGACATACCATTGTCTTTTGATTGAAGTACAGGCACGCGTCAGTCTACCAGAGACGACCGCGACCGAATTTGAGTACTATTTGACCAGCTAAATAGTACACGATATGATCAGCCAACAGGTCCGATGTATAGGTATTGAATATATGCGATAGGTATGTATCTTGTGCCACGCGCACCAAGATATCCGAACGGAGCCGGGTGGGTTGTGTCGAGATCGGGCCACACTTTTGATGGGAGGGGAGGACGAGGAGATCGAAGCGAGGCGACTCGGAAGCAGTGGAGAACAAAGATAGAAGTAAACTCGCGGACTTACCGAGAGTAAACGCGTCGTAATGATGCAGGTTAATACCAACAATTCCGAAACGGAGGGGCGGTGGTTGGGAGCGACGAAAGTAAAGAAGTCGTGGCAGGGCAGGGGAAAGTAGAAGAGAAAGTTGGAAGTGCCAAAAGAGAAGGTAAAAAGCGCTGAGGAGCGGTCGATCAACCGCGCCGGAGCGGCGGACGCTGATTGGCGGAGAGGAGGAGCAGGGCGGGAGCAGAAAGTCGTTTTCCACTTTTTCCACTTTTCGCCCGGCAGACCTCTTTGCGCCCTCCGCGGCCGACTTCTGCTACCCTCAACGCGTTGTTCATCCACCACACCCCCATCTATATATGTATTTACCCTCGTTCGAATCGCTGGATTTAGGAGATTTCAATGGGAATACATTCGACCCATGGATCCCTTTATTATCGCTTGTTTCATCCAACTATCAAATACGTTTGCGAGGTGCCTTTGTTGAAACCTAGTCTAGATGGCTAACTATGCCCATAATGCAATTCCAAATTCTCGAATTATTCCACCACCACAATGTCGTATATGAACTATACCGGTGATTGAACAATCAAAGGCCACTACTATCTATGAGTCTCTTGTAACGCACCAACCAATCGATGCCCTATTTAAACACAGCGAGGTTTTGTCCTACAATCAATCTACCAACCCTTGGTCAATTTCCTTTGTTTTCCTTTCTTCTGCTTTTGGGTCTGCTTTGATTTCATATTTGAGTACAGCATCTACTCCTCTATCTATCGGCATTGTGACAAAATCTTATTTACCTGCTTGCTCGCCTGAGGTTGACCCGCTAGGGTTACTTAACTAGAAATTCTCGCATTTCTGCACCTTCTCACAAATTTTTTCCCAGTAGGAGGTAAACACGCAGCGAAATATGTATCAACCCTCTTTATTTATAGACTAGTTCAATCAGGCCTTGATATCAATCATCAGCGTTCGCTTAGTTCCGCCTTCAAGCTGAGCTGCCGTCCCCGACGCTTAGCCATCTGATATGCTACATTTGCTACCCCACGATGTAGCTCAAGAAAGCTTGGCCGTATCCGTAGATTCAATGGTATTCTGTATCATGCGTCTTCTGTAAATCAGTCGTTTGGTTCTTGAACTTCTAGTTGTGGCTAATGGATTTCGCACAATATAGTGAAATTTCGATACCAACCAATTGACCATATCATCTGTAACCTATAGTGAACAACAAAGTTCTAGAAAATGGCGATTAAATTTGCTCTATTGCATTTTCCTGCTGCTTGTCACTATTTCTAGTCTCTGTATCCAATACACTTTAGGCAAGAATCTTGTAATGGCCTGCTATAGTGAAAGTCGCGTGTGTTTTTACATATCTTTCAGAGCTCCGAGCTCCGATAGTAGTCGCAGTTTCGCAAGCTAGCAAACACGCGCGTCTTGATAGGTAAGGCAGTACACTGAGTCTTTTGAGGCAAAAGGAAAGATTCTCCCAGACTTGATAGGGATCAAACTCGTGGTCGAGTCTTCATTTTTGCGTTCAGGTGACCTCGTCTGAAGCCGCAGCCACTTAAACTACTCTGCTACTAGTAGTAGTACTACCTAGTGGTGTAGTTGAATTACTAACCTTAGTATTTTGGAAATTAGGTGGTTTGACAGAAATTTTTTTTAATACCAATTTTGTTGCAGCCCTGCTACCCTCTCTATGTGCTCCATATATATCCAGGTGACACTACTAGTAAAAGGTCATACTATGACCTTTGTTCCCGAACATCAGATGGCATCTGATGATGTATATTAATGTAATATTTAATATTCAATGAGTAAAAGGCGCGTCTAATAGACGAAAGATCTAAATATTCTACCGGTAAATTTAACTGATTAAGTATTCCTCCGATCTGTGACGCGCATTCGTATTTAGCCCGCGTTCCGCACTTGCATGGATTTCATGGGGTGGCTCTAGCCTTTCTGGGAATAGCGCAAAATAGACTCCGTGGTTGGGGTGGGTCGGATCCACGTGGAACGGATTACATCATCGTTTACAATGCTCCTACAAGCTACAGTGAGGAATGAGGTGAACAAATATCTAATATTAAGACTGAGTTGTATGACGTTTTGAAGCTATATTTTCTACCTAGAACCCGGTCTATGCGGTGAAATAAACCACCATGAATCCAATCCAGCTTCCGACAACGCCCAGCGCGGAATAACTGCTCATGAACATCAGGGGCAAAAATTGCAGTCGCTCGAATCCGAAGATCAACTGGTGAACCAGCGAGCAGTACAAGATCAAAGGAATTGAGAATGTGAGGTAGAGTAAAGCAAGTCGGTCGAACACGAAAATTCGCGGTCGCTCTGGGACCGGCGCGACCCGGTCAAAGACAAAAAGGAAGAGAATTAGCCAGAGCACAGTATAAACGGTCTTGAGCGGAAATTCAGCGGCTGTAAATAGCAGTGGGAAAAGTGAGACATGGCCAGCAACAGCCAATGGCCGGAACGCGCTGAAGTAGCGACGGTCCTTGAGCGCAATCAAACTGAATGGTATAATGACCAAAAGGATCGCCTTTTCGTGGACGTGCCAACCAAAGAGGAAGGATGCATATCCACAGAGAGTCACTGCTCCCACAAATGTTTCCCAGTTTGGGCCCGAGTGGAACCAAAGCTTCACAAGAGGGATCTGTACTAAATTAGTTTTTGAAGCGGATTTTCCGGAATGGGATTCATACAAGTTGGAAGATAAATGTGAGCAAAAAGGTCTGCCCACTTGTGACCTCTGGGAGAACTGCAAAAGACGTATCACCAACAAGTCCACGGGTGACACTGCTGAGAGCGTCTTGGTTTACCGATAGCCCCAAGCGCGGCGCCACTGAGAAGCAAGTCAACAAATCATATGTCAAGGGGAAAGGGGATGTGTGAACGTACGAGGAATCAAAGCACGATCAGTAAAAGAGTACATGGCCCAGATATTTGGCGCCCAGTACGCATGGCATAAACCTCTCGAAAAAGGGAAGAGGCGGTCCTTGAGCTGTAATAGCTGGCCCCAATGCACAAAGGGTCCGAAAGCAATTCCGAATACACCGACCACACAGACTCCAAGCTTGATAATATTGAAGAATCGAGGTCGGAAGACGTTCTTGGGGTCAAGACAGTAGAAGCGGCCCAGGTACACAAAATAAGCGAGTGCAAGATAAAGGTAGATGTGTTTCAAACAAAGTAGAATAGCGAAGAGAATTCCACTATAGAGAAGGGTCGACTGCTTGCGTGCCAAGACGATGGACAGGATCAATATCCCATACAAGAATCCATTATACTGAAAATGAATGTGGTCGATGATAAGGAGACCTGGGGAGAGGAGGATGGAGAGAGCAGCCACATGCGCCGCTTGCTTGTCCCACGAAGGAGCCGATTTGACATATCTAGTCACAAATTGAAACCATTAGCCCGAATTATTCTCTTTCCCTGTTGATCATTTTGAGACAAAATAGCAGGTCTGTCTTACCGGCTCAATGCAAACACTAAGACCAGCTCAGTCACGATCACGGTGGCACGCTGGAAGTAGACCGTCTCCCAAGAATCATATCCTAGATTCTGGACAAGTAGCATTTTCGGGTCGACATATGCGGCCAATTGCGACATCAGCCATTCGAAAGCTGCGAAGAACGGGGGATAATCGAGGGTCCATTCCGAGGTTTTCTGCCCTGGTGTCAATAATAACAAAGCAATGCAAACTACGAATTGGGCAGGTGTAATGACGAACCTCATAGTACCAGTCCTGTATAGGAAGCGAATGTGTGATAGCAAGCCAATTTCGGTGTACTTCAAAGTCGGTCGACTTGCTTTAAACATCGCAACACTGTTAGATCTCGCCCGAGGGGTAAAAGTGGGAGCGCGCGACTCACTATGCGGGGAATAGCAGCACCTTGAAGGCTGCTGCAACGATGGCGCATTGCGCCAATGAAGGGTAAAGCTCAGGCATTGCGCATTTTCCGAACTCCGGCAATTGCAAAGCAAGTGTGTTCAAGCAGTGCAAGTACAAGTTGAAGTGAATGCGGCCGGATCAAAAAAGCGCAGCTCCTCCGCAGTCACGTGTCTACATGCGGAGAACAAATCAGGAGAGAAGGCCAGGTATCAACAGGAGCTAGCTAATCCCTCCGCATGGACTTCTCGGACGTCGGCGTGCGCCACACCATTCTCAACAGTATCCAGCTTCACCACTTCTTTGACGTCTCTCCCTCGGCTGCTGCCATCGCCAAGGAAGCCCGACTCTGCGTAATTGCTATCGTTGTTGGGTGGATCACCACTCGCGTCGTCTCGAGTCTCTGTGAACGTCCCCGGAAATCTTGCGATTGCGACTCGACCCATCATCGAAGAGTTCCGGAAGATAGATAATTTTGAATTGGAATATATTGTTCGAACAGGCTTCCATTGGACTTCTTTGCCCACGGTTATTTCGCGCTTTGATCGCCCCGCCATAATGAAGACTTTCGCTTCCCTTGCCCTATTTGCTGCTGGGGCTACTGCTCAGATTATCAAAAGTGCTAGCTTTGGATATGACAAGACGTATCTAACCCCGAGCTACTACATTCTTGGATTTATTAGGCGCTAACATCCATTGTCAGGATCTCTCCCACACGAGACACTATCCCAGGATGGAATATTGGCGGAGAGGGTAGTGACCCTCAGATTGTGAGTAAATATTTTGAAATTTCATGAAGCATGACGCTAATTTCTAAAATAGCTATCCAACAAACTCATCCTGACTCCTCCCTACCCTGGAAACGTCCGTGGATCGGCCTGGGCACAGAATCCGTACGTTTAACGCCTCTACCCTGATTTGTGGATATAATCTGAACAATACAAACAGCAATACACAGTCGGAATGGAATGCCGAGTTCCAATTTCGTGGCAGTGGTCAGGAACGTTCAGGGGGTAACCTGCAACTGTGGTACACAAAAGATGGACAAACTCGTGTTGGCACTTCGAGCATCTATACTGTGGGCCAGTTTGACGGATTTGCCCTCGTTATTGACACGCATGGCGGACGGGTAAAGTCTTTCATAAATTTGGGTGTTGGGCAATTCGCTAACAAATAACCAGGGAGGAAGCATTCGGGGATTCTTGAACGATGGGACGACGGACTATAAGAGCCACCGCAGTGTCGACAGCCTCGCCTTTGGACACTGCGATTATGCATACAGAAATCTCGGACGCCCATCGGTTGTGAAGCTGAAGCATACCAACTCAATTTTCGAGGTTACCGTGGACGATAAGGTCTGCTTTTCCACTAGCAAGGTATGTTCCCAAACCCAACAATGCCGTATGATGGCCCCTTTCTAAAGTACATTAGGTTGCTCTCCCCTCCGGAAACACCTTTGGTATCACAGCTGCCACCCCCGAGAATCCCGACTCCTTTGAGGTGTTCAAGTTTGTGCTAGAGTCCGCCGCTGGCCAGGGCCAAACTATCCCTTCAAACCAAGGCAGCACTCAGCAGAAGCCAGTCGTGAACCAGGAGCAGGTCCAAGAATCTATCCCAAACCCATCCACTGGTAACACTGTCTTGGACCACGCAATCGCTGCTCAATTTGTGGACCTGAATGGCCGTCTCCAGCTCACCAACAAGGCAACCACAAACATCCTCCAGGATCTGAAGGGACAGGCATCTAAGAACGATGCGCGACAAACAGAGCTATTGCAGAAGCTTGCTTCGAAAGACCAAGTTGCTGCGCTGGATGCCCGGCTCCAGCGCATCGAGCAGCTTCTCCAAAATGTCCAACGTGATCTTGAAGGCAAGGACTACAGCGGACGTTTCAACCAACTCCACGACACTCTCCGGACCTCTCATCTTAGCCTGAGTGAGAGCTTACAGGGAAGTCTGCTGAGCGGTAAGTTGACATGATCACCTTGAAGTGGAGAAGAAAAACATTGACTGACAATGATTTGTTAACAGCCATCACTGCGGCCACCCCTCGCATGGGATTCTTCATCTTCATGGTTATCGCCTTCCAGGTTGTCCTTGCCATTTCCTACGTCGTGTATAAGCGCCGCCGTGCAAACATGCCAAAGAAGTTTCTCTAGATATGGGAAACTGCAAATAATTGGATGCGACCTGAATTTGAATAGCGGGATTTCGTCCAACCTTGCATTTCTATCTGCGAGCCCAGAATGTGTGATTTTGTTCTTGCGTGTCCTTTATTAGCTTGATGTATGTTCAAGGCGCTCGGCCATGTACGCTGTTTCGGATCATTAATGTAAAGTAACGAATTTACAACTGCTGCTTCGGTTTCACTTATATCCACCTACTGTAGAAACGTAGTACAAGTATCTGTCGAAAGCTATCCATATTTCCTAGTAGTGGTTGTCATGAATGATTGACGAAAGAAACAATAAATTCCCTGGCCTATGCTAATAATAATACATGCAGATTCTTCGAACAATGCGCCATATCCATGCTTGTCAAATCACTTTCACAACTTGAATGTTGGAAAGGAAAACATAAAAGAAACTGATAAACCAGGGTCCGAGATAGTACTTGTACTGGAAACGGCCGATACCTATGAACACTCCGACAAGGGGCGCAAAAAGGAAATAAGAATAATAAGAAAAAGAACCTGGGGAAATATCAAATGCAAAACTCATCAGCCGCTAACAGCGGTGATGAACGGAATCTGGAGTCAAATGCTCTCAATTAAAACGCCTTAACCGTGACCACGTGCAGAAATATTCTTTGAAAATGCGCCTGTTCCGAATGTGTGTGTGTGTGTGTGTGTGTGTGTGTGTGTGTGTGTGTGTGCTTAATGGGGAAAAAGGGGAAGATGTTCTCTGAACCAGAAATGTCGTTTCTGACAAGCAGTAACAAAGCAAAGAAGAGAAATGGTGATGGATGCATGACTGTGCAGGTGGCAGAGGTTGCGAGCCGCTGCTAAAAATTAGCACCATATGAATTTGGTGCGTCATAAAATAGTGCAAGTCTTAATGGCTCTTTCATGCAAATGATTTAATCGGATTCAGCATGTTGGCGTTTTAGAGCCCGTTCCTCCGTCTCAAGGGAGGGCTCGGATTCAGCATATGATCGCTTCTTCATCCTGGTTTCTCGGGAAGAACCAGGAGTTTGAGGTGTGGCATTCAGGTCAGAATTAGGACCGGTGGATTTCCGGGTCACCCGGGTAGAGACCCTGGGGGACTTGGTGGTGGGACGAGAACGAGATTGTCTACGAGAAGCTGGAGCAGAGCGGATTTTCGGTCGGGAAGCAGTTCCTGGCGCAGAAGAAGGTGCCGGTGAGCCTTCTCCATCGGCCTTGGGTGAGGTAGCCTTTTGGGAAGTTCCCAGATCGCTTGGTTCATTTTGCTCATAGCCAGACGGGGTGTGCTCAGACGCCACGCTGGCAGGTTGGTCACTCATTTCAACGGGCCTGCCATGAGCAAGGCCAAGAAGAGACGAAGCTGCGTCGTATGTGGCAAGATTGTATCTTCCTGAATCATGATTTTGGAGGAGATTTTTCATACCAGCCCGAAGTTGAGGTGCCGGGTTGGCAATGTCAGCAAGAGAGACCCCATTTTTGGTGAAGTGCTCTATCGCCAACTGTCTAGCGAGATCAAGCATGGTATTCTCCAGCTGTTTCTGGCGTTTTTCTTCATCGCGCTTCTTGTTGAACTTGGCCGTGGAAAGGAAGTCCAGGACGATCTCACGAGAACCGACGTCATCCTCCCGTGCATTGAAATCCTCATCCCAGGTTTGCTCTGGATCCCACTTGTGGGAGAGGGTCGTCGCTTTCTTTGGACGGCGAGGTCGACGTTCTTGCACTCGACCATCAACATACTTGGTGATCACCAAGTCATCTGAAGTAACATGGTTGGGACAAAGCCAGCCTTCGTAAGGGTTAGGGGGCTTGGCCATGGGCGGGTCCAAGCAGTCTAGGTGGAAACGAGATTCACAGTAATCACAACGGATGATGGGACGTGTACCCTCAGAAGACAGGCCACACTTGTTACAGAGGATGACATGCCCGTTCTCCATCAACTTGGTTAGGTTGGGGTCGTCGTAAAGAGGCGTCCTGTTGCAGTGGTCCTTGTCGGCCTTTGGTGGCTTAGTCAGCCTCGGCATGGTGGGGACGGATTTGTAGAAGGAATGGGTCCGCTTGTCCTCTGGCGGATACTGAGTGTTGCTGCGGATCTCTTCGCCGACGCCCTCGAAGTAGTCCTTGATACCCTGAGGCGGGGCGAATGAAGTCTTCTTGCGCTTGTGTTGGCCCCAGGCGATGGCAGTGGTGAGGCTGTTGCGCACGTTGCAAGTATCACAGAACCAGTCACCCTTCGGCGGATTCTTCTTGTCTACCCGGGGTCGCAGGCAGTCGAAGTGGAAAGCATTTTCGCAGGTATCACAACATAGAAGATCACCTTCTTCATCGCAGATGGCGCAATAGTCGGTGTTCTCCGGGACGTTACTAGAAGTTCATGTCAGCTAAGGGAATCCACTTTCCGCTATCTTCTCTTTTGGGGGGTTTTTTTTTTCTTTTTCTTTCTTTCTTTTCTTAAAAAGAAAAAGGCAAGCAAAAGATTATAGCACGTACATGGCATTTGGCATTTGTCGAGGTTTGTAATCGCCAGCCCAAGAATTCTCATGGTCGGAATAGCAGGAATTGGAAACATCAGACTCGGCATCAGAAATCGTAGTATCCAGGGACAGCGAACGTGCTCTGCGAGCACCTGGTTTTTCTTTTTCTTTCTCTTTCTCTTTCTGCTTCTCACTTTCATTCTGCACTGGCTTTTCTTTCGCCTTCGAACGTTCTTTCACAGTGCGCTTCCGCAGGGACTGAGCCTGAGCCGCACCGGAGGGAGAAGCCTCCGGTGTAGTGATGGCCCCAGAGACGGCAGCGGCCCTGGGCGTAGATAGCATACTTTCGTCTTGCTGTTCGATCTCGTGGGAGTAAGGGTGCTGGATGGCATCAGGCTGTCCTCGCTGAGGACGAACCGAGCTACTTTCAGCCAGAGTCTGGTCGGACTTGGCGTCTTGAGCAAGACGAGCTCGTTTTTCTCTAAGGTTGCCTTCTAGAGTGGGGTCTGCTTCCCATTCACGTCGACGCTTGAACGAGTTTTCATTTACTCGGCACGGCTTTTTTGCCCGCTTGAGTGGTGCAGTATTCGTTTTGCCGCTGAGAAATGCTTCCTCAAGTTTAGGTCCACTGGTGTCTCGGTAGATATCTGCTCTGGTAAATGTAGCAAACTCTGGCTCAAGAGATTTGGCCGATGACAAACTTGAATCAGTGGGGGAACCAGGACCAGCCAGAAGGCGTGCATTCTCCGCAGCATAAGTCTTGTACCATTTATTTGCCTCCTCTGTAGAGTGACGTAGCATAGTCTGGAGAGCAAGTTCGAGATTATGATCTCTCTCCTCATTGCCGATGTTGTAGATCAGCGATAACTTGAAGTCGTCACCTGAGACGTCGGACCAGTAATGCACTAGACTCAAAGCAACTTCGTCATTCATGTCAGCAGAGCGAGTCACTGCCCCTTCAAGAACTCGCTTTAGCTGGTTGACATCGTACTTCTCCGATCTTGGGATTGGAAGAGAATTTAGAACGGCGAGATAGTCTGGTCTGACGATTTGTTGATGGTTGGGTGCCATATCATCAGCCAAAGTCGCAACTGCTGTGGCAGGAGGGGACTCGGTTTGCTGTAGATGGCGATGAGTAGCTGGGAGATGAGAGTGAGGGACGGTGAGGTGGGTGGTTGGAGCGGTTAAAGTGAGAACAGGATTGTCGATTTCCTCTAGGGGTGTATCCAGAGGCGAGTTGGCTGTTGAGTGAAGGGAGGAGTGAATGGAAGGCTGTGCGGAAGGTTGAATAGATTGATGAATGGAAGGAAAGGCAGACTGAGGGTCAACTGCCTCGGAAACTGGAGTTGCAAGGTTGGTTTCATTGATGTCCTCGGCGTCCGTGTCTTCCACCTCCATCACCACACCCTCCACGGCGGTCTTAACGGCTGCCGTAGCCTCAACTCCACTCATAGATTCTTCATAGTCGCCACGCAATATTTCGGTTGCAAGAGCTTCCTCCTCTGCAACGGGTGTGATTGGAGTATCCGTTGTAAGGTCTTCGTCGTCGTCGGTGCGCGAACCTAACTTCAAGGCGCGTTTTATGCTACTTTTCGCGGCCTTCAAGCGAGGCTTTAGCCCAACACTTTTGTACTCCGCAGGAGACGGATATTGACCGATCGGCTTCATTGTTTGAAGATATTTGTTTTCGGCGCAAGCAGAGTCGTCGTCGTTGTCTTCGGCGGCATTCACCCAAGATGGGCGCGCGAGTGCACGTTCAGGCTCTTCCCATGCAGAGACCTCGGGCTGCGCGTCAGGCAGTATCACGGTCGCATTGCCCGAAGAGTTCGAGTCGACGCGTTTCTGACGCGGGTTTTTCTTCTGGAGCTTGCGAGGTTTCGCGGGTTCAGCAGGTTGCGAATTATTAGCCCGCCGACTGGCGGACCGAGTAAAGTAGCCCATCGCGGTAGGCGGAACCGCCTTGCTAGGGTTAGCGCCCATGCGCCGGTCTCCACAGTGCCCTAACGGCGAGGGAATGTTTTGGTCGACGAGAGACCAAGAAATGAGTCGAGGGTATCTGGTCTTGAGGAAATCTTCTGCCAATTTCTTGCGTTTTGGTCTTTTGTTGTTTGTGTTCGCAAAAAACGAGGCAACACTGCCGTATTGCCTCGGTTTGCTTTCAGTTTAGACTGTAGTGTGAAAGCAAGAGCTTGACTCGATGAAGACTAAAGGATGAATGAAGTCTGGGAAATCGAATAACTCGTTTGAAATAAAAACAAAGTGAGGGAAGAAGATGAATGAAAGATGGAGGAGAGTGAACCTCGGTGCTGGGACCTCAGTCACTCTCTGCCTTAGATGCATTCACTTACTCTAATGTATAATAACTAGTGCATTCACTCACTTCAGTACATTACTGATGATACTCAAGTGACTCACTCACCTGCCTTTTATTGACCAAGCTTGCCTAGTGAATGCTGCCTACTGGCATTAATAGTATTGATTGTAGCATATGAGTATCTCCCTTGGAATTTACGAGGGTTGAAATAGGGAAAGCGAGCTTTGCACTGGCAACGTCTTTATTCTGTAGTTTTATCGCTCAAGGCCTCTCTTGTAGATAATTACATGACAGCACTCAAAAGCTATAAGAGACAGACCCGCGAATACTCCAACCCACACATTGCTCACTTGTTGGATACAATATCAGGATCCACAACGAGAGATTTCGTCGGTTGACTTCATACACGGTTGGTCGTTGGCTAAATATTTTTCTGGCTTGAAAATGGCAGAGAGATTCGTATAACCCAGTGGGAATTTTCGTCATTGGATATCTTTTTTTTAGACAGTTTTGAGATCGAAGTTGTCCAACACTATGTCAAAGTGTATTGCATATAGCATATAGCATACAAGAGACGCTCTGGTCAATGCATTTACTCGTCACCACCAGTGGCCTTCTTCTTCTTGTTCTTGTTCTTCTTGTTTCCGGTGGAACGAGCCAGGGGTTGTTCAAGGATCTTCAAAATCTCCTCATCCTCGATCTTCTTGTCGCTCTTGAACTGCTCCAGGTCGATGGGGTTGGGAGTGGCCAGCTTGGTGAGACCGTTCTTGGTGATGGCTACAGAGAGAAGGTTAGCAATCTATTTCCAATAAAAGTCAATATATGTATTCCTTACCAATGGTGGTCAGTAGGCGGGAGACGGGGGTGTTGTCAGCAGAGCCAGCGGGCTCGTACTGGCGGACGACGCCGCTGCGAACACACTCGACAACACCGACCTTGGCGGCCTTCTCGTCATCGAGCTGGCGCAAGCTGAAGGGGAAAGTGCCGAACTTCTTGACAATCTCGGAGAGAGTCTGGCGGGAGCTGGGACGCTTCAGACCGTAGGTAGTGGTGGTACGGCGGTGCAGGGTAGCACGGTGGTCCAGGTTCTTGACCTTACCGTTGCCCAGAGTGAGGCCAACCTCAACACCCCAAACCTCACCAACCTCGGCGGAACCATCACCGCGGACACCATCGCCAGGAGAGAGGATGATCTTCTTGTTGCCCTCGATCTCGTTACGATCGAACAGCCAGCTGGTGGTGTTCTCGACAACGTTGCAGCCGTAGGCCTTGGCAACCTTCTCAAGGAGAGTGGAGATTTGAGCCTGGGTAGGAGCACGCTGAGCGGCAGCCTTCTTCTTCTCCTCGTCGGTACCCTGGGCGAGCAGACCGGGGGGAACCATCAAGCGAAGCAGAAGCTCGTTGGCGTAGTGAGTGGCAACGATCAAATCAGCCTCAGGGCCGGTGACAGGCTCCTTGGGGGCATCCTTCTTGGAAACAACCAGCATATCACAGACGATGGTACCGAAGCCATCGATTTGAGCACCCAGTTGGATCTTGACAACCTCACCAGCCTTCAAGACGGTCTCGGCCTCGGCGGCATCGGAGACCAGAGGAGTGTAGGGAGTCACATAGGAGCTGGGAGAGATGGTGGTAGGGCTAGCGATACCTTTTTTTTATAAGGTTTTAGAATTTACAATCTTTCATCCAAATTTGTTGGAAGGTGGAAATGTACTCACCCTTGGCGATCTTCTTGCCCTTGTAGACCTTGGCGATCTCCTCATCAAGAAGTTGGTCACCCTTCTGGCAGATCTCGACAATCTTCTCGCCCTCAAGGCACAGAGCTAGAAGAAAATGTTAGCTGATTTCCTCGGGGTATAATTCCAAGGAAGCGCAACATACCGCCGACGGCCTCGAGCACTTTGTGCGAAATCTGAGCAGCGGTCTTGTACTTGGTCAAGGTGTCAGGGTTGTTGAGGGTGTAGTCTAGAAATAAGTGAGACAATTAGCTTTCACGTTGGTCTAGTCTGAAATTGTATTCTCTGGGGGTGGTAGGTTTGTTCCAGTAAAGCTCATGACTGAAGACCTTTGGCCTTTTGGGCGTCGACCACCCACACAACGTCAGAGCTTTCGCGGGACACCACAAGCAGTTTGCACATACCAACCTCAGGCGCTTGAGTTTCCGCCATTGTGTAGATAGGTGAGCCTCGCGAAGAGTGCGAGGAGAAATAAGGTAAATTTGGGGGAGTTGACAGTAGATCCTAAAATCCACAAGAGCTTTGAGAGGAAAGGAAAGGAACGGATGGAGAGCCAGTCGTGTGCAGCGGGCAAAACGCTCTCGTTGGTGGGGTTCAAGTCACTTTTTTGGTGCCTGAAAATTCAGGTAGTAGGGTTACGTGCAGACGTCATTCCTTCAGCTTCGAATTGGACTTGTTGGCTTGCTGCATCCTCTTTCTTTGCAGCTTGAGGAGAACCCCGCACTAATACGGGGGCAGTGCAAAAAGAATATTGCCAAATTGAAAGCTGATTGTCGGTATGTGAGGTCGCGTGAGCTCTCCAACTTGTTCCCTTCTCCCCTCGGAGAGTCAGTCCTGCAGGACCAGGGAGGAATGACTACTTCCCCTCAATTTACTCAATTTACCTTTGCAAGCCTCTTTTTGCTTCTCCTCCTCTTCCACAACCCACTTCTTTCTCCTTAATATTAGTTTCTCCGTCTCATCTCCACATAATGAGGTCAACCCTGTCATTCCCTTTCCGTATACTAACCCATAACATTCGCTATGCAACCTCATCACCGTTCAAGGGTGAACGGCCGTGGGCTGATCGCAAGCAACTCTTGTTGAATGAGTTCCAATACAATACTCGATTTATCAGTGATTCCTTCATTTGTTTGCAAGAGGTTCTTCACAATCAACTCGTTGATATCCTCACCGGGCTCAATCCGGATCCAGGATCTTTGGAATGGGCCTTCATCGGCGTTGGTAGAGACGATGGAAAGCAGGCCGGCGAATACGCCCCCATTTTCTATCGACCATCGGTCTGGGATCTGCAGTCCTGGGAGACAGTTTGGTTGTCGGAGACCCCCAGCGTCCCATCCAAAAGTTGGGATGCGGCCTCCACCCGGATTGTCACAATCGGCGTCTTTACTCATCAAAAAAGCGGGAATACTGTCCTTGCGATGAATACGCATCTCGATGATCAGGGCTCCCGCTCTCGGCTTGAAGCTGCTCGTATCATCCGATCTAAGATCCACGAGTATCGAAAAGGGGATTACGGAGACATAATCTCAGGTACTTTCTTATCGGGGGATTTGAATAGCGAAGAGGACCAAGAGGCGTACTTGGATTTGACAGGATCGGGAGATCTGCTCGATACATTTAAACTGGTAGAGCCCTCGCAGCGGTATGGCAACTCCGGGACTGCCACAGGGTTTGGATATGATGAAGGACCAGCCAAGCGAATTGACTATGTGCTTCTGGCGTCTGGCGGAAAGCAAGAATGGAAAATGAATGGCTATGCCGTGTTAGCCAACCGGTTCGATGATGCGGTATTCAACTCGGATCATTGTGCTGTAGTCGCCGATGTGACATTGGTGGGATGAACTAGGTAGATATGCGTAGTGGTGCACAATTTTAAATGCTGGTAATATAATACTACTGGGATAATCTTGGAAGGGATCCTCCGAGTACTGATATGATTCATTCGAAACTTCCATCTCAAGTTGACATTGAACCTCAACCTAACTGGTAACTAGTGTATCATTATCATCTCGTTTTAAAATCTGGAGAGTTACTAATCCTGTGAACTACATTATAATTAATGTAATTAGTCCATCTTATATTTTACAGAGTACTTGAGAAGTATACAAGAAAATGTAATCAACTGAGCGGTAGTTACCCTTTCCTCGTACCAATTTCCATTCGCCCAAACGGGCAGTTTGACACCTTAATTTCAAGGCGTGAACAAAACAGACGGCCGGTGTCACATGATATCCAGCATGCCGTCGAATCGGTCCTGTTGCCGGCGCAGTGGCCAGCAGGAACAGCGAAGAAAATCCAGAACTGCAATTAGTCTACCCTTATTATACCTAAAAGGTTTATCTCGTAGCCCCTGAGGGTTGTGTGTGCGTGGAGCCGCGTTGATGCTTTGCCTTGCCTATGACCGGGAGCGGACATCTCGTAATCCATCTTCTCCTTTGAACTTCTCCCACGCATCCACTGGCGGCGCGCCTTCCACCCACCGCCACCAAAGCTCTAGCTCAAGTGCCTGCTTCAGCTTCAACAGGCTATAACTAGACTTCGACTCAGGCTCTCTCTTATTAAAACTGAAGCTGGTCAATCAACTGGTATATTCGCGCGAGACCCATCACCTTTAGTCTGCGTCCCTTTGAGCGCAATTGGCCTCCACCCACAACCCCCCTTCGGCTCCGGTATGTTGCTCTCATCCTAGCCTTTCATCATAGTCGCATCGTGTGAAATGCTTTCCGTCGTATTGCCTTTGAGTTTCTCTGGCTTGCACTCTTTAATGTTGTGGCATGTCCGAGGTATTCATGGGTTGCGACACGTTCTCGACTCGACTCCGCACCCCGACAATTTCGCTCGCGCGATCGCGACCGCGATATCTTTCACGATCAATCGGGTTCGATATAAGAAGTTGGCTGACCCAAGCAATATTCGAAATAGGCTCGTCAATGATGCTGTCATAAGTGTCCTATTCCTATCATAATCGCGTCGAGTGCGACTCCAACTATCCACCCGTGCAAGTGACACCGGATTACTTCCCACCTAGCCCTTTATCGACCATGCCCTCTCCAGAACTACACAATGGCTCGCTGCCACCAGAGAGGTCCCCTCCTGATTCTCTGACTGGCGTCCAGAATGGCTCTGGCGCGCCTGATACGGGGGCGGGCGGCGCGGACCCCTTTGACGCTGTGGCCGACCACTCAGCCAATGGCCACACACCAGACATCATCGAAGAGGGCAAACAAAATGCGAAATCCAAGATGAGTGCATCAGCAAACACCAACAATGACACGAATGGCACACCCCAATCGAATGGAACGAATGGTTCCGTACAAAGTAGAAAACGGTCGCGCGATGGGTCCGTGATCCCATCAACCGACACTTCGGGGGCTTTGGCCGTCCGGACACGCGAGACTCCCGCGGATAAGATCTTGTTGGAACAGTACGTCAATCGCGAATTCGAGTATTCGGCAGCCACTGCGTGGCAAAACCCAAGCCAGGAACTGCAGCAACAGAAGCGGGAAGAACGGGATTTCTACCTGCATTTACGCCGTGAAACCCAAGGGAATCCAGCCGCGTTGTATGGACTGGGCTATGAGGGATTCGGCAACCAGCGCACGGATTCACGAAACCAACACCCACAGCTCCTATATCCCTCCAGCCGACGGCGCCCTGGAAACCGAAAAACACGAGAGCTGCGAGTTTCGCGCCGCGATATGAAAATTCAAAACGAGCAGGTTGAGGATCTTGTACCTATTCGCCTGGATATTGATTGGGAGAAGGTGAAGATTCGAGATACTTTCACTTGGAATCTTCACGACCGTGTCGTTTCGCCCGATCTTTTCGCTGAAAAGTTGGTGGAAGACCTGGGTCTTGCGTTGGAAAGCTCTACTCCCCTCATGCGTATGATCTCGCAGACTATCCAGGAGCAATTGATGGACTATTATCCGCAAATCTTCATGCAGGATGAGCCGCTGGACCCTCACTTGCCATACTCAGCATATCGGAACGATGAGATGCGTATATTGATCAAACTGAATATCACCATCGGACAGCACACTCTTATCGACCAGTTCGAATGGGATATCAATGACCCTCAAAACTCGCCCGAGGAATTCGCTATGCGTATGACGGATGACCTCTCTCTTTCCGGAGAATTTACAACAGCTATCGCTCACTCTATTCGTGAACAATCTCAACTGTTCACCAAGTCTCTCTACATTGTCGCTCACCCATTCGACGGCCGTCCCATCGAAGATCCCGACCTCAGTACCTCATTCCTCCCGACTCCTGTTTCTTCCGCTTTCCGACCTTTCCAAGCTGCCAAAGAGCACACTCCCTATCTCTACGAATTGAATGAAACAGATCTTGAACGTACCGAGATCTCTATATCACGCGAGCAACGTCGCCAGAAACGATCTATTAACCGTCGTGGCGGCCCCGCTCTCCCTGATCTGAAGGATCGTCAACGAACGATCCGTACGTTGATCGTCTCATCGGTTATTCCTAACTCGGCACAAACCTTTGAAGAAAGCAATGTCATTAAACGCTCTGTTTCTAGTCGTCGTCGTGGTATAGCGAGCCAGCGCGGAGAAGATGAATCAGACGATTTCGATAGTGACGACTCGTCCGTCGGATCTCCTGCAATTGGCCCAAATCTCGCCCAAGGAACTGCTCGTACACGAGGTATGAGAGGTGCTGCAACGGCAGCTCACGCGGCCCTTCGTGCCAGCCTAGGACAGTCTGCAACACCAGAACCCGTCATCCAGGAGCCAACTAGAATGTCTTCCCGGCGACAACAGTACCGAGAAGAGAGTGTGGAAGAGACCGAAAAGTTAATTGTACGACTCAAGATTCCCCGCAACAAGCTTGCCGATTTACGAAACGGGAAAAATATCGTCAACCCACCCCAACC
Organism: Penicillium sumatraense; assembly: GCA_020086695.1. NCBI lineage: Eukaryota > Fungi > Ascomycota > Eurotiomycetes > Eurotiales > Aspergillaceae > Penicillium > Penicillium sumatraense. Next base: position 174,546 of record JAGIKU010000841.1, on the reverse strand, counting down.
CCCCACAGCGCAGACACCCGGTATGATGGCTCCCCCATCCGACAAGCAACCACTTCAGAACCAGAACGCCCAACCCCGACAACCTCAACCACAAAGTGGAGCAGTCGATGCTCCAAATCCACCCCAGCCTGGGGTTCCTGCTGTGAGTAGAAGTTAATTTTCGAAGAAATTGGTCCCTGGCTGATCCCGAACGCGCTCAGCCTCCCCCACCTATTTGGCTTCAAGAAGGTCTTCAAAAGCTGAAACAGGCTCATCCCAACGACTCGTTCGAAGGGGTTATGCGTTACTCAGCTGTGGACATGGAATCTCTAGCCCCTGTGGCCAACCCAAACAACCTTTCAGCCGGCCAAAGGGTTAAATATCAATATCTTCCTCGAATCCGCTGTCTCGATTGTCCTGGGAAACTGTATACCCCCGGACCGAGCACTACCGTCGACAACTTCGAAGTTCACCTACGAAATCGACAGCACAAAGAGCGTGTGGAGGAGCGCATGCGGTCTAGTGGTGGCGTTAGTGTCAAAGCCGATGCCGCTCACAGCGCCAGCGCAAGTCCGGCCCCCGGCAGTGTGGCCTCAGCTAGCGCAAGCCCTGCCCTAGGTGCAGCTCCCTCTCCAGCTCCTGGTCCTCAGCCATAATCATGAGATTTCTTGATGAAGTCATGACAGCGGCGTCCAGTGCGTGTTCGATTTCCTCCTACCCAACTATTTTCCTTCGAATCACTTGTACTCCCCTCCATGTTACGTCTTTTGAACCCAGCCTCCTTGTCTCAAGCACATGTTAGCCTTTTTGATGTTTGTTGGAAATGTATAGGACTTGACACTGCGGTGACAGCGAATTGAATTGTGGTTCTTGTATCAGGAGTGGCGTTCGATGCACACGCATCAAAGTCTTTCTATCTTTATCTCTATTCTTTCATTGCCTTTTCTAATGCTGTTTTAACTCGGTTTGTGTGTAATATGTCAAGTTAGATCAGTAAATACCAGTCCCTCAATTGGATTGTCCTATTGTCCAAGTTCTAACCATATGCCCAATTTTTACGAGTCTGTACTGCCCAACTAAGACCCAGACTGGGTCCCATGTTGTGTTTATAATAATGAGGTTTAAGTCATGGTCCAATTGATTACCACCTAAAGTAAGGCAAACACCGTAAAGACAAGTTGAAAGCCTGCTTCTTTACAGATTGACCAGATCATGCATTCAAGTTGAGAGGTGAGGTGCATGAAAAAGAGTTCAACTGAGGAATCTTGAATGCATCAATCATGCCTGCGATCTAGATTAGCACAAAATTCCCGTAAAAGAGTAGACAAACCACTTACCAACAATGGCTGCCCACATTCCTAACCCACACATAGATAAAGAAGCCAAAAAGTAAATGACGTGCCAGATGTTAATGGCAACTTGCAACAAACCACCAGAGAAAAACCCACGTACCCAGCGCCGGGTAGCCGAACCTTTTTTAAGAACATGCCCTGTTACTGGATTGAATCCTTCTCCCTCATTTACCCGAATGGCATTCTTTTGTACATCAAATCCCAGGGCAAAGAGCGGAGGTAACGTGTAGCTCAGATTGAGTAACATGGAAGCAGACATTACACTGACAAATCCGAAGTAGTCGGGGATAGCTGCGCCAATGATGAAAGCAATAATCCACCACAAGGGAACCAAAAGAGCATATATGACCTTTCCTCTGCGAGTATCCATAGGCGGTACTTTGAATATGTCGACGAGTACGTTGTTATAAACCACTTTGATGCCAATATTTCCGTAAAGTCCGCCGGCAATCAGAGCTGCAATCAAAGTGACCATGTTTCCCAAAGTTTGCCAGGCGTACATACTGACGCCCTGGTAACTAGGATTGAAGCTGTACTGTCCTTGGAGATGATAAACCACACATCCATATGTGAGATAGACACTGTAAATGAAGAATTGAGCACTCCACATGGCTTTAATGAAATCTTGAGGACGTCTCATCTCGGCCATAAATTCAACAAACAATTGAGCTCCGGCATATGCCAATACACCAGAAAGCATGCCGTTGACAGATCCAATCAGACCATTTCCTGGTGGGATGTTGTTGTAATGTATGATCGGAGGATAGACACCATCCACAGGAGTGATAGTGGTTGGGTCAGTAGCACTTCCAGCAGACCCCAATGTGGAGATCTGGAAATTCGGCGGCGTATTCGCCATAACGCCCATAGTCATGAAAATCACGAAGATATTCAGCCAGACGGCTAGATTAGCTATCCAACCATATGCCTTCAATGTCCGAATCTGGGTAATGAAGAAACCGGCGATAGCGAAAAGCACCGGACAAACAGCATAGCATAGTTTGAATTTGGAGACCTGTGAGATATTTTCACCATATTGAATCGTGACTTGTCCGGTTATGAGTAAAAGTCCAATGCCTTGCATGATGTTTGTAACATGGCGGCCTCCATGGCCTAATGTTCTGAAACCAAGATCACCATAATTTTTTACCGGAAATTCGTAACTGTCGACGCCCATATAGACACGCCAAATGAGGTATCCAGAATATCCAACCATTAGCCCGAATACTGTATAGAATGCGACACCAGGCCCCCATCCTAGCGTTCCCATCGCAAAGCCAGATCCATATGGCCCGAGAATATCAGTTGTGATTAAATAGAAACCTACGCCGGATATGAATTAGTCAAAAGATTCCTGGTCACAAACATACCCAGCGGATGAGACGGAGAACTCACAAGCGCCCCACGATGCGGACCTAAAAGCCCGACTCGCATTTGTCCATTCCTCATCCGTGATTTCAAGTCTCCTGGCGCGATCGGTAAAATCCTTCTCACTCAAATGAGTGGTCACGTCTTGGTTCGGGGCATCGCTGTCACTTGATTTCCTGAAAAATTGTCGCACATTCAATACGGGAGGTTCTAGCAGTTCTTGCTCAGCCCTAGTCTTTTCGGCGTAATAGTTATATTCTTCGAAGCTGACACTGGAATCGTAAGGTTCGCGAGCCTGAGGCTTGATCAAGGTACTTGAAGTGGGACCTTCATTTGTATACGTTGGAGGGTGGATATTCTCGTCGATTCCTTGTTTCTCCATGCTTTTTTCTCTTTGTCGTCACCAGTGTATATAAGTCGAGTTTCAGAGAATCTGAGAAGAAAAGGTATTGTAGAAGAATCAAAATATCCTCCTGAGCAGAACAAGAGGACTGTAGCTCAAATATGGGGGGAAATGCTAAGCATCATTTGGCTGGCTTAAAGGTCCGTGCCCATCAAAGGTCCGGGGGGCCAAGCACGACAAGCACTTTGGGGCGTCTCCACTAATGAATGCTTGAGACAGATAGGATCGTCACTATTGGACTGATTGGCCTCACGCAATCAGCCGACCTTTCCGGCTTAGTGATAAGCTCCAAGGCTATGGCGCTGGAAGTTTTGGCTGGCTTTGCTGGTCCTCGTATTCGAAATCAAAGGTTGAGGCATTGGGTAAGATGGCAAGGAGCTGTCTCCTCGATGGACAGTGGGCTTGCTGTTCTGCCCCGGTTTGGCTCGGATATCTCGGGCCATCAACGGAAGACTGCAAAGAGACGGCTCGACGGTGGAGAAGCGGGCCTGAGCGACTCTCAAATTGCCCCTTTGCTGCGATGCATACGCCTATCAAACTGACGTTACATGAACCATCGGAAACTGTCGAATGCCATTTCTACTCGTGTCGGAGTTCGGCTCGGAACTCGCTTGCCAAAACTGGTGGATTCTGGTGCCATTCATGCCTTCTTAATGGATTTCAATACTTCTTAGAAGTTTCTGGTACCATTTAAACCAAGGTTGGTTACAACAAGTTCTCCATACTATCCTTCTAGTAGAAAGATTACTTTGTTGTTACGCGATAGACTAAATATAAGGTAAACCCAAATCGGCAGTATCTACGTAGATTAATCGTCAAAGGTAAACGCTCCTATTTCTGCACGACAAGTGTTTCTGGGCTGAACAAGCGAAAGGATAATCAGCCAAGTGGGCATTTTTGGTCAATTATTTTTGGAACAGTATGAAGGCTCTGATTTATCCTCGGATAATTCTTTGTAATTGTTAAATCAAGATGCTTCTATTGCATGGCCCCAGAAGAATACCCACAGCTATCAAAAAGCTTTTATACATAATACTCAAAATGAACAGGGAAGGGGAAATTGTATCGTAACTTGAGATGAGGCAGATGAAAAATCAGAACCGGCTTAGTAGCTTAAACTGTTTTGCCTAATTAAGCCTAGCCTTTTGGGGGCTGAATGTCTGCAATTATGTTGATTATCAATCGTTGTCAGCACGCGGCTTCTGGCTTCTCTCGACTGAGAACCACTTGTTCTTATTTTCGACCGGGCTGAGTGACCATTTCCAGCAAGTGCCAATTCGAAGGATCTGCATTTTATAATCATTCCTACAACTAAGAAATGGAGGGCCTCGATTTCTTGTTCCTGAATGTAACGGGGGGGACGAACCTTTCTGCGCCATCTACCAAACGAATGAGGGCACATATCACCAAAACGAACTTTGCGAAGAGACGTCGACGGCTCGAAAATATCAGCCCAGTAAATGAAGACCGAGAAACTTGTGTTTCCCTGTACCAGGCTAGTCCGAGCTCGGATGATATTGATGAATTACCGATCGCATCGGACGGTAGCGCAAAGGTACTTTCACCACTCCTACCACAGCAGGAACCCACTCGATACGGAAAGGAGTGCAAGTGCTCATCACCCGATTTCTTCTAAAGTTTTAGCTAACTTAATGTAGTTTATGAATTACAGGAATGTATTTTCCTAAAAGGAAGACATCTTCCCGATAGTCCTAGCGAGGCGGCATGGTTCAACCTAATTGCCACAGACCCTGCTGCCATTGAAGCGTCAATGTCTGTGGCTATACGGAATTGGTCACCAACTATTACCTGGAAAACCAAAGCATATCGGCACTCATACACGGCAGTGAATCTCATCAAAAATAGACTAGCATCTACAGGATTCCAGAACGATGGGGTTCTTGCAACAGTTATCACAATGGCCTTTGGCGCATCTCTCGAGGGGGATGATCTCGCTTGGAATGTTCATATAAATGGTCTCGCCAACATGATAAAAGAAAGGCGACTAAAAAGTGACAACATTCCGCCTGGATGGCTCACTGATCTTATAATTCAGTATGTTCCCTCTTTTTTATTGTGCGAAAGGTTCTAACGCCCGGGCTAGAGACTCAATTAACGCGATCTTTTGTTTCCCACGAGTATACAACGATAAAATTACAGAGAGCCTTCTTGAATTCACCAATCCACGACTATTAAAAGTCCGAGCTATCACCGAGAGGGTCATTCACCTCCGGAAATTAATCGAGTCTCACCACCAGCATCACTTCAACGCAAGCTTCATAGCCCGAGAAATCGAAGAACCGCTCGCCGATCTACACCACAAGCTTCGTGCTCTCCGAGTGATAGATGATTCGTACACAAGGGCCACCTCAATCTCGATAGAATTGGCACTGTATATTCTTTGGCCCTCTCAGTCTGCGGCTCACCTGACACTTCTCGCTGAAGAGCTCAAAACTGCGATTTCCAAATTCCCAATAAAGGGATGTTCTTTCATGAACTTAACATCTTTTCAACTGGTTATTGGAGCCATTTCTGCTGAGACTGGCTCTTCAACAAGAGAATGGTATATTCAATGCTTGGCGAGCGAAGTCAAGGCAATGCAGTTACGTGGATGGCGTGACCCATTAAATCTGCTGCAAAGCAGAGACAAATATGCTGGAACCTTAAAAGACACGCTTGGCGCACTTTGGGACGAACTATATTCGCTGGCCTCAAAAGAATAATCCTTTTAATTCAAGTAATCAAAAAACAGTACAACCGTTGAAAACAATCGATACAAACTGGATCACATTGTAAGTGACACGGGAATTGCTGTCTATCTTCTCCGGATAACTCATAGTATGAGTTACGAATCAGTAACCCTGTTTCGGGATTTGAATCATGTCCAGTTATTTTGTCATATCAAAACTATAGAAAGAGTATTATTAGATAGAGCGTTCACGTTCACTTGGCAGTACTAGATAGTATAATCAACTAAACAAGTGGATCACGTCAGAAGGACTCGAGTTGGGACCCACAAATCTGATTTTCCTAAATAGGAAAATCAGTTCTGAAGCACAACAGGCTACGGGGTACTCTAGCAATAGAGTATATCGCTAGAAAAGAACTATTTAAAGGTATTTGTGACCACCCGTAATAATTGTATCAATTGAGGTCGTCCTATACTCACTCATTGCCTTTGAACTTGCAATCTCTGAATTGTTCCAAAGAACTTTAACGTCAACGATGGCTAGACAGTGGATTTTGACTGGCCAAGAGGGGTTCGAGTCTTCTCTTGAATATCAAACAGATGTCAAAAAACCTACTGCTCAAGAGCTCGGTCCCCACGATGTTCTCGTCAAAATCGAAGCCGCAAGCTTGAACTATCGCGAGCTAGTCATAGCAGGACCAATGGTTTGTGCCCAGAAGATTGAGAAGGCTACCCTTACTGACAATATTAGGGTATTAATGGTCCTATCTCACCGCCAGTTGTTCCAGGCTGTGATGGGGCGGGCGTCGTTGAGGCGATTGGATCTAGTGTTGACCAATTTCACCCGGGAGACCGAGTCCTGACGCACGTAGCGCCCAAGGTTGTTGAAGCTCGCGGCGACGATTCTCCTGCTAATATCATGGATGCCATGTCATGCCTCGGTCAGGAAATTGATGGAACCTTGAGATCTCACGGTGTATTTTACGAAGGAGGACTTGTACATGCACCTAAGTCTCTGACTTCAATGACCGCTGCTACCTTACCGTGTACTTGGACCACCGCCTGGAACTGTCTCTTCGGGATAAAGGGCAGAGAAGTTGGTCCCGATGATTGGGTCCTTGTCCAAGGCACGGGTGGAGTTAGCGTTGCTGTTCTGCAAGTCGCTGTGGCTGTTGGAGCCACGGTCATCGCCACGACTTCTTCCGATGAAAAGGCAAGTCGTCTCAAAGCATTGGGCGCAGCACATGTGATCAACTACCGCAAAAATCCGCAAGATTGGGGTGTGATTGCAAAGTCATTGACACCCCAAGGAAGAGGAATTGATTTCGTTATTGATATTGGGGGAAACGAGACTCTCGCCCAGTCCTTGGCAGCAGTGCGTGTTGATGGAATAGTGCTGGTAGTCGGCGGTGTTGGGGAAACCACTGAAACTGTACCCCTATTCTCGGCTTTATTGAATACCTGCATTGTCCGTGGCGTTCTTGCATCAAGTCGCGCTCAGTTCCGTGACCTGATTCGGTTCATTGACGACAAGGGAATCACATCTGCAGTGGACGATGTCGTGTTTGAACTGAGTGATGTGAAGGAAGCTTACAGAAGACTCAAGGAGAAGAGGCATTTCTCGAAGGTTATTATCAGTGTCAAGCATGAATGAAGCTGGTAATGTAACAGACATATCGTGAGCTTCTGCACAAATAGTGATTCATACTTTTCTTTTCCCACTTCGATATGCTCTTGGTGTTTTCCATGGATTTTCAGGCAATTTAAGTCCCCTGATTGTACAATTGGCTCTTGATAAAGCCTCGCAAAACAGAACCACTATCGTCATTGCGCATCGACTTTCAACAATCAAAAATGCGGATCGTATTGTGGTTCTCAAAAAGGGTAAAGTCATAGAATCAGGAAGTCATAAAAGCCTGCTATCTATGACTGAGGGTGTCTATGCCGGCCTTGTCAACGCTCAAAAACTGTCAATTATAGGATCGCCGCTGGAAATTGAGAGTACTTCTGACAAGGAAGCTTTCGAACCCGTCGTTCCTCAGGAGACAGAATATATTGCCAATGATGACGACAAAGCCCAAATATTCGAACGAGACGAAAAAGGAGCATCTCGCCGGGGCATCTTTGGGAGCTTTCTGCGGTTATTCTCGGAATCCAGGAGCCACTGGTGGATCATGATTATTGGCATCACAGTCTCAGCTGCGGCGGGAACAGCCCAACCTATGCATGCATGGATGTATGCAAGATCAATCAGTCTTTTCAAATGGCAAGACAATCATGCGAAGTTGATGAGCGAAGTTGATTTCATGGGTATTATGTGGACCGTTTTCGCTATCTCTGCTGGAGTCGCCTATCTTGTCACCTTTATTTGCTCTGGTTATGTCGCGGCATTCATTCGAGCAAAGTATCAAGCGCAATACTTCGAGGCACTAGTTCACCCGCCAGCCGCATATTTCAATGAGGATGGTCACTCTCATGGTACCCTGGTTGCTCGAGTCAGAGATGATCCACAAAAGCTCGAGGAAATGATGGGCATGAATCTTGCTCAGGTCTGGATTGCTATCTTCAATATCATCGGTGGCATTATCATGTCACTTGTGTATAGTTGGAAGCTCGCTCTAGTTTTCCTCTGCGCGGTAGTACCAATTTGCGTGATTTCAGGGTATATTCGATTCCGATATGAGGTGCAATTCGAGAATATGAATGACGCCGTCTTTGCCGAGAGCTCTCAATTCGCTTCCGAAGCAATTGGGGCATTCAGAACCGTGACATCTCTCACACTTGAGAATTCTATTTCTGACCGCTTCGAGAGACTGTGTCGGGGACATGTAATGTCTGCATACAAAAAAGCTCGTTGGGTGAGCATTATCCTCGGGTTTTCAGAAAGTACCAATCTGGGTTGTCAGGCGCTCATCTTTTACTACGATGGCCGCCTACTTACGCAAGGAGAACTCGATAATATGGCATTCTTTGTTTGTCTCATGGCAATTATGAATGCTGCCGAGGGATTTGGCAAGAGTTTGAGTTTCGGACCTAACGCAGCCCAGGCGGCCATCGCATCAGATCGTGTCCTTCGTACCAGGGAATCCAGTGCGCTAGAGCCAAGTGAGAAGGATCAGTTGAAAGATGTTCATATGGGAGAAGGTGGTTTCAAAATCGAGTTCCGTGATATTCGGTCGAGATACCCCGGTCAAAGTGCCCCAGTCTTCAATAGCCTGAACATGACTATCGAAAAAGGGCAATTTGCCGCCCTGGTTGGTGCGTCGGGTTGTGGAAAGACCAGCATAATATCTTTGCTTCATAGATTTTATGACCCTGAGGAGGGGCAAATACTCTTCAACGGAAACAATATTTTCGATATGAATGTTTACACTTATCGCAAGCATTTGTCTCTTGTGGCACAAGAGCCTCGCTATTCCAAGGTAGAGTTGACTACGTTTTTGGATTTCTTTTATTGGTACTGACATTTTCCAGGCACTATTCGAGAGAATATACTCCTAGGAATTGGTTCCAGTTCTATAACGGACAATCAGGTGTATGCCGCTTGTCGTGATGCATTGATTCATGACTTTATTGTCTCTCTTCCTGAGAGCTACAATACTAATATTGGATCTCGAGGTGTAACTCTATCCGGTGGGCAAAAGCAACGCATTGCTATTGCTCGGGCTCTTATTCGAAACCCCCAGCTGCTTCTACTCGATGAGGCTACGAGCTCACTGGATTCGGAGAGCGAAGCGCAAGTTCAAGCAGCCTTTGAGCGGGCCGCCAAGGGGAGAACCATGATCGCAGTTGCGCATCGGTTGGCAACAGTTCAAAACGCAGATATAATTTTCGTTCTGGGTGAAGGTGGCAAGCTTTTAGAAAAAGGCAACCATTTAGAGCTTCTTGGGAATAGGGGTATTTATTATCAAATGGTTAGTTTCCTTTGCCAATTGACAGAAATGCGGGAATGGTAACTAACGACCTGCAAAACAGTGCCAAAATCAAGCTCTTGACCAATAGTTCCGAACAAGGCTGCAATGAAAATTGATAGCACCCTTGGTAGGGGTGCAGAATTTTCAAGTAGTTATGGCTCCTGTGAATCTCTGTGATTGCGGAAGGAACTCAAAACTTGCCTACAGAATAAGGCACGAAAGTCTTCGGGGCTCAACCATGATAGTTACAAGCGGAACAACCTGTCCCTTCAAAATCACAAAAGTGTTTCAGGGTTTCATAGAATTAGATTTACACAAAATTCAATAACAGTCAACTGCGATCTAATCAACTGGATACCGTGTTCCTCCCTGTCGTCTAATCTCGTCCATAATTTCCATCACGCGAATGGTTTCAGCATGTGGAATGATAGAGCTCTCCAGTTTTCCATTCAGAACATCTAGAGCGACATTTTCGGCCTGGTATTGAAAACCGCGCCCTTGGGCTGAAAAATCGTACTTCTTGCCTTGACCACGAGTGAGTTTGCTATCTATCTCCTTCCCCGGCTCTCCCTCAAACTTTGGATAGACGGTGAAAGATTCTGGGAGGGATGGACAGCCACCATGGACTTCAACAGATCCTGCAGTGCCATACACTCTGGCGAGCAAATCAGGATTGCCAATTGCTTGGGTTGTCGAAGTAAAAATCCCCTGCCTCCCAGGGAACTGCAATATAGCACTAGTGGATATTTCGACATCTTCCCAATGATTCTGTGAGGCTAAGATATTTGGTTTTGCCCGACTTGCCACAAGTTTCGGGTCATCAAGACTTAACATTACCCATGTCAATGAGTAGATACCCATATCGAGCAAAGATCCTGCTCCCAGTGCATTCTGTCGATAATATTTGTCCAGTGGCAGATTCGGTATATCGAGTTCCGACCCAAAGTCTGACGTTGCTCGAAAGATCTCACCAATCGCCTTTTCCTGATGAAGGATCCGCTGGAGCTCGATGGCTAGTGGTCGATGGCGCAGCCACATTGCTTCAGCAATGTAAACTCCCTTCTGTTCAGCAGCGTCAAAGACTTCCTTCGCTTCTCTGGCATTAAGCGTGAAGGGTTTCTCGCAAAGTACATGCTTTCCTGCTGCAATTGCGTCTAAGCAATTTTTCTTGTGGAAAGCGTGCGGAGTTCCGATATAGACAATATCGACATTTGGGTCTTGGTAGACCTCCTCGTAACTGCCATAGATACTGGGATTTTCTTCCGGGCAGTATTTTTGCGCGAAAGAACTACCTCTGTTCACATCCGAGGTTCCGATAGCTTGCACAATATGACGAACTTTCGCATCTGGGCGGGAAAGAACCAGATCTGAGACATACCAAGAGGCAATCTTGCCAGTGGCTTCTACGAGTTAGTCGATTCTTATCTCATCATCTGGGGGGGCAGACATACTCAAGATTCCCCATCGAATAGAGGGGAGTTGTGACATTTTGCTTGGAAGATAGATATGGCCCCAAGTCTAAATTTCTTTTTGGATTCTATAAAAGATAACCAACTCTAAGAATGTGCTGCAACTGGGAGCATTTATCGAGCTCGTCGGAAATAAGCAGCCAATTCATCGGATCGATTGAGTCAGTGGCGAGTAAGATTCCAATTATCAAACGCCGTCGGCTACCATATCCGGTAATTTTTTTGCTTTAGAAAACACTTCCCCGCACCGGGTTTATCAAACCGGGGTGATCTATCGTATATTAAAGATGGATCTTTATGACGACAATAGGTAGATGCTAGTATACTTGGCCTTTTATTTACCCCACCTGACAAGTTGTCGGGATATAAGTACCGAAAGCACTGGCCTTCTAATCAAGCCAATGCAATACTTCCATCCAAAGTTGGATGAGATGCCTGCCAGCACCCTTGAACTCAACGACATTTGGCCGTTTTCCGTTGCGCGCATTAAACACCAACTTTGGAAGAGGCGCGAAATGGGAATTTCTGAGCAAAGGATCATGGCTTGTGGCACGACAACTTCGAATTGTCGAGATTGAGGAAAGGGCATAAAAGTTGTACGGAGTTAAATTTGCTATCCATATGAGGAGCGGCGATGGGAAGGCGAGATAGTTACATAAAAGATGATATTTCACTCAGGAGAAACAGCAAAACGGGCATCATGAAGCGAGATTCTTAGCAGAATGATGGAGACATCAAAAGCACGTGGGTATAAATCTCGATTTATCATCAAGAGCAGATAGACAAACACAGACATATGAATAATGAGAAGCATGAAGAAACGCATAGACACGCTCGCTGCACGTTTGGGGAATAAAAGGAAACTATGCAACAGCAGCGATGGAAACATCAAACCATCGAGCAATATTTTTTTTCGAGAAACGCACGACTCTTTCAGCCTCGTCGGGACGAGCGGCGTGTTGGTAGGGTGGTCGTGACTGGTTTCTTGGTCTCGCGGGCTTTAGCATCGGATGCTCTGGCGCCTCGCTTTGCACGGGCTGGTGGAGAGTTCTCCTTTTCGCTGGTTTCTGCTGCAGCCTCGGTCTCAGAATTATCATCATCCGCCTCCTCTTCCTCCTCTTGCTCCTCCTCCATTTCCTCATCTTCACTCTCTTCCTCGTTTTCCTCATCAGCCTTCTTGTCCACGTCCCATTTTTCCATCTCCATGTCATCTTCATCACTATCTTTGTCGGCATAGCTGACACCCTTAGTTCCTCTGCTGCTCCGACGACGGGCAGATTTTGGCATACTCTTGGCGTCACCTCCATCAGATGACCATCCATCATCATCACCTTTACTCTTGCGACGAGGACTCTTGCTAGGTAAACCCACAGAGGACCCAGACTTGCGAGGTCGGCCGGGCTTTGCCCTGCGCACCTTCTTCGCAGATGAGTTCCCATTCGCATCAAGGGCCTCGGGTTTCCGTTTCTTTCCAGGGTTTGCCTGGTCTCTATGAGATGAGCTCTTCGGTTTCATGGCATTTCGCACGACACGGTCCAGCATATCGTCTAGCTCGTCAGGAAGGAAGTTTTTGTCAGCAACATCTTGGGCCTCTCGGTGGCTGGTCATAGAAGCAAAGAGGGAGCTAGGAACTCCCATTTTGCCAGGGTATGTTTGCAAGAGGCTGGTCGCTCCGCCACTGGCACCACCAAACTTGTGTTGTTGAGAGTAAATGTCGGCAAATCGTCGAATTGTTGCTTGTGCGAGGTCCGACAAGGTGTGGAGGCGGGTTGAAATCTCATCAGTTTTGGTAATACCATCACGGAACTGCTTGACACGCTGGGCGACGTGGAATATTAAGGATAGATTATGCTCATTGGCAACAGCCTGCAGGTAGAAGATGATGTATCGCGAAAAGTCGCTTAGATCACCAAGCTTAGTCGCCTCGTCTAGGTCATCTGATGGGTAATCTGGGTGATAGGCTAGGAGAGACAACAAACGCGAGAAGATGAGCTCCATTACCATGGTCTGCTCATTCCGCTTGCCACTTGCCTGGGCCTGCTGGGAGAAGTATGCGGCGCGAGATCGAAGCCAAGTGAGCGTACTCTCCTTCAGGCCAGTGCTAGGCTCAAACGCCAAGAGACACGGAATAATATACCAACGTTGGGACAGATAGGACTTTTGCACGAGCTTTTTCTTCAAGTGGTTGACGAAACCACTCCGAACCTGCAGCAGTGGATCTTGGGCCATCAAAGCAATCGAATTGAAGTCCGCGGGGGCCAGTAACTGATCGCAGAGACTGTTAACAGCGCACAGCTTGACAATGCACTTTGCGGCAAGAAGACGCAGGCGTGACTTCTGGGACGGAGGGGTATCTTTCTTCTTAGACAATTCTCCTTCGCCTGCAACAAGCTTATTCAATGTCTCATAGACTGGTTTGGCATGCTCTCGGAAGTCCGCATCATCATCAGAACCATCCTTGGCTCGGAGGCGATTGACAATAATTTTGAGTGCCCATTCCTTGGTCTGGGTCTCTTCATCAATTGAGTCGGACCAGGTGTATCCAGAGTTTGATTCTGGTGAGCGATTGGTGAGCAGAATTTGGTTCACAGCGATTGATATGATGGCATCACTTTCCTCGTCTGCTTCTCGTGGCGCAAGGAGGTTTAATTGTGACAAGGCTCCGAGGCGCGTCAGATAGTGATCCGATCCATAAGCCCACTTTTTGACACACTTTTGAACAATATCCTTTGCGTACATTTCTTTTTTATCAGCAGTGGCCATGAGAATCGATACAGCATGCTTGGCAGAATGCGGCGAGCTACTGTAGAGAGCGTAATTTGTGAGAGCTTGGAAGAACTTGCGTTCTTTGGGCAGCTTAGCGGGAAGCTTTTTCGCAAACCCAGCACAAGCCTTAAGAATCTCTTCATTACTAGCGTCGCCAGCAGACGTAGCTTTCGGAGCTTGTGCCTCAAGGTCTTTGCACATCTCCTGGACCTGTGCTTCCAAAACCTCCGGGTTCTGAGAGGAAATCTGCTTTAACATCTCCTGTGCCGCACTAGCCAATCCGTTTTCATCGGTACGGGAAAGGCTCATGATCGCTGGAATGTGACTGCGGTTGAATATTAATGAACCAGAGCGGTAGAGGAGAGGGGTCAGAGTGTCAAGCAAAGGTGAATTGTTTGCACCCTGGGCTCTCCTCTGAAGCTCTCTCATGGCTTTGATCGCCGTCCGGTAGTCACTGACAGCGGCCATGGAGAAACGAATAAGCTGGTAGCTTCGGCGGTCATGAGCTTTGGCAAATTTCCACAAGTCTGCAGCGGCGCGCGAGGAATCAGGGAAGGTTTTCGACAGAGAGTCGATCACTCTTGACAATTGTGTTTTGGCTCCATCTCCATCTTTATCGATCACTCCACCATTATATTTCTCACAAGCTTCGAGATAGAGTGTCATAGCGGATCTCATGGCCAATTGGCGAGGAAGCATGACAAAGAACACCCGTCTGGCCTTCTCATCTAGACCACGAAGTAATGTCAGAATCCGGCGAACACGGATTTTATCGACATCATTTTCTTGATCAACCTCCGTGCCTTGGCTCTCTTTCTCCTTGCCCTTTTGAGACAAGTTCGACCCTCCTCGAGAGAGTTTTGACTTGATTGGGGGATAGTTAAGTGGTAATAATATCTCGAAAAGCACTCGGTCAATGAGGATGTGGATTTCCGGGTCATTGGTGTAAAAAGCATCGAATATCTTAGAGGGCACATCTTTCAGCAGAGAAGCAACGGGCTCGGCGTTTTGTTCGATATCTCCGGCAGCCACGGCCCAGATACGAGCCAGTATCTTCATCGCATGCTCACGAACTTGCGGCTTGCGGTCCTTCACTCGGTCTGCGAGCACAGCGAATATTGAATCCGGGGTGGAGCAGCCTCCCTTGATGCCGAGTTTATGGACAACGTGATTGAAGCCAAATTGGCCAATAGTATCAACTGCAGCGACGCGAACCTTCTCATCGGCATCCTGTAGTAAAGTTACAAGACAGTTGACGAGGCCCTGCTCCTCGCTCTGGCTGAGGCCGGAACCCCCTGCTGATGTCAAGAGAATCCGCCCAACAACTGTAACCCAGGCAGCACGTACTGAAGGTGTCTTGTCCTGTCGCCGGCTCAAAAATGCCTCGTAGGCCGAATTGTGTACTTGGGAGAAGGGCTTTGGCGAGATTGGCGTCAAAAGAATATTGGGCTGGGTAATTGTTTGCGCGTACCCCTCCAAAGTCACAGGTGGGTAGGCAGCTGGGTCCATTGGTGGAGATGGAGGAGGTCCAGCAACGCCGATCCCAGCTGCGAGATCTCCAATGGTTTGTGTGGCTAGCAATCGAAGGGCGATCGACTCCGCAGACAATTCGGCCTCGACCTGCGGAATGACATTCTGCAATACCTCAGGGCAAGCTCGCCAGAGCTCCCGGATAAGTCGATGGGCTTTGCTCAACTCTTTGATATCCTCGCCCTCCTCGTCGGAGTCATCGAGATTCGGTTTGCGGGGACCTCCTTTTGAACCGTGTTGCTGACCGGGGGCAGATGCATCGATAATGACGTTGTTAAAGTACTGGCTGATATGGCTGGTCATTCGCTCAGGGCAGGCCTGGCAGATCGCCTTGGCCATATTGTATGCAGGCGGGTAGTCTTTTAGCAGCAGGGTATCTTGTTTGGTATCGATCGGGGCATCGGCACGTTTTCCCTTTTTGGGGTTATCCAGCACCCGAGGGTCGACTCTGAGGAACTGCGCAACAATAGTATCTACTACTTCCGCAGCCAGTGCAGGAGTTTCATCAATGACTGTCACCAATAATCTTGTCATGTCGAACTCAACACCCTTGGCGACCTCCTCCCCTGTGGATGATTTTGAGGAACCTGATACGATATCGAAACAGCTGGAGAATAGGGGAACTATGAGAGAATCAGGGTGGTCAAGGTCCGTCATTAGCACGACACTCTTCACCTCGGCGAGGGAGTTCAAGACGTATGTTTGCTGTGCATTGTAGGCATTGGATGGATCGGCTAGTGCGGGGATGACTGAAGTTACGATGCATGTGAAGATGTCCTATAATTTTGAGAGAATGTCAGGTTAATTTCATTGGGGCTCACTAACGTCAATTGGTCCTTGTAACCAGAAATAACGTACCTTAAGCTGGTTTTTGGTGAAGGGCGCGTCCGGCGCGCAGAGTCGCAAGACATCGACGATGCAACAAGTGGCCCAGGCGCGAACTCCTTTATCC
The DNA here is from genome assembly GCA_020086695.1 of Penicillium sumatraense. NCBI lineage: Eukaryota > Fungi > Ascomycota > Eurotiomycetes > Eurotiales > Aspergillaceae > Penicillium > Penicillium sumatraense. Next base: position 158,124 of record JAGIKU010000841.1, on the reverse strand, counting down.
TTGTGGGCAAGTATGTTGGCGCTGGAGAGATCCTGTGAAACTTTGCGCAAAGATTCCTTGTCGATTTCTTCCTGCTCGAGCTTGCGGAGCTCCTGAGCAAGAGTCTGGAGACGGTCAAGCAGATCGGCAATGGGGATAGCGGCACGCCCCACGCGCCAGGAGAGGGACTGGTTGAAAGTCAGGCCTCGAAGACCTGAGTCCTCCTCAGGCTCCTCGATGGGAGCTTTGCGAGTGCGCGAGGGCATGGTGAAGAAGCGCTCGCATAAGACACCTGATGGGGGGTGGTGGGAGGGTAGTGCGAAAAGGGTTTGGATGGAAGGTTGACGTGTGACCGCCCGCCGAGACGCGTCGCACGGGATCGCGTCTAAGTAACAGCAATCAACTATTGTCTACAGAGTTATCGATAAATTCTATAGAGTAGACACACATCTGATATTAATATTAATTTTCATGTTAAAATCTTTAGTTTTTCCTATTCACTTGCCAATCCTAGTACTACTATTGTTGAGACTTTTTACTTTGAAGTGAAACCATTCACTAAGAGAACCACAGTCATAGATTACTACCTACATTAACTGTTTATCTCCTTTCTACTAGTAGTAGCCTAACTAGTGCAATGAAGGTGACATACATGCGTTTACTAAGATATTCCGAAGCTAGTAGCTACTAGTATCCATATACAATTCCTATTTCCCTAGTACTTACTAGGTAGGTACCTACTAGGTAGAGCCAGGTTAACAGTTAACATTTAACTACTTATATTGACACTAGTTAGTACATAACTAACTAGTCAGTTAACATTTAACTACTTATATTGAAACTAGTTAGTACATTTAGGTATGCCTGACACTAATGTAGTGTCAGGCATACCTATGCTACCTATATTAAGTAATGTATCTGCACTTAGTAGGTATGTAGTATATAGTTATATTATATACCTACAGTAGGTACTGTAATCATTATAGACTATATAATTCATTCAAATTCAGTGAATAGGAAAGCGTTGTTTTGAAAAATATTGTATTTATTACTGACTCAGTCAATACATGATATCAGGGGAGAAGCACGGGTTCTTCCAATTGATTCTTTCTCCATTACCAGCAGTACTACTAGTATCTACTACTACCTAGTAGTAGATACATACAATAGTTATAATGTATACTATACATTTAGTATCTGCTGTACTATATGATCCTCCAGGATCAAGATTAGTGAGCATCGGCCCCAGTGGAGACCTCCCGCGGCCTTATAACAGATTGTTATTTCCGGACTGGAGATACCAGAGAGACCGATGGTCTGTGCAATCTGCCAGATACGACATACCTATCTGACATAGGTATCTGACCTCGTTTGACATTGGACTGAATCAGGTGGTTTCAGACCCCACTGGGATGATCTACCTAGATCATACTCCTATTAGTATGATCGATGTTGGCATAACTTGTGAGCTGTCAAGATATGCTAAATATACTATCCATGCATCACACCTGCCCAGGTGGGCAGTATTCTAATACATTATTATGTAGGCTTGCTAATATACTGGTTAGATGGCATATACCTATATCTTAAGTTAAGCAAGTTATTGTGCAATATCATACGTACTACGTAGGTAATTGATTAACAAATACTGATATTATCAGCATTTGATCAAATATTCCGGACTCGTAGAATTATCTCCGATCATATTATGATCCATCATACGTGATAGAACTGTGTCAATAGACCTATATTGTATGCTACCCCCGGGGTACGTAGATGATCAGTAATCGGAATTGAAGCCCCAACTCGGGGACGGAGTTGAGTGAGGACGGCATCTGCCGAAGTGACCAACTTCAGACCCACCGCGGTCGTTCGGGCCCACGCGAAGGCCGACTGGCCGAATCCGAAGAGCTGCCGAATCAATTTTGATGGACTGGATAGAACAGTTATCGATGTGATAGGCTCAATATTCTCCACTCATGCCGAGTTACGCAATCTCAACGTGGGAAACGTGCTGAAATGAACTTTCTCACAAGGCATTCACCTCATCTGCATACAACCTACATGCAGTTTACCTTGTAGGTACATACAGGTTAGCACCTAATGTACTTTGTACTGTCTAGATGGGGGCCGCTATGGGGTCATGAAGTGGAACTCCATCCGGGAAATCGGCACTTTGTCGGTGTCTCGCGTTTTCCTTTTTCGCTCTTCGGACTTTAACCCAGACGAGATTTTGAACGGAGATACAGTAATACTAATCCACCAGGTGGAGCGATCCCGCGAATAATATGGGGCAACCCACGAGGTTTGCTCGCCTGCGTGTTGGTCTATACTCCGAATGGTGCTTAGCTCCGGACTCCTAAGTCTCTAGGGCCCTGGGTCCCTTCTAGATTTTTAGATGGAAGACCCAGAGCTTTCAAAGCTTTAATGCTATCTGATGTTGCTTAAATATTACTTGATGCCCGCCTTTTTTAGGGTCTTTTCTACACAAACAATCCATTTCATCCATCCTTGACTATCCTTGACCTGCATAGTGCAAGTTTACAGTAGGCACTATACTGTACTGCTAGGAACTAGTTACTACTAGTTATACTATAACTACTCTTAGCCTCCAACATGGCTAACCTTAACCCACCCGGAGACTTCGACTCGACTACAACAACTCCGCGATTAAGCATGGATGCTCGCAACAACAATGCCGAACCAATCGGCTCCAACGCCGAAAAGAAAGAAATATCTCCTTCTCTCCCACCATCCGATCACGACCACGACGACGATCACGACCTTGAGAATGCGCAGCCCCCACCAGAGCCAGAGAAGCCTGCCGAAAAAGATCCCAACCTTGTCGAGTGGGATGGCCCTGATGATCCTGAGAACCCCCAGAACTTTTCACGTGTGCGCAAATGGGTTATCACAGTTGTCATGTCTTCCATGACTATGTGGATTACCTTCGCATCCAGTGTCTTTTCTACTGCGACCGTTGTCACTGCAAAGGAATTCAATGTCTCTACTGAGGTCATGGTTCTGGGAACCAGTTTGACTGTCTTCGGTTTCGCTATAGGTCCTCTCTTCTGGGCTCCACTGAGTGAGCTGTACGGTCGTCGACTCCCTCTGTTCTCAGGCTACGCCATCTTCGCCATCTTTCAGATTCCCGTTGCCGTGGCGCAGAATTTACAAACTATTATGATCTGCCGTTTCCTGCAGGGTGTCTTTGGCTGTTCTCCTCTTGCCGTCGTGGGTGGTGCAATGGCTGATATCTGGAACCCGGTTGATCGTGCTACGGCGATTGCCATTTTCAGTGCTGCTACTTTCCTCGGACCTACTCTCGGTCCAATCATGTAAGTTGCGAATCTCCCTCTGACTTGAAGTCAAATGAAGCCCCATATCTAACTGAAAATCTTATAGTGGTGGTTTCATTACCGAATCTTACTTGGGATGGCGCTGGACCGCTTGGATCACTCTGATTGCCTCGTCTTTCTTCGGTCTCCTAGCTCTGATCATCGTTCCGGAAACCTATAGCCCCAAGCTCCTCCAAATGCGAGCTGCCCGTCTGCGCCGCGAAACCCGAAACTGGGCCTTGCACTCATTCCTCGACGAGCACGAACCCAGCATGAGCGACATTGTCTACAAATACCTGCTACGACCCTTCCAGATGCTGGCCATGGAGCCCATTCTGATCTGCATCACCATCTATCTCGCCTTGATCTACGGTATTCTCTACCTCTTCTTCGAGGCTTACCCGGTTTCTTTCTCTGAAGTGCGTGGCTGGAAGTCTGAGGGTGTCGCTGCTCTCCCCTTCATCGGTATCATGATTGGTGTACTCTGCGGCGTGGCTCTGATCATCTACACCACGAAGACTCGATTCGCCCGCAAGCTGGCGAAGCACGGCCGCGTCGTTCCAGAGGAGCGTCTTGTTCCCATGATGATTGCATCCGTCATGCTACCCATCGGTCTCTTCTGGTTCGGCTGGACTTCGTCTCCAAATGTTCACTGGGCTCCACAGGTCATTGCTGGTATTCCCATCGGCATGGGTATCCTGGTTATTTTCATGCAGGGACTGAACTATATCATTGATGTCTATCTGATGTATGCAAACTCGGGAATTGCAGCCAATACATTAGTGAGATCGGCCCTTGGCGGTGCTTTTCCTCTGTTCGCTACCCAGATGTATCACAAGTTGGGTGTCGACTGGGCTTCCAGTGTTCTGGGATTTATCACCGTCGCGATGATCCCCATCCCCATTCTTTTCTTCTTCTACGGTGCGAAGATCCGCGCTATGAGCCGTTTTACTCCCAAGTTTTAAGCTGGGTCTCTTTTAAAAGTGGATAAAAAGGATTATTCTCCTCATCACTATGCCTAAATGATAGATAGGCATAGTATTTTCTTTATTTGCACACTGGGCGTTCAGTTGGACTTTTTATACATCTCTTTGCTATGGGGTTCACAAGCGTGTCTTTTCTATAGAGCTTACGAACATACGTGATAATGGATAACCTAATATTTTATTGAATTTGGATAGGCCTGGAAACTTGTAGACTACTCGCTCAAAAGCTAATTGAACTTTAAATTGTAGAACTTGGAAGGTTCCAGGGTTTACCGTGGATGATTCCCAGAGGTTTGGAACCCGACCTTCGGGTAGGACTCTGGGAGTCCGCGGTAGACGTTGAACTTCTAGATACGTACGAGATGAAATAACTAGCTACCCTAGCTCTATGGAGGCGTCGAGGCCATCAATTGATGAACTCGGTTTACAAGTACGCTTATTACACCACTACGTCTTCACTACGACTTCACTACATATACTAAATGATATTAACATAGAGCTTTCTCCAGTTGTATTGCTATTATGGCACATTGTATGAGGGGAAGAACAGGAAAAAAACCAAATCGAAAAGAGCAGGGCACGAGCCCCACACTCAAAGCAAGTTCCCCAACCTCAAGAACGATCTACCCAGATGATCTTCAGTACGAAACCCCGGCTGAAGAACTAAACGGCCCAGAAAGCAGAAAGCACAAGTCGTCAACCGGAGCGGAGAATAAATTGAAAAGAGAGGAAAAAAAAAAAACAAATAGAACCCGTTTAGTCGTAGAGGCTGTCATCATTTCCGGCTTCACCGAATGTGTCGTTGTTCTGGACCTCGCCGGCAGAGGGGAAGCGGAAGAAGCTGCTTCCTCCAGAGTTCTTCAGACTCTGTGCAAAGGCCTCATAACGGCGGATCTCAACATCACTAACGGAGCGGCGGGCTGACTTCATGGCCTCCTCGAAGTGAGCGCGAGTAAGCTCAGGTACGGGGTCTTCCTCATCAAGATCCTCCTCATCGTTCATTGTGACATCCTCACCAGCAGCCTCGCGGGCCTTGGTCTTCTCGATATCAGCGGAGATAGCCTCCTTGATAGCGAGCTTGACAGCGCGCTGGGTAACGAAGCCAAGATCGGCACCGGAGAAACCGTGGGTCTTGCTGGCAATGAAAGACATGTCGACGTCGCCGGCGACAGGGGTCTTGCGGAGCTGGGCCTTGAGGATACCCTCACGGGAGTCTTGGTCGGGCAAGGGGACGTAAACCAGGGTGTCGAGACGACCGGGACGGACAAGAGCAGCATCAAGTTGCTCGGGACGGTTGGTAGCACCGATGACAAAGACGTTCTTCTTGGAGGTCATACCATCCATCTCTGTTCGGATATTAGCGATGATCATAGGGGAATGGAAAGTTAGTGGGAAAATGCTTACCGGTCAGCAGCTGGTTGACAACACGGTCGGAGGCACCACCGGCATCACCAACGGAGCCACCACGGGACTTGGCGATGGAGTCCAGCTCATCAAGGAAGACAACGCAAGGAGCGGCGGCACGAGCCTTGTCGAAGATATCACGGATGTTGCTCTCGGACTCACCGAACCACATGCTCAGCAACTCGGGACCCTTCACGGAAATGAAGTTGGCAGCGCACTCGTTGGCGACAGCCTTGGCCAGCATGGTCTTACCGGTACCAGGGGGACCATAGAACAGCACACCGCGAGAAGGCGAGAGACCGAACTTTTGGAACATCTCGGGGTGGTCCACGGGGTACTGGACACTCTCGATAAGCTCGCGCTTGACCTCCTCCAGACCACCAATATCGTCCCAACGGACATTGGGGACCTCGACAACGGCAACCTCGCGCAGAGCGGAGGGGTTGGAAACGCCCAGGGCGTAGCGGAAGTTCTCCATGGTAACACCCAGAGAGTCAAGAACCTCGGCCTCGATGGTGTCCTCATCAAGATCAATGAGGTCCATCTTTTCACGGATTTGTTGCATAGCAGCTTCCGAGCACAGCGAGGCCAGATCGGAACCGACGTAACCGTGGGTCTCGGCGGCAATGGTCTCGAGATCAACATCATCGCCCAACTTCATGTTCTTAGTGTGAATGGACATAATCTCAAGACGACCAGTGGGGTCGGGAATGCCAATATCGACCTCACGATCAAAACGACCGAAACGACGGAGGGCGGGATCGATTGAGTTGGGGCGGTTAGTGGCGGCCATAACGACCACGTTGGAACGAGCCTTCATGCCGTCCATGAGAGTGAGGAGCTGGGAGACGACACGGCGCTCGACCTCACCGTTGGTCTTCTCACGCTTTGGGGCGATGGAATCGATTTCATCGATGAAGATAATGGCGGGGGAGTTCTTCTCGGCCTCCTCGAAGGCCTTGCGGAGGTTGGACTCGGACTCACCGGCCATCTTGGACATGATCTCGGGACCGTTGATCAGGAAGAAGAAGGCACCGGTCTCGTTGGCAACGGCACGGGCCATCAGAGTCTTACCAGTACCCGGGGGACCGTACATCAGAATGCCACGGGGAGGCTTAATACCAATTGACTTGAACAGTTGGGGGTGGCGGAGAGGCAGCTCGACCAATTCACGGATCTGAGCCATCTGCTTCCGGCAGCCACCAATGTCATCATAGCCAACCTCGTTGAGGTTACCCTCCTCATCTTCACGTTGGATAGGCTCGCCCTCGCAGTGAATAATAGTATCTTGCGCGACAATGCCATACTCTGGGGGGTCAACCTCCACAACCTTAAATTCCACTTGTCTCATACCACCTCGTACTGTAAATAGATCACCTTGGCGGACTGGTCGGTAGGCTTCACGGAAGTAGGGAGCGAGGTAGACGTCGAAGAGAGAGCCGGTCAAACCCTCAATGGTATCTGCGATAGGCAGGACCGCAATGCGCTTAGCCTGAAGGGAGGAAATCAAACAGTTAGCAAGATATCAGGTGAAAGCGTGGATAAGTTTTGAACGTACATATTTAATATCGGGGCAGGGGTGGACGGTAATGACATCGCCGTGCTTAACACGAAGGTTGTGTCGCACAACACGGTTGATGCGGGCACTGCCATCATCAAGATCATCATCGGCCAGGACAATCAGAACAGTGTCCTTGCGCTTCTTGCCCTTTACCAGAACTGTGTCACCTCGGAAAAGTTGGAGGGTTTCCATGGTGTTGTTAGAAAGAGCGATAACCGAGTTGTCGTCGTTGACGGCATCCGTCACGCTATTGATGAGCTGTCAGCATCTCCTCCAACCTGATTAATCACCAATCGGGCCCAAGGACAAACTTACATCAAAGAGTTAGGCTTCTTCTTCTTCTTGAGGATGGCGGTGGAGGTGTCAAGCTCCTAAAACTTGTTAGTCTCGAAGGCCAAGCTGTGTTGCCGTGCTGTTCAACCCACCTCCTTCTTCTCGGCACCCGAGGCATCCCTGGTACAAAGGTCAGTCATTCGAAGCGGGAAAACGGAGGGAATCATCTTCAAACATACTGGAGGTTAACCCTCTTCTTCTCGTGAGAGTGATCCGGCTCGGCCGACATCGTGAAGGATCTGAGATGTGTGACGTTGACGAAAGCGAAGCTTAGTGAAGGTGAAGGTCAAAGAATTCAAAATCGAGCGGGAAAGCTCGATATAATAAACGTAAGATAGAACGATAGATAAAAACGACGATGGAGATGGAGAGAAGCCAACAGACCAGGGACAGGATCTGACGGCGAGAGAGATGAGGATAGGTGTTGAGCTTCCAGGTACCCGCCGAGTGACGATATGTGATTGATGACTTAAGCTATGGGATTATGTCATCCACTCTCCGCCACAGCGAATGTGATGGAAGTCGGTCGATCTTGATGCCTGAGGCTACAACAGAGCATGAACTAGAAAGCAGGGTATGAGAGTATGACTGGAACAACGACAAGTCCGTAGTAATTTGATAATGTGCATCTCCTCGGATGGCATTTTTTAATAAACTCTACTGAAAAGTAATGATAGTTGCCAACTACGCTGAATGAATAGAACTGACTACTTGAAAGGGCATACAAGAATCAAGGTAAATTCGAGAGACTGGCAAATATGACTTTAAAATACTAGATATAGATTTCAAAAGAATTGTTTTACTCTACCATAATTCAACCTGGCTTCAAATTGATACTATCGTCAGTAACGATCTCGTGGTCCATCTTCAGAAAACTATTGTTTCAGCTGGATACCAATGGGGGTTTCTAGAATTCATCTGCTGTTATGCCCGCATTGATAGTAGTTCTCCTCGCTCTTCACTTAAATCCTCGACCAGCGCAGAAATACTGCAGCTACAATGACCGGTAGCACACTTACCAACTCCCCCAAGCCCGCAAACTCGGGAGGGATTCTCGCATTCACAAAAGCACCCGCAGCGAGAAGAACTGCAAAGGTGTTGTATATGAAGCTCCAGGTAAAATTGAACTTGATGCGGTTGACGGCCTTTTGACTAATGCTCATCAAAATGGGTATACTAGCCAGAGATGGTCGCATAAGTACCACATCTGCCGCCGACTGCGCAATATCCGTTCCTTCGTTCATATGAACGCCAATAGTAGACTGAGCAAGAGCAACAGCATCATTTGTCCCGTCACCGCAGAATAAAACAACAGGTCTCTCATGATCGGTACCACATTCGAGGAGTTGCTGGATATAGTCTCTTTTATTAACTGGTGAACTTTGAGAGCGAACATTGCTGCCGGGAATGTCAAGTTTGGCCGCTAGAACCTGGACGGCTCCGTCATCATCACCGGAAACCATATGAACCGAGACGCCACGCCTTTTCAAGATTTCGATTGTCCCAATGGCATCAGGACGAAGCTCATCCTCTAGACCATAGACTGCGACAAGTTCATCGTCTACTGTAAAGCAGAAGACAGTGCAGCCTCGAGCCAGCATTGGCTGAACAAGTTCATGCTCCGAGAAATCGAGCCAACGTGAATTTCCTGCTCGAAGTTCCTGATTATTCAGGCTAGCCTCAATACCTTTGCCAGTTAGATGTTTGGAATCAGGAATGACTGTAGCAACAATCCCAGCATCCTGAAGGTGAGCTGCCACGGAGACTGAAACCGGGTGTCGATTGTTTTCGATAAGGCCCAGAAGAATCGGAAGTTTTTCTTTGTCAACGCAACTCTGCGCGACAACAGAAAGTTTTCCCCGAGTCAAGGTCCCAGTTTTGTCAAACACAACGTGCATTGTCTTATATGCCAGCTCAATAGCATTTGCCGATTTGAAGACAATGCCTCTCTCAGCTGCCATACCGCTAGAAATCACAACCACCATAGGAACGGCCAGTCCGATAGCGCATGGACAAGAAACGATGAGCACAGTGATAGCGTATGTGATGGCCTGGATTGCAGCTTCAGATCCATTTTGTCCACGAACTTTTATACCTACTGCGACCCAAATCACAAATGTGATAATCGTCAATGCCACGATAACCGGGACAAAATAGGCTGCTACCCTGTCCGCTAGATCTTGAAGCTTGGGTTTTGATAGTTTTGCCTCATCTACCATAACAGCGATGGTATTGATAGTGTTTTCGCTGGGAAGTCGGGTCAGTTGAACAACTAGAATTCCAGATCCATTGATAGACCCGGCAATCACGACAGACTCGGGATATTTCTCTACCGGCCTAGACTCCCCGGTGAGCATGGACTCGTCAACCTCGGATGACCCGCTGATAACAGTGCCATCGGTCGGAATCTTGGTATCAGGAAGAACTTTGAAGACATCGCCGTATTGAAGGAGGCGAGCATCAATTTCACGCTCTCTTCCATTTTCATCGACAAGAATAGCTGTCGGTGATTGAAGCGAGCGGATCGAAATAGATTCGATGGCTTTTTGACGAGCAAAAGCAGCAGCCCATCGACCAACCATAATCAAAGTGACCAAAAGAGTGCTAGTCTCAAAGAATTGACCGGTAGAGAGGGGATTTCCTGCAACGAGGTACCCGAAGGACACAACTGAGAAGACATAGGCAGCGCTAGTACTCAAGACAATCAAAAGGTCCATTTCTATCACTCTCGAGAAAAGGAGAGCCTTGAGAGCCTTGGGGTAGAAGGGACCTGCTATAACAACTTGAACAATAGTAGCCAGGGCGAGCGAGGCTGAAGAATAAGCCACTTCCCTATGAGGGAGCGGAGCCCATGCCATAACCAGAACCGGAATGGTCAGCAAAGCAGAAAGCAAGGTCATATATCCAACATGAAGAACATGTTTGCTGCCAGTTTCAAGAGAAGGATCAGCACGTGGCGGAGCAAGCTCAGTTGGTAGTCCCCAAATCTTCTCAGAGACATCTCGAGCTCCCAATACCTTCGGATCAAATGCAACCCGCACAGTCTGCTTGTCCACAGAAACAATATCAATGACCCCGTCCGGCCACTTCTGGGGAATAAATTTCGAGGAATCGTCGGGGACAATCAAATCTAGGCTAGCACCATGGCTCTGGACTCTTTCGCACTGGAATTCAGTCGTTCGCTCTAGATGTTTCATAACTTCCTCCACCGATCCAAGGCGAAGGTTAATATTGAATTCGGCCCGAGAGAGAACCAGACTAGTTTTCAGGTTCTCGACGGCAGCGACAGACCCGAGAGTTCGATTGAGCTTTGTTTCACAGCCAGTACAAGTCATGCCAGAAATGTTGAGAACAACATACTCTTGGCCTGTTGCCTGGCTCTCTATATCATTGATGCCCTGAGCTGGAGCCTGGTCGATCTTCAGGTCATCCGGCACAGTAGAGGAGCAGCAAGCATCAGCACAAGAAGTTTGAGGACTGAGGGGTTTAGTCTCGGAGCAGCATGGGTCTGCACAGCTGGTCTTTGGAGCCGGTGCTGCTTTCTGTTTGGATGGCCCGCAGCAAGAACCAGAGGTGTCGGCAGTGACGGGTCTTTTGGTGGGCACGTCCTTCCCTGTTCCACAACAGGACCCGATACTCGAGCTGGCAGGTGGCTCAGTGGCGGGCTTACTTTTGGAACAGCATGAGTCCCCATTCTTGACCTTGATGCCAATTTTTTTGTCAGGATGGTCGGCTTGATTCGGAGGACTAGAGCAGCCGGATTGACTGGCGGACTCTTTGCCATCACAGCAAGAAGAGGAACACTTTTGCTTTTTTGGTAGACTTTGAACTGGCTTTTTGTCAGCGCAGCACGAGTCGTCACGATTGCTCTCCGGCGAAGGCTGCTTGGAAGATTTCCCCTTAGAGCAGCATTTCTTCGAGGACTTGCATTTGGTAGCATTTCTAGAAATAGTAGAAGTATCGGTGGATTGGTACTTCACAGAGCTGGCACTGTCTCCCGAGTAAATCAGATTCTGTATTTTCTGGTCCTTTACAAGGGAGCGATTGCTCCTAACGGAATCCAACGAAGCGCGAGCAAGACGGCTTGTAGAAGAAGCACTGGAGCCTTGCTTCCCACTTAGAGCCGGTGAATGGCGTTCGCGGACTTCGCAGCATGTTTCTTCACCGAGGGCGATGAGAGCGCGACAAATACATCCTAAGGTCTGTAGAGTAGCGCCCCAGCGGTCGAGGGCAGAGAGACTGTGTTGGCTGCATGCCTTGTGGTCGGAAGTGGTACCATAGTCTAAGGCGAATGAATGATCATTAGTAAATCCCATAAAGTAAACTTTGAAAGCCACTTCTCACTATTCGACTGACTGTTTGGGCAAAGCACATCGCCGCCTGTGCATTCTCGTCTCGCAATGCGATCGAGGCAAGATGCGTCACAGCATGGGCTAATTTTGCCACGGCAACAGTCAGGAGTGGTGTCACTATTTCCAGTGCAGCTATCCTTGTCTTCACAAGGGGAGCAGGCATTGTCCAATTTCTTGCGAGGGAGTTCTTCCTGGGCCTGGACCGTGTCGTGGAGAACCTTAGAGTCGAGATCATCGCAGCAAGATTTCTGGCAACCGATCTTTTTACCTCGAGGCGCACTTGGCGAGATCTCGGGCTCAGGGGTCAAAGTCGGTGGGTCACAGTTGTTGGGTTCCATTGCTGAAATAATGTCAATCAAGTTGATTCAGTTGAGGTTGTTGCAAAAGTTGAGTTTGAAAGGATGACTGCCCAGTCCAAGTGGGAGGCCATTCTGCCGGCAGAAAGGAAGACAGCTTGTACCTTTGGCCTCCAGGATAATTAATTACATTAATTCATATTGTAGTTGAAATACCAGGTGGTTTTCATATAGACCCCAGGGGGTATATAGGCACTGCTAGTACTGCTAGTAGTGTCTAAAGTATAGATCTATGTATCAATCTGGCAGTATACTATGCTGAGTACCTGGTTGTACTACCATGGTTATTAGTAACTACCACTCACTAATATCTAATATAGAAGAGAGACATCTCTTCTATGCCATTTTATTTCTTAAAGGTATCTACAAGCCCTGTATGTATTTGTTGTAGGTACTTTACTGAATCAAGTTCCAACTGCCGCGACAAGCGAAGTACCAGATGAAAACTCCCCACAAACACCGAAGATCAGAACGCCCATTGCACCAATCACCAAAAAGATATTTAGAATAGCGTAATAATAATCCCCATCAAAAGCAAATCAAAAATATAGAATACTCACCACCCCTATACACCCGATTAACCCAAAGCAGAACCATCACGGAGTTCAACTCGGGTGAAGATGCCCTTCTGAACCATCAAAGCTCCACTTGACGGGGCCACCCCCCACATTTCCATAAAGTGGGACCCCAGACTGACAGACTTGGGCTGTAAGTGCCACTTAGCTGTTGGTACTCCATACTTACACCCCGTTTGCCTGAAAGCGTAACGCTGCGACTTGAAGGTGGAACCGTGAAGCAAAAAGCAACACTTTGTTTCAAAGTGCCGTAATCTCTCTGCCGTGATCGTCGCGACTTGCTTCTTTGGGCGGAAAATATTTCGTGTTCTTCTGCAAGATGTTTGGAGTCCACGTCTTGCTGTGCGTTCGTAGGTCATTCCGACGAGGATCGTGCTTTTTACGTGATTGATTTGATTTGATTCGGGTCTGAGCGGGGATGGATCTGCTTCGATGTATTCTATACAGTGGAAGGTGATGGTTGACGGTGTGGATTTTGTAGAATTCATAGGTCTGTGTCGTTGTAGGGAAGTGGTCTGAGGGTGCAACTTGAAGACTGCTTCAGCTTGGTCGCAGTAGTTGATAGTATTTGATACTCACAGTATGAGTTTGCTGGTGAGATTGTTTTTGTTAGAGACCCCAGTGAACTTGACCGGCACTAGCAGTGGTTAGAAATACGACGATCCCCGCGGAGTACGTATGACCACTTTGACCAAGATGTTGAAATTCTTATTTGATTTAATACATACATTCTCGAATGAAATTCTATGGTTGAATATGTTCATAACCGCGATAACAGAAGGGATATTTGAATGAGAAGAAAAAAGGTGAACGGATGAAAGGGTAGAAAATAATCTAAAGAATGCCTCCTGTCTAAGCCTTGATCGCCTTGCCCGTTGCCCCCCACATATCGTGTAGGCTCCAAGCACCAGCCATAAAGCTAACAACACCGACAAGATTGTCTGGAACTCCGATTCCTTGCTCAAAGCACCAGTGTAGACATAAGGGTGCCCAGCAGATGTTGTTAACAAGGGTCTTGCGCCAAGCGCGAATCTCGGCGCGGGTTTCGGCGTTCTCCTCCTCCTTGATCTCCTTGGTCTCAATATTTCCCGCCGCCGCACGCTTGGCTGCGAGGCGACGTTTGCGCAAAATGTGTTGTCGCCAGAGAACAAAAAATTCAAGAAAGATGTGTCCGAACCAGCCACGAGTGCTCCAGAGGTCCCACTGTACTAAGCTGCCGTATTTCTCAACGAACTTCTTGGAGATAATGCCCTTTGTTGCAAGGTAGCCAACGTTCTCTAGGAGTTGATAAACCACGTTGGATATGATTTGGAGGTAGGTAAGTGTGCGAATTATGGGGTCTGCGGGTGGTGACTTGAGCGTCTCAGATCCCCAGATCCAGAGAGGGAGAAGGCCGAAGAGGCGGATTGTGTAGCGAGTCTCCGAGGCGAGAGAAGAGAGCGCACTCCATTTCGAAGGCGATGGGGTGGGAGGAGGGGATGGGGTTTGAGGTAGGGTGCGGCCTTTCAATCGTGCGAGAAGACTGAGGCGTGTCTGAAATGCGATGAAAGGGGCAGATGCACAAAGATGGTGTAAAATCGAGGCGACATAGTTGACAGTTGCCAGCACTCGCTCTTGTCCGTCGGCCGTGGAGAGGAGACTGCGGAATTAGCGGTGTCTTTGGAGAGAGTCGTACGGTGTAGGCAGGGGCCAGTTGAGGTTGCGCAATAAATCTTCTCAAGCCAGTTCCCTATCCAAAGAGAAAACAATAAGAAACACTCACAGGTCTAATCTTCTGATAGTCACGTCGGCCGCAGTCAAGGCCGCAGTCAACTGTTGCCTCGTCGCTGCTTTCCCCGCGGTTATCGGACCATTCCCCACATGCTGAGCGTCGTCGGTTGTCTTCTCTGTTGACGAAGAGGGAGGGAGCTCTGAGTCTGCCATTTTGTGTATGAGGAAAGAAAAGAGAAAGAAAGTGAGCTCTCCTGTAGCCACAAAAGTTCATAAGATGATCGCTACGCTATCTGCTCCGGCGGAATTGCGCGCTGGCCGCGGAAGGAACCGAGGCTCGGAACAAGGTTGGGACTGCCTGACTCGGCCCTGGCTTCACGCGGATGACCCACCCTGCGCGGGTACTGCGAAACGCAGCCTGTGCTCCTCCGTTTTGCTTCTTTTGGAGGTTGGAATACTAAGTAGTATATTTTGCCTGTCTCCACTAAATATCCTCGTAGTAAATACTTACAACACCAGGATGCCTGTGTGAGAAGAATAATGGGGTTGTTGAGGTTAGTCGACCAATAATAAAGAGTCTTTCCTACACCGTCGGCCTTTGGCTTCGGAAATCACCAAAGGCATTCATCGGTAGTGGACGGGTCCTTTCCCTCATATACCTCCCACGTATCGCTCATCATTTTTTCGGCGCTAGTCAAGACAGTGCCGAGTTCTGTATCTAGATCTAACTGGCAGTCATCGACTGCGGATGTTGTAAGGTAATCCTCGTCCTGCTGCTCCGAGATAAATTCCGATCGAGTTTGGTTGTATTCCTTCATGACTTCTCGCAGGTCATTCGAACGCCTGCCAAGATAACGATCACACGCCGCATATCCGTAGTTAGGAACTTCCACTAGCAATGGTTCGCCCGATGTGGGATCCTCGACCTCAACTTCTTCCCATATCGGGTGCATACTGAGCGCGACTGGCCGAGTCCCAGGTGAAAGGTAGGAGTTGGCAATTTCTTCTGCCTGGAAAGGCAAATTATATGGATCACCGATTCGGTTGATGTATTCTAAAAATCCCTGTCTCGTCAAATTCTTGATCCATTGGACATAAGTATCATATTCCCACGAAGTCATCTTTTGCCAAACAACCCAAGCTTGGATGGTTTGAATGCAAGCGAACGGAAGACCCAGCCCCAGTATGACGTCCAGAATTGGCGTTAGATTATTGCGATTCGGGATATGGTATCTTTCCCACCATGCCCGGAACCAACGAGTGTGTCGCCAATGAGTTGGATCTTTAGGCAAACCACGCAACTTCCGAGCATCAATAACTGGGCGGTAGATGTTCGCGGGGGTGTCAAGAGGCTTTTCGTAGGGCTCATTCACGATTTTTGCGATACTTCCCCAGGTGTTTTCAGATGTATGAGGGCGACACATTGTGCAAAACATTGCACGACAAGGCTCAAGGGTTGAGAATTTGAGGGTTTGGGCTGACAAGTGTTGCATAACTTCTCGATAGTCCCTGTGTTTAATTGCCTCCTCATCACCATGCAAACCTCGCCCGCCGGGTAGTGCCCTATGTGTAGGAGGGACCTGCTCTCGAAGAACAGCGGAAGTTTCAAGGACTTTCATCTTCTGATCCAATAATCGTTCCACTTGAGACGAAAGGTAATGACCCTTGGCGATCCCTTTTTGTACCCAGTCGGGTAAGACTTCGATGGTTCTCTCGGGAACTAAGGGTATGTAATACGAGTATTCCGCCGTATCTGCCGTGCATTCATAGAGAAATCGTGCGAATTCGCCGCAGTTCTTGTTCTCGCACTGCAGATAGGTAATGGGATCAAAACTCCAGTAGCGCTGGAAAGTTTCATGAAGACAATAAGGTCCCGCTCGAGCTCGATAACTTGCATTTCGGATATCCTCTGGTGTGGGTGCTTCAGTGATTGACGAATCGGTTTGGGAGAAGGAAATGGGCAAAGGTAAGCAGACCTTTGGTTTCTCTTTCGCAGAGATGTCGTCAAGATGAGATGAAAGAAGCTCAGGACCAGGGGCAAGTTCTTCTCTGGAAAGTTGAGCAAGATCGGCAGAGAACTGAGGAGCAGGTAGTAGAGGGCCACTGTCTTCAAGCTCTTTTAGAGGCTCCTTTTCGAGCTGACGATCGGGTTCAGATTCGAGGTCCATTGGATACTCAAGTGAGCGTTCAGCCGTGAAAAGGTGTTCTCCTTCTCCCTGGGCAGATAGGCAAGGTGGACTATCATACCAGAGCCAGGTTGATGAACTGTGATATTAATTCCGTAGATAGAACTGGCAGATATTCCAGTCATCCGACGGGATGAGTACCCTTGAGTCTGATATTAATCAGAAGTTAAAGAGAGGGGGATGGAAAGTGAGAGTGAAAGTGAGCGATGAGAGGCGTGGATGACCTTCACTGCAGCCGTCTGTCGCTCCTTCCGTCAGTCCAACAAGCCAGAGGCGGGCCTTCTACGGGTATTCACCAGTAACTTCAGTCATTTGAATAATTCCATTCATTTCATTTCTTAAAATAGAGACAGTATTGAATCATGAATGTCTGGCCCTACCAGTGCGAATGTTTGTTTACTCAGCTTGTTGCTGATCAATTGATGACCTTGCACTCTCCCGAACCGAGATCTGGAGATTCTTTTTTCACAAGGCTGATTATCCTCTAATACCGTTTCCCTCAGAGTGTCCTTTGCCTTAGGGAGTTTACGATCTCCTCAGGCCATATCCCATCATACGGCGGACATTTGTGCATCCATTGAAGTAATATCCACCAGACGGGATATCAAAAATTCTGCTGCCAAGGGTTTCGACTGCATCGGAATAATCAAGGGAGTCAGATGAGCTGAAGAGGTTGTCGATGGCCTAGGCCATTGGCACTGGACAATATTTCCTGAGCAGAGATAATCTGCTGTTTACCTTTGTGAACCAGTTGCTTTCCTAGCGTGCTGAGCTGGTGGTTCTTGGATCGTGGAAGTTGACTTCGGGACTGCCGAAGGGAAAAGGGACAAGAAGTTTCGGGGGTGATCCGGAAAGTAGTTCTATTCATGGAATTAACGATGAAGTCGGGATTGGTGATTGAACCCACTCTAGTATTTGAGGTTGGCTCGCTGCTATCATTGGGCATTCAAAGAGCAGTTTGACGGAAGAAGGATAACTGATTTCTAGTGAAACCTCGTAGCCATTAGTTTTGTTTCAAATAGCATGATATTTGTTCAGTGTGAAATCGTAATTATGAGCGATCAATGTAGTCAACTGCCAGTCATTAAGTTTGATAGTCGGGCCATATGTGGGAACGGCCCGCTAATAGAGATTCGGCATGCCGATCGTAGTAGTGAGCCTTACTCTACTCTGTTTAGCTGGGTACTTACTAGGTTGGTAAGCTATTACAGGCGCTAGTGACAACATTTATCCCTGCAATGGGTTTCTGAGGGTTAAAAATCAGAGTGAACCGGAGGACACGAGACCGTTGTAGAGCTATTTTGTGCTGTGGATGCAGTAAGTGTATTTCGTGATTTTTCACGATAGAATGTCAGGCAAGAAAACGAAGATTGGGCACCAACACTGGTATGGTACAGTTGTTAAGGGTCTATTATATGGGAGCGGTGGTAGCAGCAGTAATCAACCATTTGTATGGTTAGCTAGGGTTCTAGATCCACCTTCCTTTTTCATGGCTTATACTGAGTACCGAGGTTCTAGATGCATCAATACTGGAGCTGAGTTGGCAACCTCTGTAGTAGGCGTAGGAGATCGAGATGGGAGGGAAGAGAAAAAATACTTATATTGAGAGATGAGCACGCTCTTATACTAAATAAATGTTACTACTGACTCTTGCTAGTTATTAATTGTACTGTAGACAGCTCGGCTAGGCCTGCCTGGAAATAAATGCGGGATGGCCGGCGAGATGCCTCGTCGGGGAATTCCGACTGCCGAGTGAGCAGCTCGTTGGACCTCGCCGGGCAGACCTTCAGAAAGTGGCAGCTTTTGGTACGCTTTGGCTGCTTCCCTCATCTGCCGACTCGTCCACCGCTTCCTCTTATACTCGGCTCTACCCCAACTTTTCTCTTGTTAACCTTCCTTCTATCCCCGGATTGTATGAAGGTAGACTTAAGGTAAGTCTAAGTCTTTTTGCTCTTTGTACTGTCGGTGCCTCGGCTATTCAGATTTCCCTATTCCTTATTCAGCCTTTCCCCGTTTCAATTCCCAATTCCCCAATTCCGATACGCCGTACTCCGTACTCCGTCCTCTTTCTCTTCCCCGTTCACTTTCTGGTGTTTTGTTGTTCCAGTTTCCCAGCCCCCCCCCCCCCCCCCCCCCTCGGGACCCAACCTTCTCATAAACAAACAACGCACCGGCCCCCCCCTACTCCCTCCACTTCCCTCCACTCCCGATAATTCCGCGATCGATCCACGTTGTTTTTCTCTTAATTCCTACAATTTACAATTGTTGACCAGCCGACCTTCCTGAATTTCTAGGCGCGTTCGGTTTCTCTCATTCATTTCCTGATCCTCCCCACCAACGACTAGCCCACCATGTCTGTCAAATTCCAAGAGGAGACCGTTCGCGCGGTCGCGAACGCTGGCAAGCCTGAGGACTTGGCTCACCGCGTCGGAGAGCGATTGACCGGTGGAAAGACCCAGACTGGATACCTTGCGGTATGTATATCACCCGTTGAATCTCGATTCTTAATATTCTCCGACCGATGGAACTCCCCCAAGCTGATCCGAAGAATGTGGATCGCAGGCCTACCTCAAGCAGCTGCAGCATAACCCGCTGCGCACCAAGATGCTCACCTCCGGTGTGCTCTCTGGTGTCCAAGAATTGCTCGCCTCCTGGCTCGCTCACGATGTCGGAAAGCACGGCCACTACTTCAGCTCGCGCATCCCCAAGATGTCCCTTTACGGCATGTTCATTGCCGCCCCGTTGGGCCACGTCCTCATCGGCATCCTCCAGAAGATCTTCGCCGGCCGCACCAGCCTGAAGGCTAAGATCCTCCAGATCCTCGTCAGCAACCTGATCGTATGTCTCTCATCGCAATCCGTTGTTCAATTTGATTCAGCATTGTGACTCCCCTCCTTTGCGCGATGACATCAATGCTAACCATTTGCTTCCTCTCCCTTAGATCTCCCCCATTCAGAACTCCGTCTACCTGACCTCAATGGCGATCATTGCTGGCGCGCGTACCTTCCACCAGGTCCGCGCCACCGTCCGTGCCGGTTTCCTGCCCGTCATGAAGGTCAGCTGGGTCACCTCCCCACTGGCTCTGGCCTTTGCCCAGAAGTTCCTCCCCGAGCACACTTGGGTTCCCTTCTTCAACATCATTGGTTTCTTCATTGGAACCTATGTCAACACCCACACCAAGAAGAAGCGTCTCGAAGCTCTTCGCAAGGTATGTTCATTAATATTACTCCCCTGGTTGGAATTGGAAATCAGACGCTAACCCGATACATAGCGCTACAACGAGCGTCGCGATGGCGGATACGAGAAGCGCGACTACCCTTAAAGAGACCCTCCCGTCGCGTCTGCAGAAAACGAGCCGGAATCGTCCTCGTATATGGCTAACATGTTCTATACATATATTGGAACTCGCCCACCTCTTGGCCAATCTGCAGCTATTTATTACCTTTTCTTTTGTATTTCATGTTTTGTCCCGGTGTTTTGACTCATGTACACATCCCCCCTGCATCTTAGTATGCGTCAGATACCTTTCTTCTCTGATGTCATTTTTTTCTCTCAAATTTTACGACGAATGCCTTTTCCTCCCTATGCCATATATTTCACCTTCTACCCCGTGGAACTTCCTCCATGGAAATTAGCTACATTGCTGGTATCTAATTCAAATTACTGGTCCTGTGGTTGTGATATCCTATTGTCATTTAGATGGGTTTCGAAGAAATACAGCTAGTTTCCTTTCGGCATGAGCGAATTAGCTCTCCAGAGCTGAGAGGCTCTCTCTATGTCTCATTCATCGTACTCTCGATAGATCAAGTAGTACGAAACGAACAGGTCTGGACCAAACATAGATCAGGGTGATGGAATAAAGTCCATGTCATGAAATCATAGCTTATTCAACATCCATCGCAGACCCTTGTCCCCTCTTTTCCTTCACGTAGCCAACAAAATCATCCAAAGCCCCAGGCCAAGCCCCATCAGGACTCCACCACTCAAAGTTCTCATCTTCCAACGTCTTCCGCATAAACACCTCCGTCTGTTCCCACAGATCCTTATTGACAGGCTTCTTGCCTCGTCCTTCGAGGAATTCAATCCACCAATCTAACCAGGGCGTCGTTGTCGTGTTCCAAGGCACACCACCCCGATCTGCGGTGAAAACCAAATTCCATTGCTCGGAAGCAATTTCGAACTGCAGGTTACGCTGGCCTGACATTCGTGATAAAAGGAAGGTGAAACGGTATACCCTTCGGAAGAGTCCTGCGTCTTTGGGCAGATTGCTGCGGAGATGTTGGACGTGTTGGGTCATTTTTTCGTGAGAGTCACATCTGAAGTTCGTTAGTGGGTTGAGATGACAGATGCGTAGAAAAGAGATAGCCATAGAAGGAGGAGAGGAAACATGAATGCCACGGATTTGAATCTACTTACCTTGTTGAATTCCACCCCTCCACGAAGCCTTCGCGCGTAAACTCGCCCATTGATGGACACTTGCACATCTCGAAGACGGCTAGACAGGCTACCTCATCCAGTTGGACTTCAATGTCACCGAGGAATTTCATGGCACCCTCGATTCCGATGGCATCTGGGCTGTCCTCTGGGTCATCTGAAACAGAGGAGTCAATAAAATGAAGCAAGATTGCTGGGGTACGAGAGGCAAATCACCTCGATACGAATCAAAGACTTCATTGAGGAACTTTGTACTTTTCGATGGGCCAGCGCTGGCTCCGAAGAATCTTTTTTCAGGCATCGTTAGTTGAAGTTCGGACTGAGGGCTTCTTTTCCGTTTAGATGAAAAAGGTGGATTGATGTGCTGGTTGAGCATGGCTGTCCCATGCTGCAGCAGGCACAACCCAAGTAGGCACGGAACAAACGATGTATCGATGTGCCTGAGGTTTTGAGGGCAGACAGAAGATAACTGAGACTTACGAATCAATAGCTCGCTCAACATTCCATCCTGTTGCTCTTAACGCCTGGGATGATGGTCAGTCTCGTGAGTTCAAAAGGTATATCTATCACTTCCAAGGATAATGGAGAGCGAACTCTAGAGGAAGCAGGTGATTGGTAGTATTACTGACTCACCTTAGCAGCAACCGATTCCTTAGTATTTGTAAGATTGATGAACTGGGCAATAGCCTGCTTCTGAGATGTAGAGTAGGGCGGCATGGCGGGGTTGTGATATCTGCACCCCGCAGAGGATAGTGAGAGATTGCGGAGGAGATGATTTGTCAGGATATAAAGTGGTGACACTGAAGGATAATGCCAGCAGCACAAGTGAAGATTGTCACAGAGATGGCTGGCTGTCGGAATTAATTACCAATTCTTTAATGTGAGCACTGGTCTTGGTGCATCGGGAGTGGAAGAATGACTCAGCTTCTGCCTCAGGCGGAAACGCAGCTATCGACTAGTGGGACCAGAAGTACTTACCAGTAGTTATAAATAGTTGTTTGATGTGAAGAATAAAGCAGGTGACCGGAATTATTTAGTGATAAATCTTTGATTTATCTATCTTACAGTTTTCTATTTGAAGCTCAGTTGATATGAAAAAAAATTGTTCGTTGAAAAGTATCGTGATGTATAATAATAGTAGATCCCCGAAGAGATGATAGCACTTTTTACATGATAGCAATTGACTCCATAACTCCCATCCTGATCAAGTATGCGAACATGCGAGATTCAAGCCCGTCAGATCCTCCGCTTAGGTGGTGAAAAGAGTATCCTCGTCACGCAGATACATACCGACATCCGCCTAGTACCGAGTTAGTAAGAAGCTAGCGGGGGAAAATTGAAAGAATGTAAAGTTTACCTGAGCGAACACGACGATAGCGGTAGGTTCCAGCTTGCGCATTTCCTAAAAACTAGTTAGCTATTTGTTGGATCTTGCAAGGGCGTTGTTTCGTACAGCAGTCGATCTCGCAGTCACACCAAATCCCTGATATAGAAGAGCATGATTAGTATATGAAAAGCTTGGCATATCAGCAATAAAAATAATAACTTACAAGAGGGGTATCGTTCTGGTTGAAGATAACACATCCAGAGTGCTCGGGGGCATCCTCTGACCATCTGGCAACGTGGGCTTTCAAAACATTAGATCCGTAAAGGATAGGCATCCTGTTCATGATGATAAGTTTCAAGAAAACACAAAGCGTCTGGGAGAAAGGAGATTACTCACTCTCCGTTCGACTTGACCCAGCATTTTACGCGGGCGTGTGGCGCAATTATGCTCAAACTGCTCATGTTCAGACGGAACTTTCCAGTCTTTGTGAACTTTCCAATCATTGTGCCGGCGGTCAGGAGAGAATCGCGGGGAATTGAAGTCGCGAAGTTGGCAATGCGCTCGGGGAGGTAAAACACTCGGTCTTTGACCAGTCGGAAGACCATTCTCTCAGTAGTAGCACTACCTTCAGCAGGAGGAGCAATCAGGTTTGACAAAGATGCTCCTGTGTAGGAAGCAAGCTTCGTGAACATTGTGCGAGTTTCGGTCTCATCGAGGGCACGCATTTTGACGGGTAGGGCTGTCGACAGCACGGAAGATCGATATGAATGCGAAAGTCGAGGTCTCCAAGTGGTTTTGATGCCGATAAAAAAATATCCAAGAACTACCCCGATAGGTGGGCGGTGAGAGAGTCCGCGCGGCAGAAAAGTCGAAAAAAGCTGCCACCGCCCACCAAAACATCTCGCAGACCTTTCGCTTTCCAACGCCCTCAATTCCACCAGAAGGGGAGAAAAATCAGACACAATGGCGCGTGGTCCGAATGTGAAAAGGAGGCGATTGAGCCCTCCGGCCGATGGTGCCAAATCTTCGAAATCCAAGGCCGAAATTTATGGTTCCGACGACGAATGGGATGTCGAGCAAGACTACGAACGTCGCCCGCGCAAGGCGGAGAAGAAAAGCACTGAGCGTACCCGATTGCCTATCAAAACCTCCGAAGGTTTCGTTCACGAGGTAGATAACAAGGGGGAAGAGGCTGAAGCTGAAGCTGACGCCGATGCCGCTGAAGAAACCGACAGCTTTTTGGGAACCGACGACGACGAGGATGATGCTTCCGAAGAGAGCGAGGAGGAGATCGAGGAGAAGAAGCCCAAGATTCCGATAAAGGTCCAAATCATGCAGGCCAAGGAGGAACTCGCTCGGATGGCTACCCTCATTAACGAAGATCCCGAAGAACACACAGCCTTGTTCAAAACAATGGCCGACATGGTGGAAAACCCCGATGCGCCTACCACGGTGAAGAAGTTGGCACTCGCTTCACAGGCCGCTATCTACAAGGATGTGATTCCCGGTTACCGAATTCGCCCCATCACCGAAGAAGAAATGTCCGGCAAGGTTTCTAAGGAAGTGCGCAAACTGCGAAACTTTGAGCAAGCTCTGCTGAATGGTTATCGGAATTACGTGCAAACACTAGGTGCTTTGACCAAACCTGGAAAGAATGTTGTTGTCGATCCGGGTCTGAGAAGCCTCGCTATCAACTGTACTTGTACTCTGCTGCAGTCGGTACCTCACTTCAACTTCCGCAACGAGCTACTCAAGATTCTGGTGAACAAACTTGCCAGGAAACAAGTTGATGCGGACTTTGTCAAGTGTCGCGAGAGCCTGGAGACTATTTTCAGACTAGATGAGGACGGTCTGGTTTCTTTAGAGGCTGTTAAGTTGTTGTCAAAGATGATGAAGGCGAGAGACTTCCAAATCCACGAGAGTGTTTTGGATGCCTTCCTTTCCCTGCGCCTCCTGGGAGAGTTCTCACAAAAGGCTTCACGAGACAGGGTTGATAAACGGGAAGAAGAAGCTCCCGTTGGCAAGAAGAAGCAAGTGCGGGAATTCCGCACGAAGAAGCAACGCAAAGTGTTGAAGGAGCAAAAGATCGTTGAGAAGGATATGAAGCAAGCCGATGCGCTCGTCTCACACGAAGAACGAGACAGAAACCAGGCCGAAACGCTCAAGCTTGTTTTCGGTATCTACTTCCGCATTCTGAAGCAGCGTATCCCCAAACTCATGGGTCCTGTTCTTGAGGGTCTGGCTAAATATGCCCATCTCATCAACCAAGACTTTTTCGGAGACCTGCTGGAAGCCATGAAAGACCTCATCGCTCATGCTGAGCGCGACGAAAATGCCGATGGAGACGAGAACGAAGAGACCGAAGAAGACGTTGGTGTCCAGGATGGCCGAGCTCGTGATACCCGTCGTGAAGCTCTACTCTGCACAATCACTGCATTTGCCCTGTTAGAAGGACAGGACGCTAGCAAGGCTGCCTCAACCCTTCACCTTGACCTTGGCTTCTTCGTCCAACACCTCTACCGATCCCTCTACTCCCTCTCCACAAACCCAGAAGTCGAATTCAACCCCAATACCTCACTGCGTCTCGCCGACCCTAATAATGCCGACGATGAGAACCAGCTCTCCCAAGCTCGTTCCAGGAATAAGGTTAATTTCCAGACCCCAATGGTTCTGCTCCTCCGCTGTCTCCACTTCACTCTCATCTCCCGTGCCCACGGCATGCCTCCACCAGTGAGACTTGCTACCTTCTCCAAGCGTCTCATGACGACTGCGCTCCAACTCCCCGAGAAGTCTGCTATGGCAACTCTCGCTCTCATGAACCAAGTCGCCAAGCACAATGCCCGTCGTATCTCGTCGTTGTGGCACTCTGATGAACGCAAGGGCGATGGTGTCTTCAATCCCTTCGCGACTGATGTCGAGGCTACGAATGTCTACGCCGGTTCAGTGTGGGAGGGTGAGCTACTGCGTCAGCACTACTGTCCGCAAGTCCGGGAGTCGGCCATTGATATTGAAAAGATGCTCGCTTCGGGTAAATAAGTTGTTCTTCCTTTCCTCTCCGTCTTTGTGAATATATCCTGGGGCATATTGTATTTTTGGTTACCATGTCTGTTTCTAAAAAGAGCTGGATGATACTATCATGAAGATTAAGAATATTAGATATTTTACACTTAGTGTACCTAGGCAGTGTAGACCCACTAGGACTGTCGTACTGACATTTAATCTTAATACGAGCTGAGACCCACCGTCGGACTAGTCGAAGAGCAAGCCCCTGAGGAAGTTCCTCCATGGCAAGACCTACAACAAATTACATTAATTTCTGTAATATCAACAGTCATGTCCCTTCCTTCCTGCCCAGCCGAAGCAGTCAAGGGGAAATCTCTTTTGTTTGTTATCCTGACAGATTTAGATCAGACTCGCCAGAACGATCTAGTTCAGCATGTAATGAAATCACTGTCGGACGATACCAAAATCCAATTATGGCATCCACCCAAAACGATGCTCCAGTATGTCGCGAACCAGGGCTTGCATCAAGATAGCAGCGCCAATATCTACGCTGTTGCCATCCTCGCCTATCGGTCGGGCTGGACTAGTCTTGTCGTGGCTGACAATCTGACCAACCGCCAACTCAACAAGACCCAATACATGGGTGAGAGCTCCTCCATATCGATTGCCATGATCGCCGTCCGAAAATCGCAATCTGCACTGAAGAACCAAGTTCGTGTTATCGCCCGTCGCACGGGGGGAAGTGACAAAGAAGACCTGCCCCGCAAGCTCCACGGATTCGATATCGTGCCTCATGTCCTTGGAGAATGGCATCATAGAGCTTCTAAAATCTACGAGGATGAAGGATTTGAGCTGCATGACCCAGATCGATGCGTCTTCGTGCCGGACTCGACCTCATTACTTGCCGAGGAGCTCACCAGTATCACACACGCCACTCTCTCGTCCAAGTCCCTTCCGCCGGAACTAATATCCCGTGTCCTCTCGTTCACACAGGATCACCCTCAACCTATTCCTAAACCATCCTGGGTAGACCACGATCCACGCTATGTGCCAGTTTTCCTGATGTTTCCTTGCACGCTTGAACAGCTCTGCCAGATGCAGTGCGCAATCGATAATGCGATTCGGGCCTACTTGCGGGAAGAGAACTCCAGTGACATAACTATAAATCTCATTCGTAATGAAAATAATAGGACGACGACCCGGCGCGATCTAATGCATATCTGGGACTGTTACCATACACCATATGCCCCTGACATGATCTTCCTGCGCGAAGCTATTTCGGACTTGGCAGATCTTGATTCAATCAAGTTGATTGTTCTACACGCTGGCCAATATAGTCCTCTCATTGCAGTTCCTATCACTTTCCGCACTATTATCCAGGGGGTGTGTACTGAATCTCTTAGTTCATCTGTGCACGCGAAGACTCTCTCAGAAGTGTCCCAACAGTGCCCAGTTGCAGAATTCATGTACCATCCTTGCCAGCCCTTCTACACCACTCCCAATTTCTGGCACCCAAGCGACGACGAACTTCCGTCGTGGATCCCTCTATTTTATCTCACAGACAGGCTCACACCCGAGCAAGACATTGACCTCCGAACGGAGATATACACACGCTGGGAGCACGACGACGACGATGTCGAGAACCTAGAGTGCACGGTTATTCCGTGGGGCAGGCACCAGGCGCACGGCACAATTGAGGACATGTGGTCTATCGTCAGGCATGTGTACACGGCGTTGTCTTGCTCGGTCATATTTTTCGTGGATGAACAGTCTGGTCGCGACCGGAGCTTGATTATTGCGCAAGCGGACATAATTTCGGATTCGCAGCTGACGGACGAGGTACAGGATATAATACATAAGTGGAGAGATCCAAATCTACGTGGTTTTTGGTATGGCCGAATTCCGGGCCGCCAGTCGCATTCTGCGATTTTTAATCTAGAGATGTTGGCTGGTGAAATTGGTGATTTGGTGGTTGATGGGAACGTACAGAGGTTTCCTCGGCCTGGCTGGCCGCATCATTTAGTGGAGGGTTAATTTGGTACAATAGTTACAACATGGATCGGAATTCATGACCTTGCAATTGGTAAGCTCGACAGGCCAAATACCGGGAGAACGATCTATTTCTCGGGTACAACTACCTAGTTGCTTGCTCCAGTACTCTTCAAAGTATTTCTGCACTACGGCTTTGTTCTGCTGAAGTGTGGACATCTTGCAGGTAGTACCTACTACCTTATATTCGTAGACTATTGCAACTGGATATAGCTACCTAGCAAGTAATAATACTATCAAATATTATATTGTAGACAAAATAATATTACAGCTAATGTGTACTAATGTAGTAAGTAAAAAATAGTAAAAGTAGTAATCAAATTTTAAGCTCTTAAGAGCAGTACTACTGCTTGGTACAATCCATAAAACTATCCACTGGTTGCTCAGACCATAAACATTCTTCTCCGTCGTTTGTATTCTCATTCCATGTGCATATCTCAATCTATTTGTAGGAACTAGATGACCAGCCCCTTGAAAACAATTGCGTTTTCAAATCCCTTTCAACATGGAAACACGACACACATTTCGGATAAACAGTCCAAAGCGAAGTTCACTCTGGAAAAATAATCACAACATTCCATACTTATGTCCTCAACCCACAATCTGAAGATCCAGGAAACTGCAAATCGAACAGAATAGCCTCTCGGTGGGCAACATTTTTTTTCTTGGAAACATCAAAAAAGTAACTGCATTAGGTTGCGCTTCCAGAAGCCTGGGTCTCAGACCTGGAAACATAACTCCATTCATTCCCACCATCATCTCCACCAAGCAAAGGTTTATCCTCCGAAATATCATCGCTTCCCTCTGTCTGGGCCTCGGTCTCAGGTACAGAATTCAAGCACGCGTCCATATCCATGGTATTAGAAAGAGGCATACCTCCGACTGAAGAGCAAGTAGTAGCCGTAAAAGAATGCGCTTCGGTCGTGGTAGATTGGGCTGAAAATGATCCTTCGCCATGAATAGAGGAGAGGTCAATGGGTGATGGTCGCGGCCGTGGAGGAGGGCTGTTCGGCGAGGTCGGCCTGATTGGCTCGGTTGATCGTAGCGCTGGGTGTACCGGTTTCATGGAGATTCTGTTCTTGTCACCAGTCGGGGTGGGGAACTTGATTGGTATGGCAGGCATAGGTGGTGTTGAGGATCCGGTGCTGCTTGTACCCTTTTTGTCATCTGGGGAGTCAACCTGCTTTCTTGCGGGCTCTGGGGTGGAAATAGATCGCTGCTTTGCATTGTTGGTCGTGTTACTTTCACTGGGAGTATTCCGACGGCGGAATCTAAAGAGGCTCCATTTGCGAGACTCGTCGTTGGTACTTGCTTTTTCTTTCTGGCCAGGAGTGGTGCTCGTAATGCTTTTCGCGAAGCCTTTCTTGGTCAAAGAGACACTGCGTGGAAACTTATCCTCGCTGGTCCTGGCTTTTGTTTCACTGGCATCTGTCTCTGTCGTAGATGGTGTCTTGACACAAGAAGTAGAAGCTGCGATTGGAGCTCGAGGGGGCAGCATGGGTGGATGCATAGCGCTGATTGCAAGAACACCTGCATTCACAGTCATTTGCTTAGACTTTGGCTTAGCTGGGGACGCCGCACTTTTGGTCGACAGCTCTGTCCTGCCAATACTCGATACACTTGTATGTGAAACGGCAGGGAATTGGGGAGCAGCCAGTGCGAAGTCGCGCTGAGCCTGGGATTTGTGATAAGCAATCTCAGTCTCGATATCACTGTCTCTCATGTCCTGGACTTCCATATACCGCTTGGTCACATCTGTTGAGGTATTCTGGATCAAAGTATCAGTTTTGGCATGCAGTTCCTCATATGATCTTGTGAGCGCTCGAACTTCCTCTCGTAGCTCCATGACTACCTGTGTCTCAAATCTATTGATATGCCGTTCCATGTGGTTGGTTCGAAGACGAATGGATTGTTGAAAATCCTTCATCTCTCGTGCCATCTGGGTCTGCATGATGAGAACTTCTGACATAGTTCGAGAGAGATCCGCGATGCTATGGAGTCTGCGACTGAGTTGATCGTTGGTCTTTTCCAGCTTCTTGGCCAACTCGTCGATTCTAGTATCGGTATGGCGCTTGACAGAACGCACCATCTCGACAATTTCGTCATCCTGCAGGAACCTTCCATGGCTTTGAGTATTCATGGAATCATCAGAGGGTAGTTTTCGCTTCTCGAACCGCTCTTTAAGTGCTGGAACACGACTGGGAACAGGGCCATTGCGAGGCTGCGCTCCCCTGCTGACAGGCCCCGCCGACTCTTTTATTTTGAGTGCGGCAGGAGTAAGCGGCGATGGATCTTCCAACCATGTCTTTGGGATGTACTTCACTTTCCCATCTCCCTCGAGGAGATCGTCAGGAAGTGGTGGCGATTCGTCAGTGGCCGGATACTCTCGTAGATCGGGCGAAAGCGGCACATTCAACAACTTCGAGCTATCGCTGCCGGGACGTGAATTCAACACGTCAAGCCATCCACTCCGAGTGGTATCAGGACTTGGGGTGCCCACGCTCATGTCGATTTTCGAGCTATCCGACTTATCTTCTTTGCTTGCATTTGATGATGAGTAACTCGAGGGTCTTTCACCTGAAAGGCAGCGTTGAATGATATCCGCTTTTGCAGAGACGACTTCTTGTGGATGGGTCAAAGTATTCAAGGGAGGCAGAGGTATCCGACTAGGGACACTGGCATTGGAGGAAGACGGAAACCTGTTAGATACACTTTCCTTGCGGGTGAGACACATCTCTTCGACGTTTGCCGTATTTCTTGCCGAGATTGCAGCAGAAACGATCGAAGGCATCGTGGTGGCATTGTTAAGGGGACGTCGTATGAAGGGCTTGATATTACCAGCAGTCTTTGGGATCGAAATCGGATAAGGCAACTCTTCATTTGCGACTTCCTTCTTCAAGTCTTTGAAACTGATCTTCGATTTGAGGATTTGAAACTTTGACATCTTCTTGCTTTCTGTAGCTGTGGAGCTGCAAGATGGGGAAACGCTTCGTCCGGTTAATTCAGTGAAAGAAGGCGGCTTTTCCAGTTCGTCTTTTTCATCTTCGGGAATGGAGTTTCTTTCGGTATCTCCACCCCGAGAACGGCGTGGCTTAGGCATGGGGATTGCAAGTTCCTCCTCGTAGTCGAGGCCAGATACCTTGCGAGTAACTGCTGGGCGGCGTACTTCTTCACAGGGACTTGTTGGACCTGTTGGGCTCATGGAACTCGGTCCATCTATACAAGTCAGCAAAGAGGAACCGGTTGAGCCAGAAAGAAAACAGATGATGAAGAACCAATTTCTATCGGATTAGAACCAGGAGTCTTACCAATACTCCTACGGGGAAGCTTGCTGGTTTTGGCAGGACGAGTCTTCATGATCGCGAATGCATTTCCTGGCGGGTGGCCTTTATTCTCTTTACCGATTCCGTTCTTCGCAGCTGATCCCCGATGAATACCAGGAATGAGAGCAGGTGAAGCAGTTCCAGTGGGCGAAAGGTTGGGGGAAGAGCCAGTTTCCTGGGGAGGATCTTGCATGGCAGGCTTGCGGCCAGGGCCCAAGTTGTCTGGATCCTCCATTATAGTTCGGGTTTAATGGTCAAGGAGAATCAGAGAGGTTCAGAAAAAAGATGAGATGTCAGTGTTATGGATGAATGTGAATGAAGATGGGAAAGAAAATAAAAGAGGATGAAGAAGAAGTAGGAGGGGGAAGGGAGGGAAGGTTGCCTTGAGTGAAGTGAGAGAAGACGAGCCAAACAAGCACCGTGGGAGTGGCCTGAAGGCCAGAGGCATCCATCCCCCATTCACTCGGAGATACGTAGAAAAGGGAATTCACATATAGTTAAAACAAATTCATGTCCATTCATTAAGTTCATAAGAGGGCCTCATTAGATCCATTCAAGCAAATACCAGCTCCTATCTCGACGTCGACTTTCATTGTCCAGGAGAGTAGGCCAAGCATGCTAAACAGGAGAGACAAAAGAAAATCATCAGAGAAAAACAAGAGAAACAGAGAAAACGAGAAAAAACAGCAAAAGAGTCCGAGAAAAGGAAAATCGTAATCAATACAGGGGAATCAAAAGTGGAGAGAAAACATTCTTGACAACTTTTCACTCGCCAATTCATCTCTTCCCAATCTCTGAGTTGAGACTTAGGGCAAATAGCGCCAGAGTATCGCAACAATCGGGGTCACAGCAATGGTAAACCAAAACAATCCACTAGGGGTCCTGAGGTTAATCAATGTCAGTATCTGCCATTCAGAGAATAGACATGTCTCTGGTGGGCCCAATATGTGAAATATTGCAGCATCAAAGGGAGGATGAATGGGATGAGAACTTCAGCACAAATCTTTACTTGCGGTCCTTTCCACGACGGCGGAAAGGCGAAAAGATTGTGCCGAAGAAGCCAACAAACACCGTGCGCAGGAACGCTTTGAGCCAGTTGTCGCCGCCAGTACTATTCAGAGAAACAGCTGTCACTGACCGGTTCTGGCTCACTGGACGAGCCTCTTCCTCATTTGCATTGTTGGACGCGGTGTTGTCCTTGGCGGCGGACTCGGGGGCCAGTCTGCTGGACTCAGCTGGTTCAGCCTCGGTCTCAACAGTGGCTTTCTTGTCGGCGGTGGATGGCTGTTCGGCGATAGCGGCGGTCAGCTGGTCGGTGGATGGCTGTTGAAGCTTCCGGAGAAGGGCTTCACGATCGCCAGCAAGGGCTGCAAGGGCCGGATCAGCATCGAAGGATGGTACGGACGCATTTTGCGCAAGAGTGAACGGCGACAGCTTACTGGTATCGGTCTTGTTGTCGACGTGCTCATTCTTGTCTTCGGCAGTACCCTTCTGCTCAGTTTCGGCAGGGGTATCTTCCGATTTATGCAAAGCAGATGAAACACCAACTGCAGCAACACCCGCAGCGGCCGCGGCAGCACCAGCAGCGACGACCTCTGGGGTCACAGTGCTGTCATTGGTCTCCTCGGGGGTTTCTTCAACATCCTTTGTAGCAGTCTCCTCGGCAGCAGGTGTTTCCTGGGCGGCGGGAGTCTCTTCAACGGGGGCTTCCTTAGCAGCAGGAGTCTCCTCGACAGCGGGGGTTTCCTCGACGACGGGAGTCTCCTCGACAGCAGGAGTCTCTTCAACGGCGGGAGCTTCCTGGACGGCGGGGACCTCCTCAACAGCAGGGGTCTCTTCGACGGCGGGAGGCTCTTCGACGGCGGGAGGCTCTTCAACGGCGGGAGACTCTTCAACAGCGGGAGTCTCCTCAACAGCGGGAGTCTCCTCAACAGGGACGTCCTTAGCGGCGGGAGTTTCCTCGACAGCGGGAGTCTCTTCAACGGGAGCTTCCTTAGCCACGGGGGTCTCCTCGATAGCGGGAGTCTCTTCAACGACGGGAGTTTCCTCGACAGCAGGGGTCTCCTCAACAGGGACTTCCTTAGCAGCGGGGGTCTCTTCAACAGCGGGAGTCTCTTCAACCGGGGCTTCTTTAGCAATAGGGGTCTCTTCAACTGCGGGAGTTTCTTGAACGGCGGGGACCTCCTCAACAGCAGGGGTCTCCTCGACAGCAGGTGCTTCCTCAGCAGCAGCGGTTTCCTGAGTGGCGGGGGTATCCTCCTCATCAGCAAAAGGAGAGTCCTCTTCGTCAACAAAAGCAGACTCTTCCTCAACAGCAGCAGCAGGAGTCTCCTTGGCGGCAGGGGTCTCCTCTTCGTCGGCAAAAGGAGAGTCCTCCTCATCAACGAAAGGAGACTCTTCCTCCTCGACAGCGGGAGTCTCTGAAACGGCAGCAGCCTCTTCGACCTTGGTCTCAGCAGGCTCCTCGACGTGAGCTGGTTGCTCAACGACCTCCTTGGCAGCCTCGACAGCGGGATCCTCTACTGAAGCCGACTCTTCAACGGCAGGGGTTTCGGAGACAACAGGCTCAGCAGCGGGTGCAGATACCTCGGGGGTAGAATCGGTAGCAACTGGCTCCTCAGCCTTGGGCTCTTCAACCTTCACAGGCTCAGCCACAGCCTCTTGAGGGGCAGCGGGCTCAACAACAGCAGGTTCTTCAGCGGCCTTCTCAGTGGTGGTCTCGGTAACAGGCTCCTCGGCAGGGGTTTCGACAATAGCGGGAGTCTCTTCGACAGCAGGAGTCTCAGTAACAGGCTCTTCGGCAGGAGTTTCGACGATAGCGGGAGTTTCCTCGACAGCAGGAGTCTCAGCGGCGGGAACTTCAACAGTAGGCTCTTCAGCAGCAGGAGCAGTCTCAGAAACAGGGGCTTCTGTGACAGTCTCCTCCTTAGCAGTCTCAGCAACCGGCTCTTCAACAGGAGCAGCCTCGCTAACAGGCTCTTCCTTAACTGTTTCAGCAACCTTCTCCTCAGCGGCTGGCACCTCGGTCTCTGCAACTGGAGTCTCCTCAACGGCGGCGGGGGCATCAGTGGTGACAGGCTCAGCGGGAGCTGGAGAAGCTTCGACCTCCTTTTTGGCAACGGGAGCTTCAGCTGCGACCTCCTCGGCAGGCTCCTCGACAGTCTCTTGCTTAGTCTCGGCGGGAGTCTCAACAGCGGCCTCGGGGGTAATATCCTTGGCTTCTTCAGCAGGGGATTCCTCCGCGGGGGTCTCAGTGACTGGTTCCTCAACAGTCTTCTCGGCAACTGGCTCAGCAGCTGGCACGGAGGGGACTTCAGTCTGGGCCTCAGTAGCCTGAGTCTCCTCAGCCTTGACCTCAACAGGTTCCTCAGTGGCAACATCCTTAACAGGCTCGGCAGTTTCGACAGGGGCGGCGGTCTCCTGAGCGGGCTCTTCGGTCTTGGGCTCCTCAGTCTTGGTCTCTTCGACAACAGCTTCAGTGGTAGTTTCAGCTGGCTTCTCGACGGCAGGCTCTTCAATAGGAGCTTCCTTGGCGGGCTCCTCGACCTCAGCAGCAACAACCTCGGGGGTGGTCTCGGCGGTCTTCTCGACAGCCTGTTCCTCGACGGGGGCTTCCTTGACAGCTTCTTCAACCTTGGTGTCCTCAACAGCAGGTTCTTCGGTAGGCTGCTGAGTAGGAGCTTCAGCCTCAGTGGTGGCTTCGGTGGTAGTCTCAGCTGGCTTCTCGTCGACAGATTCCTCGACTGGAGCTTCCTTCGCAGGTTCCTCAGTCTTGGTCTCAACGGGGGCCTCGACTTCAGCAACAACCTCAGGAGTGGTCTCAGCAGCCTTCTCGACAGCTGGCTCCTCAACTGGGGCCTCCTTGGCGGGCTCCTCAGTCTGAACCTCTTCGGTCGTAGGGGCAGGAGTGCTTTCGACGGAGGCCTCCTTCTCAGTCTCAACCGGAGTAGTTTCTTCAACCTTGGATTCCTCGGCCGGCTGCTCAACGGGAGTTTCTTCGGTAGCAGCAGTTTCGGGGACGGTTTCGACAGAAGTCTCCTTCTCAGTCTCAACCTGAGCAGGCTCCTCAGCCTTAACCTCCTCAACCTTCTCCTCAGCTGGGGCAGGAGTGGATTCAGCAGGAGTTTCCTTCTCAGACTCAACCTGAGCAGGCTCTTCAGTCTTGGCTTCCTCAACCTTCTCCTCGGCTGGGGCAGGAATTGACTCCTCTGCAGGTGCAGGAGTGGCTTCGGTAGGAGTCTCCTTCACCTCGGGCTCAGCAGGCACCTCAGAATCCTTAGTAGCTTCCGTAGTTTCAGGCTCGGAAGTCTCCTTGGTAGGCTCTTCGATTTTCTCAGCCACGGTCTCCTGGGCGACCTCGGGAGTTGGCTCGGGTTGAGATTCTTGAGTAGGCTCAGCAGCAGACTCAGTAGGCTCCTGGGTCTCGGCAACGGCCTCGGTCTTTTCAGCTGTGGGCTCGACGGCGGATTGCTCCTTCACAGGCTCCGAAACAGCCTCAGTCGGCTCAACCGGCTCAACCGGCTTTGATTCTTCTGTGGCTGGTTCAGTGGACTCGGGTTCCTGTGCAGTCGGCTCGGCAGACTCAGTCTTTGCGGGAGACTCCTCTGGGACTTCGGCAGGCGTAGATTGCTCCTCGGTCACTTCCGGCTCCGTAGTAGACTGCTCAGGCTTGGATTCCTCGACGGGGTCTGCGGCGGGTGTTTCTGTGACTGCGGGGGACTCTGCAGGAGTGGCATCCGATTCGGTGGGCTGCTCGGGCTTCTCTTCATTGGGGATACCGGAGACGCTTTGTTGCTTCTTCTTCTCCTTCTTTTTGGCGTTCTTCTTGGCCTTTTTTCTTTGAGCGGCGGTCATAGTGGCCTCCTCGGAATCCTTGCCACCCTCTGCAGCTTCATCATCGCCATTGGCAGCGGGCTGTTCATCGACGACGATTGGAGTGGTTGTAGACTGGATAGGTTCGACCGCGATGGGGTCTTTGGGGAGGGTCTCGTCGGAGACTGAGAAACAAATCAGCAAATGTACACTTGACAAAAATGAAACAAGAAGCTCTAAGATCAATCAAGAATAGGAATTCTCTTACCATTCTGAATGGCAGCGGTCGCCATTGTGTCGTTAAGTTCGTAACGGTCGTGAAAGCGGGGAGAGGAAATAGCAAGATTTGCAATTTGACCAGCAAAGCACACTAACGCAGGTCCAACTGTACAAGGCTCACAGAGCGGTAGGGGAGAGTATTATGGGAGATAGTGATTAAAGATTTGGATGTAGGTAGGGGGAGAGAAATCAAGAGAGTCGAGCTGAGTAGAGGAAGACAAAGAAGCGCATAAAAAAAGAAAGAAAGAAAAAAAAAAAAAAAAAAAAAACTCAGATGCCCAACTTGACTGTACAACACCAGACGCATATGATCGCAGCTCTCCACCAGGTTGTCACAGTGACCAACTCGTGCTATTCTCCAATGGTCGAGGAGGGGCTTCCTTGAGGCCCAATGACCGTGAGCCCAAGTTGCTTTTGGAGTCGCTAGTCTGAACATGGGCCGTTAGCTTTGGGCCGATCTCCACTGCCAACATGCGGTGAGCTGCCGAGGTTGGTCCCTCGCATTGATGGAGGGGGAAAGTTGGAGATGATAAAAGGTGGAAAAGGAGAAGAGGAGAGGAGAGGGAAGTGTGACGGGATGTTGTACAGAGTACACGTAGTTGTGCATCTTCATCTTCTTGTACAGAGTACAGAGTACAGCATTTACAGCTATCACCACCACCCTCAAAATAAAAGAAAAAAAAAATAACATAAAAGAAAAATAAAGTGGACCCCTATAGCATCACTGATAAGTTCCCCCGGCCAATGGGCTCGACTAGCGCAAAAGTGCACCACTCCACCTGTCATTTGACTCATGATCGGCCGCGCAGGGAACTGCAGAGCAGCAGTACAGAGTACAATCTCATTATCGAGCATGCTTGAGGGTATAGCACAGTGGCTTAAGGTATATAAAGTAAGGGGAATGATATCCTGAGTATACCCAGGGTATACAGCAGTGTTTACATCAAATATCATCTGAAGATCTTTTAGGGCTTGTCTCCCACGGTGCGGTTATCCATGGAACCGCCTGCATCTTCAGGGCATGGCATGACACTAGACCTTCCTATACGTTCCGAATTGATTGCAGAAAAGCAGAGAATCCAGTCGAAGAGAAAGTAGACAGCAGTCCCCATATCCGAGTTCCCCGTATTCCTACCAGTTACTCCTTACTACCTAAGTATCTACTGAGTATCTTCTGCGTTCGAAGAGAGCGGTCAACCTGAAAAAACCTTGACGCTGGGCCCAAGCTCCTCCTCTCTGCTCTCCTCCCTCCTCTCTTTTTCTCAGGTACATTACTACAGTCATATCATCCAGATAAAATTGTCATTTTATTTAATAGTTTACTATCAAATTAATACATGTCGGCAATTGTTCCTCACTACCCATTTTACAGCCACCATGTATGGCATACTCTGCCCGATCGCCGGGGCCAACGCATCACTCCGAGTGGGCACTCAGATCTCTCTTCTTGATCTCAAAATTTCTGTTCTGACTCGCGTGCCCAACTGCTGCTCGTCATTCCCCGGATGTACTCCGTGATGTACATACATACTCCGTACGGAGTACGGAGTACTGTATGTCTATCTTGCCCCCCTCTTCCCTCCTCCCTCCTCCCTCGCCCCTCTGCCCGTCCGGTCGCACCCCATTCGTACGAGTAGCACAGACCATATACACTGTGTATACTAGCAGCATTGGACCTACTGGTATCCACAAATCCCGTCTCCGAGGAAACTGCGTTGAACTCATGCTTCTTTTTGCCAAACTCTGCTAGATCCCCTGTGCAAGAGGGGACACTTCGCAGACTCCAGGACGCTGATCTGCAAGTCCGTCTCGACGCTAGGTTGACCTCCGCAGTAGGCTGATCTTTCCAGTCATCTCATTGATCAAAAACTCTGTTTGATTTTTGGGGTCGGTGTAGGTAGGTACACCGTACATGATGGCATTTTCAACGAATGACTCAATCCTGATGACTCAATTCGGAGTAGTGTTCGTTAGCTACCTCCATACACTGCCGCGGTACGTACCGACTACTACCTTGCTAGCAGTAGCTTCATATCGCGATAGATCCAGGTGGAATTAATCAAAGCGGAGCCAAAAAATAAATAAATAAATATGATATACAAAAACAAATAACTCAATCCTTTCGGTCATTCACCACAATGACCTCCCTAACCCCTCTTTGCTCTATTTCCGAGGCAATTCCTTCTTCTGCATAACCCCCTCTGGACAGCCCCGTCTAGAGAGTACCTTGTGCTCGCCCAGCATAAAACCCCCACACCATAAAATCAGACCCAACACAGCTGTATGCTCGGTTATTGCCTCATTCATCGCGATAGTAATATTATATTCGAAGCCTAGCTTTGTCTTCAATTTTAATTCCTGGATCTGCGTTGGATTCATGAGGCTATACTAAGTTGCAATGTCCGGAGCCCAAAATAGCCACAACCAAGAATTTCTCGAAGACAAATTGCAACCTCGTAATTTGTCAAATGTCCCCTGTCACTAGATAAACGGTTCTTGGCTTGTCCTGCACGATCATCCAGCCAATCACCACATTTTTGAGCCAAGACGTATACTCCGAGTCGTTGCAGCTGGCTGAGATGCTTGGTAACCTTAAAGCATATCTTATACTAGTAAAAGTCGCTATAGTCTCTACAATTATGATTCATAGATTTACAAGTGAATCGCTAGCGTCATCCGCCCATGCATGAATGCATTTTGCCAATAGATAACTAACTGTCAAAACCCACTAACTAAACAATGGATAATGACTTGACAAACTATAAGGCCCAAGCTCCAGAGTATAGCTCGGTTTCAGAATATCCCCACTTAGGCATTGAGTTTTGGCTTGAACTTCCCAGTTCAATCAGGTGATTTATTTCACTGCAGGGTTCTATCAGGCCATCCTTGCCACTCTCCAACAGGGGACCCTGGCTTTACAGACCACGAGTTACTACCAGAGAATACAGCACTATTAACTACGATTAGTACATACATTCGTGGGAATTCGTGCAACTTTGCAATTGATCTTCTTCTCATTAGTCATAGGAGTAGTTTATTATAGTTTCTGCAACCAGAATACACTTCAACTCAATGGCCGAGCTTGATCCTGAGACAAACTGTGGGGTAGGATGCGGGGAGCCGAATCTCCTGGCTGCATTAGCTGCCGTTCGGATAGTCGATATTTCTCCACTCAGGAAATTGCAAGTTACAAAGATCGCCACATCTTAAACTCGAAACTTTTGCTTGATTGAAATGCGCCGGGAACCCACTGTCACGTCACACTATCTAGGGTATTATTTCTAAAATCAACCGTATATATGCCACCTCATAATCACCCATTTCTTCCCCATCACAGCTCCATCTCCCAAAGCTCGCCCGTCAAATTCGGTCCACAAGCCTCATGCTGCTCCGATTTGATCATTTTATACCCCTCATTCGCGTACAGCTTCCTCGCTGAAGTCAAAATACTCTGAGTCCATAACCCAATCCGAGCATACCCAACCTCTCTCGCAAACTCCGTACACAAATGTACAAGAGCACTTCCAACTCCCAATCCCCGAGCACTTGGCTCAACAAGTAATAGACGAAGCTTTGCAGCATTTTGATCGGAGGATCGATCTTTCACTAGCATGATGCAGCCGAGTGATTTGCCGTCTTTTTCAGCGATCCAGCAGCGTTCACAGGTGGAGTCATAGTTGTCGATGAATTCCACACCAATTTTGGCAACTAGTGATTCGAATTTCTCGTCCCAATTGTGTTCTTTTTGATAGAGGACGCCGTGTCGGTGGGTGATCCACCCGATGTCGCCGGGGCGATGAGTGCGGATGGTGAATGGGGGATCAGCAGTGCTTCCCATTGTAGTAACTTTTTTGGGGGAGAGGATGAGCTGAGTTTGTCTTGTGACGAGAAATGGACTTGATATGACTGAAAGGTAGCAAATGAGTCAAAGTGAGTTGATATACCGCTGATCTCTAGAGCTTTCCATGTCATTCGCAGGGCGGATGCAGTGGCCCGGCCGAGCTATCATCCTATGATTGGCCCGTTGATCGGCGATCTGACAGCCGGCCGATTTAATCTCATCGGGCATTGTTTGATTGGCCGTTCGTTCGATAATTGTCGACTTTAGCCATGAATAATATAGAAAATATTTTTTTAAAAAGAAATTAGCTCATCATTAAGTACGATACTAGCCTACATTGATATGCCGGAAGATATGAATTGAAAGATCGAACACTAGCATGCATACTAATATGCGGAAGTGATAGTAGCACTCCCAATTTCCATAGTGACTAAGCCAAAAATTTATGCTTGAGTAAAAAACTTATTCTCTGGTCTTGCCAGACCAAAGTGCTCACGCAGTGTTGACCCCGTATAATCCTTGCGGAACAGTCCTCGGCGCTGCAGCTCCGGAATCAATTTCTCGGTGACTTCTTCCAGACCTTGTGGCAAGAAAGGAAACACGCAGGTGAATCCATCAGCTCCCTCCTCACGCAACCATATCTCAAACTCATCTGCAATCTCGCTGGGAGATCCCAAGAATGCCAACCCAGAGTATCCTCCTTGACGTTGAGCAAGTTGGCGGACTGTCAATCCCTCTACCTGGGCCACCTTTTCAACAGACTCTCTCATCGTCTTACTTCCATTTGTCTCTGGTAAATCTCTTGGCAACGGTGCGTCAGGGTCGAATTTGCTGGCATCAACTCCGAGAGCAATAGACAAAGATGCGATAGCACTGTCGTAATGCACCAGGCTATCTAACTTCAATCTCTTCTCCCATGCATCCTGCTTATTCTCTCCCACAATGAGCAAAGCCGCAGGAAGGAGTTTCAAACTATCTCTTTCTCGACCAGCCGCCTCCACTCGACCCTTGATATCCGCGTATAGCGCTTTTGCAGATTCGAGGTCTCTAGGGCTACAAAATACGACCTCGGCAGTCTCAGCTGCAAGCTGTCTGCCCGGCTCGCTTTGTCCCGCTTGAACAATTACAGGCCATCCTTGCGGTGGTCGAGCGATATTCAATGGCCCACGCACTTTGAACTCATCCCCTTCATGATTCAATGCATGCAACTTCTC
The DNA here is from genome assembly GCA_020086695.1 of Penicillium sumatraense. Taxonomy (NCBI): domain Eukaryota; kingdom Fungi; phylum Ascomycota; class Eurotiomycetes; order Eurotiales; family Aspergillaceae; genus Penicillium; species Penicillium sumatraense. The sequence goes on along the minus strand of JAGIKU010000841.1, from coordinate 117,062 downwards.
CGGATCGAAGTATTCGCCCGTCTCCACATTCCGGATGAAGGCGTCGTCGGCGAAACTATCCCACAACCCCGTCACCACATCATAAAATTCCCGTGCACGCTTATACCGATCACCATGAGCCATATGTTCATCGAAACCGAAGTTATGACTCGACTCGGGATTCCCGGTCGTGACGATATTCCAAGCTGCTCGACCTTCACTCAAATGATCGAGACTGGCGAATCGCCGAGCGACATGGTATGGTTCATCATACGTGGTACTAGCTGTAGCAGCAAGGCCGATCTTCTCTGTCACTGAAGATAGAGCGGAGAGCAAAGTAAATGGCTCGAAGGATGTCACTGTATGACTACGCTTGAGAGCTTCGACAGGCATGTTCAACACGGCCAAATGATCTGCCATGAAAAAAGCATCGAACTTTGCGGCTTCGAGTTTCTGTGCAAAGGATGAGATATGCTTGAAGTTAAAGTTCGCATCTGGATAAGATCCAGGGTAGCGCCAGGCACCTGTATGTAAGGACACCGGCCGCATAAAGGCCGTTAGGTGTAGTTGGCGATCGGGCTTTGGGTCTGCCATATCGGGGGTGTATGTGGTAGATTTCTGCGGTGGTTCTTGGAAAGGTCAAGTTGTTGTCTCTCAATAATATCCGGGTTATTAAATATCTTGCTTCAAGAAGCTTTCAACTGATCTCTAATCAGATTTATAATCTTCGGGTCTTCGGGGGTTGAAGTTATGGCGTGCTCGTGGCAGGTCGCTCACGCAAGAGGGGAACACATCTGACTACGTCCAGGTGGGGGTATTAATTATTGATAAATAATCATGATACACTATCATGATGCTATTAAATATCTCGATACAAATTGTGTGTATTGAACTGTACTGATATACTCTTGCTAACTTATATCTAATTGTTGTACTTATACTTCTCTTCACGGTCCTGTAGAGGTGGTGTCAGTCTGAATCAGCATCGGGATGCTTAGGAAACAGGGAAAACTTACCCAATATTTGTTAAATCCGACACCTTCGCAAACCTGGTCGTACGTCAATATCATCGGAGGAGCTCCTATGGTCATGGATTTCTTCAAGCCATCTAAAGCTTCTCGGACGCTCTTCAGATGAGCTGCGACCAATGTCCATGGGTATGCAACTGCACTATATCCCAGCTCAGCAAGATCCTTAGCTGAGATATTCTCTGTCTTTCCTCCTTCAATGATATTGCCAAATACTGGGATGTCCAGCTCTTCCGCACATCGCTTCATAGCGTCACGGTCTGGCAATGCTTCAACAAAGATGGCATCGACCCCAATTCGCATGAACTCCTTGGCTCGAATCATTGCTTCATCCCAACCGTGCATCAAAGAATCAGTACGAGCGAGGATGAAGATATCTCTCCCTTCATTGCGAGCATCGCAAGCGGCTTGGATCCGAGCATAGGCTTCCTCCCGAGAGACGACATTCTTGCCTTTGGTATGACCGCAACCTAGCAAATATCCATGGTTAGCTTCTGTCTCTGGGAGGTAGGGGCAGAATAACATACGCTTCGGCCATTGCTGATCCTCAATCATAACTCCTGCAGCGCCCGCAGCCGCAAAACTTTCAACTGTCCGCTTGACATTCATTGGACTTCCATACCCAGTATCGCCGTCCGCCATAATTGGCACGGAGACCTGGCGGAAAGATTCCTGGATCTTATCGCACATTTCGGCCATGGCGATGTACCCAGTATCCGGTAGACCATAGGAACTGGCGACCGCATATCCAGCGAGGAAAACCATCGGAAACCCCGCTTCCTCAACGAGGCGAGACGAGAGACCGTCATATGTACAGGCGTGCGCGAGGATTTTGGTAGGGTCATTGCGGGCCTCTAACATCATTGTGCGGAGTCGTGATGTTTGGATTGAGGGGATCTTGCCGCGGACATTTTTCAGGTTGATTGTGAAATTGGTGTTTGTGCCATCTTGTGGACCGTCGACCGGTGCACTATCGAAATGGAAGGGGTAGGGAACGGTGCTGGCAGACATGGTTTTGGATGGAATCAAAGTCTTTTGATGAAGATAGTGATGAAGGGTGATAATTGAATGAAGTTCAGCAAGTGAAGTGCCTTTTAAATTGATCAGATGTGAGCGATATCGGCCGACAGGGTAGCTGCAGATACTTGTTCATCGAATATCGCGGATGTTTCAGGCGCGGATAGTTGCGAATATCCGCGACGGATGATTTCCCCTCTTGCTTTGCCTCGCCACCAATGGCACTATAGGACTAATGATGTCTCTTTGGCTTTCTGGTCCAATCAGGAACGTCAATTTGGAATGGAAGGGCATTTTCTTGAGCGGGGGCTCGGGATTTCTGAGCATGCATAATTCCCGGACCCCATGGGGTCCCCGGATTTCAATCTCAACAAGATTCCCGCATTGGATTTGTTATTATTCGCATCCCTTGGTCCGGAGATCAGTCTATATTTTGCCCCTATTTATTCCTATGTCTATTTCATTTCAACTTGGTATATCATTTATTTGATTTACTCTGTTAATTTTCGACGCTTGACTTTGAGAAATTTCAAGTCAAAACCATGTCAGGGTTAAAAGATGACGAACAGCTTCCAAGCTGTCAGCATTTCGAAGGTCCTGACATTGAGAAGAATCAACGTCAAATAATTGTTCCAGAGGAAAGACAATCATCAATTCGAAAGAAGGTAAATAAAAGTTCTTGGATAGGCAAAAATGAGAAAACCCCAGCTCATATCACAGTTCGATCGTCGAGTTCTTCCGATAGTCTGCATACTCTACATTCTGTCCTACCTAGATCGAGGTATGTCAATATTCATATAGTGATAGAACCATCTCTCATAAATACACAGGTAACATTGGGAACGCAAAGTCGGCCGGGATCGACAAAGATCTCGGATTGGATGACTACCAATGGTCATGGGTGTTGTATACATTCTACATCTGTTATATTGTCTTCGAATGGACCACTGTTTTATGGAAAATTCTTCCCGCCCACGCATATATCGCGAGCTTATGCATCTGGTGAGCTTTCTTGGTACATAATCGGCGGAGGCTGCATAGAGTCCTATTTTCTGACTGTGTCTTATGATCTAGCTGGGGCGCGGCCGCCATGTGTAGTGGAGCTGTCAACAATTTCGCGGAGCTTCTCGTTTGTCGAGGATTGTTGGGCGTTTTTGAATCTGTCTTCGGTTGCGGTGCACCCTATTTCCTCTCTCTGTTTTACCAGAGGAAAGAATTGGGGTTTAGATTATCAATGCTCTTGGGTATGTCTCCGGTGTCCAACTGCTTCGCCTCCGCGCTTGCATATGGCATTACCCAAATTAAAGGATCTCTGGAGCCATGGCGCTATCTTTTTATCATCGGTTTGTTTTCTCCTCAACTCACTCATTACAATATTAAATATTGATTCATGATAGAGGGTGCGCCTACTGTCTTTTTCTCAGTGATTGTATTTTTCTTTCTTCCCGACTCGCCTGGTTCCGCCAAATTCCTATCCGAGCCTGAGCAAACAGAGGCCGTCGAGAGACTTCAAACAATCGATCGGACTGCCAAGAGCCAAGTTCAATGGCAGCAAGTCCTCAGCGGATTGAAAGACTACAAAAATTACGTCCATATGACTATCCACTTTTGTTGCAATTATTCGTTCGCCGGTCTTTCCAATTTCCTACCGACTATTTTGGAGACTATGGGATACAGCTCGATCAATGCGCAGGGATTGGCAGCTCCGCCTTACCTCGGCTCATTCATATGCTGTATTTTCGCTGCTCTTGTATCTGATCGATGGGGAAATCGTGGCTGGGTAATAACATTCTTCGCCTCTATGGGTACAGTGGGCTATCTCATTTTGACATGTGTGAAGGATGAAACCCATACTGGGGCACGATATGCTGGAGTCTGGCTTGCAACCTGTGGCATCTTCCCGGCACTTGCGATCAATATTACCTGGTTGTTGAACAATCAAGGGGGAGAAAGCAAAAAAGGTGCAGGCATGGCTCTTTTGGCCATATTTGGTCAGTGCTCCAGTTTAATTAGTAGCTCTGTTTTTCCTGACAGCGATGCACCTTTATATACAAAAGGATGTGCTTTGGGATGTGCTTTAACTGGATTGATTGTGATACTTGCTATTGGATTACACATAAACTTGACAATCGAAAACAAGAGGCGCGATCGCGAGTACGGAAAAGTCAACGAACATGAGCGGGTCGATGTGACTGATGGTGGGGACAACAACCCTAATTTCAGATATTTGACTTGACCTATACCGGTGGTTCTGGATGTCTGATGTCGATTCCCATCTGTTTTCAATTTGGTTCGTTTATTTCACTTTTGGTGGTGGATACTGCTGGTGTGTTCTCCTGCGGATATTCGATCGCGGCTATTTGGAAGCTCATAATTGTTGGCTGTGTGGTGTATATACAGAGCCTGTGTTGGGAACTGAAGCTATCAAATTTAGTTTTAAAGAAAGCGAAAACAAATCCTACCAGTATATTTTTGAAATTGAAGCATACTTTGACTGAAAGTTCCAAATTGACTAGAATAAACGCGGTTATTCAAAAATATCGCGCTGGTGGTCTGTTTAGATCGCGGCTATTTGAAAAAGCCGTCGTCTCCACTTCTCCGCACTTCGGATCCTTCTCCCTCCTACACACACCCATGGACAGGAAGAGGCTACCAGCGAGCAGGGCTCTTCATGAATATGAATTCCAGCGAGCATACAAAGCATGTGTTCCATGTGCCCGACGAAAGGTGAAATGTGAGTTAGGTGAGGACGAGAAATGCCTACGGTGTACCAAGAAGCGGATTGAGTGCATCTTCACATCAAAAAAGCCGTGGTCCCGAGTGTCGAAGGATCGGCAAAGCAGTAGAAGAAGGGGCTCTTTGCATGAAAACCACAATGATTTGCAAAGGTTGGTAGTAATTTATCATATGTCTTGATTTTTGACATGGCTCATACTGAAACAAGCAGCTCACAATCAACCCCCCATGACCAATCCGGGACCAAAGACGGTCACCTCCCAACGTCCATGTTGCAAAAGGTTGTCTCGAACAACAAAGATGCAATGGATATTTTGTTTGAAGCCGCCCTTCGCGAAGAGTCTCAGCAAAATACGGAGAAGGACACCACTGGCTCTGCTCCTACTCTGATTCCCAGGCGTCTTACCACGACCGACGCGTTACAGATATGGAATGCCTGCCGATTTGTGAAAATGGGATGGTTCTCTGCCCATGAGGCAATGACTCTAGTTGATCTGTCAGTACTATTCCTTGGATGTCTGCTACCCTATGCTCATGAATATCAATTTTTGTACCAGATTCTTCGCCAATATGAACCCTCTTTCCCCGATCCTTACGGATTTTTTCGCCTCCCACAAGAACCATTTCTATCTCGTGACACAGGAGCCCATGCTCTGCTGTACAATCCTAATGATATCCTCACGATACCACACTCTCCGGGGTGTTGGAGGTTGTTCTCGGGCATTCTTTATACATCACCGCCTTTGGCAACATTGTCAACATCTCCTGCTCCGGTTAACGCTTGGCCAGGAAAAGAAATCAAAGGCCAGGACCAGGAATATAGGAAGTGTCGAAGCACTTCTTCTGATGTCTGAATGGCATCCACGCTCATTGCAATTTCCCCCGGACACGGATGGCTGGGACTCGGATTTTATAATGACCCATTTGGATGCGCGGGATCCGCCATTGACGGATGAAGAAGTTCCAGTCTCTGCTCGATGGAGAGAGGATGTGGTTGAGCCGACGAAGCGGTTTGAGCGCATGTCGTGGATGGTGCTGAATTCTGCATTAGCTCTTGCCCATGAGCTTGGCGCATTTGATCCCAGTACCAGGGTTCCCAAGCCTGATGGTCTACTCGGTATCGATGCGGAGATGTATCTCGAACATCTTGAGCTACGCCGACAACGACTTCCGAGTTTACTGTTTGTGTACATGAATGTTTTGTCTTCGAGGATTGGCTGTACTTCCCCTATGCCTTCCGATGCAGACATCTCAGTCCCAGTCTCGAGACTTTTGTTGGGGCAGAGAGAAGGGAGGGAGTGGATTTCCTTCATGAATTCATGGATCGAGATTACCAAAATGTCGGGTTCGGTAATGGGGGCACTTTACCCCCTCATGAATGCACCAATGGCCCTCGATACGGCCGGTCGGTTCATGTCTATGGTGGAGGAGAAGCAGATCTTGATAGCGAACTGGCGTCAAGAACATCTCAGCACTGCAAGTATGTGTGGCACATAAAGCCCTAAAAAATGGTTATGCTAACCCATACAGTCCCTGGGACGACATTCACGGATATACTCTTCATCGAATATCAATACCTGCGTGTTCTTGTCAATTCGATTGGAATGCAGTTGCTTGTCCAACGAGTTTTGACACGCGAAAATTCCCATAACGAGACCACCATTGACCGTTCCTTTATAGAAAGAACACGACAACTTAACATGACAGGACGGGAATATGGTTTTATCGAAGAGGTGATCGATGGTAGTTGTCAGACACTAGAGAAGGTCGCCCTTCTCGGAGGCACAGGTGCATTGCACTATTCACCAATGAGGATTCTCTTCCGTACGATAAGCTCCTCCATCTTTCTGATGAAGGCTCTTGCGTTGGGGGTTCGGAATTCTAAGCTCCAGGAAGCTTTGCAGATACTCGACCGGGCAATTGCAGCCTTGCAAGATAACAACCAGGACGATGCACACTTACAATCACAGTATGCTGCTCTTCTCCAAACGCAGGCAACGCGGTTACGGAGAAGTCTTGTATCGTTGAACGTACCAGTTGTCCATTCCAAGTCCCATTCTCAGGATGGTCAACCAACACCTGCAATGCCAGCTTCGGACCCCCGGCCTCTACCGTCGGGTGAAGAGGATCTAGAGACAAGCCTTGATTTAGACAGCCTTTCTACTTTTGACATGAATGACTGGCTGTCATTGCCATTCGATCCATCGATGGCGCCCTTTGCCCCAAGTGAGGGAGACCTTGGGACTCGATTGGATGGTGTTGACCTAGACTTGGATTTCATTTGGCAGTTGCCACCATAGGTTTGCTTGTTTTCCTGGTCACTTGTGCAGGGAAGGACAATTGCGAACAACTAGGCACTACCCTTGGCCAAGGTATGCAGGTGGGTGTTTATGGAAGAAAGGAAGATGGCGAATGTTTACAGAGAATTGTTAATTGCATCGACCACACCTCAAAACATCAAGCAAGCTCTCGATTTAGCCACGCTATTTCCAACTTGGCCGCATTCCCCGGGAAAGAACCATGGGCCCTCTGACACATCGGATTGGCCAATATGTTTCGCACAACAGTGGCCCAAAATAATATTAGCAATTTGCAAAGCTTCGCGGGGAGCACGCTATGCCCATTGAGACTAGGAAGAGAGAGTGGATCATCAAGGGATCAAGATCTGGGGAAAGCTGAGCTCCCGGCCACTACTGCAAGCCGTACTAATCGGATTGGAGGTGGGATGGAGAGACAATCCCCGTTGTGGCTTTAGGATAGGGCAAGAACCCGATGAATATGGGGCTGTATCGTGATTCACCGAGTTAGGTCCAGTCTCTCGGCATGTACGGAGTACGGAGAACACCCTTGAGAAATCCTGAGCATACCAAATTGTTCATCTTGCAGCAGGAATTCCTCAGATCGACTCTCTCGAATTCATCTTCGATAGACTACAGTCTCAGAAAAGAGTTTACGTTTGCCATTCTTCGACATTCAAGCCCAAGCCAACGAGCACATCAATGGCTAACCCCCAGTGAAGTACAGAGCTATGGGTATCGGTTTCCAAAGGAACAGCCGCCAGCTCCGAGGTCTCGAAATTTACCCAGCTGGCCCGACATCTCCTGGTTTCCTGATGGTATAGAGGGTGTTTCTGCCGCAACGTGTCCCTTGAAATTCAAGAATTCGGTATGGCACAAAACGAGGTCAATACGCATTGCCATCGTGTACGCAGTACAGTGTAAGTACAGTTGAATATGGTGGAGGCAATGGAGCATTTCGTTTCACAGGTCCACCAGTACGGAGTGTATGCCCCATCAAGTGGAGCGTTTGTGACCAACACATCTTTTGCCCCTGACTCCGGCGTCGGACGACATGAAAAGCAGAGGCTGGAGAACAGAACAGCGGATGCAGTTCCCATCACTGGCAGTGCCAACTGGATTTGTTTTTCCTTTTTGTTTGCACTTTGGCCTCGCTATTTATCCATAGGAAGCAAGGGTGCGGCTTCTCCAGCCCACCACCATACATACCAAAAGGGCCCCCTGGACAGCTGGAATTGCCAAGGATGCGACTCGCATGACCTCACGGCGGGTCGATGATGCTGCGATGAGTCTGGGTAATTTATCGTATTTTATACGTATCGATGGTAATTTTAGCTGTACCCTAAAATACCCGACCCTCCTATTCCGGGCGCCACCGACTTGAATATCCTCACGGTTCTCGTATCAAGACAATTGGACGCAATACACTATCCAACTCCCATTAAATATAATCTCAATCATAGCTCTCACTTCTTTTATATCAAAATCATTGATTCTAGGTTAATAAAGGTACTTCTGTACTTAAAAAATATGTGCCTAGCAAGTCCGTTCGCCAACGTCGCAACCCTGAATCGAGCTTGTGTGGGTCCCGCCAAGCTCCTGCGATCAGCCGAGCTGCAGCCCGGCGCTTTTTTTTTCCCACGGAGCAGAGCCGCCAGTTCCCCCTAGGTAAACGCGAAAAGTGTCGGTGGCACTATAAAAGGGTGACCGAGCCCGTTCAAATTGGTCAGGGTAAACGACCTTTGGGGGAGGTTTATAGCGGGCCAATTGGTGTCAGACCGGATTGCTTGTTGGGGGGAGCCGGAAGGGGGTTCCAATTGTGGGCTTGATAGTCGGGTTCTGGCGGGTCGGGAATCCAGAGAGTGGAGGCCGAGGGAAGCGAGAATGGATCCGTAGGAATTTTTTCTTTTTTTTCGCTGCCTCCTTTTTACGGAAAAAATTGGAAAATTGAAAATGCAATTGTTTATCCACCCCTTATAGGCCAATTCCTGCCTATCAGGCTCTCCGAGTATCCGACAGTATAAAAGGGCCCAATCCCCCCGGATATCTACTGGGTATCTACTGTATGGGATGGGTGAAATGGAGGTGTGTTCTTTTGGGGCAAACGGGTAACAGGAAATAAGGAAAGCAGCCAAAATTACGGGCAATAGCGGACCACCGGATCCATTTAATTACGATTAGGCCACTCGGTGAGGTTGTTTCCGAGGAAAGGGGAGCCTCTCAGCAGTGGTTGCCCAGTGAATCTTTAGTTGGTGGACCTGGAATCCGAGTCGGCCCGGTTTGGGCAACGCCGGGAAGAAATCTGGAAATCTGCGCTGCTTTCAGCTGTCGGGACAGCCTTTGATTGGGTTAAATTGAATGGATCGGTGGATCAGACCCACTCAGTTGGAACATGCTGATGATCCACTGCAGGGGTGACCGGCGTCTTTTTTCTTTTTTTTTATTTTCCTATGTTTGCTAGACCTATCCCTTTAACCTCCCTACTCCTGAATTGATAGATGAGAAACATGTCTGATAGTACGCATCAGACAGGTCAGGTAGGAGTATTCAGTATAATCAGAGGACAGTACAAAGTAAGTACAGAGTCAATTGACTTTAGTGGAGCATCCTCCACTGGATACTGGATACTGGATACTCTGTCAAATACTGGATATTAGATACATACGATCCACTGGACCGGACGAACCCGTAATCGCAGTAATCGCAGAGTGTACAGCACTACAGTGTTAGGAGTGAGAAACAATACGATCTGTTACGAAAGTGAAAAACAATGCAATACACACCCCCAGCATTCCTCGTATCAATGATTTGCAACTGAAATACTCAAGCGTCCACACACAAGAGTAGGGCTTTATTTCACGCGCGCACTAGCCTTGACTAGGAAGCGGACGGGCGAAAATTGTGCCGCGGAGTATTTATGTCCCAGGCAGGCCTTCTTCCGTCCTTTTCCCAGCTTTTTCCTCCTTGAAAAGTTCCTTTCCATACCACACTCCTCTCTTTCTCAACTACCCTCCCCCCCAAAACACCACAAATCCATCACAATGGCCGCTACCCGTGTCTTCGCTAGCCGTCTGGCTACCACCATGGCCCAGACCTCCAAGGTCGCTCGCCCTGCCGCCCGCTTCCAGCTGAACGCTGCCACCAAGCGCACCTTCACCTCCCAGAAGGCCCCCGTCGCTACCTTCGCCGCCCCCAAGCGCGCCTCTCCCACTCTCCTCCAGGCCAACGCCCGCAACGCCTTCCAGTCCGCTGCCCGCCGTCAGTACTCCTCTGAGGTCGCCACCGCCATGGTTGAGGTCTCCAAGAACCTGGGTATGGGTTCCGCCGCCATCGGTCTCGGTGGTGCCGGTATCGGTATCGGTCTCGTCTTCGCCGCTCTGCTGATGTCCGTCTCCCGCAACCCTGCTCTCCGTGGCCAGCTCTTCTCCTACGCCATTCTGGGTTTCGCTTTCGTCGAGGCCATGGGTCTGTTCGACCTGATGGTTGCCATGATGTGCAAGTACGTCTAAACGTGTCACAATATATTCGTCAAGGCCTCGGTTTTATAGTATCTACGCATCTATCCCGAGGTCCTCGAGCAATCGGCCTTTGAAGGAACGAAGAAAAGAAAGAAAATTATAGACAGTTTCTCTCCTGTTTGTTCGAACCCCCTTTTTTTCTTACTCTTTTCCTTTGTTTCCGCCGGGGAGGGTATTTGGTCGTGATGTATTACCATGTACTACTTTTCAGCGTCATCTACAACACCTATTTCTTTCTGTACATATAGAGTCTATATGGCCTCACCCATCCCAACTTTGAAAGAGCCAAAAACTCTGTGTGTTGAGTGTCGTATCTGTTTTCCCTCTTAGACCCAGCTCTCTCTGAGAGTCTCTCCATTCCTCCCATCCTTCTCTCCCATAAGCTCTGCAATTTCCACCCCATGGGGAAGAGCATTGAATGGTCCGTATTAGCCTCCGTATGCAAATCTACTTTAAAGCTATCTTGACAGCTGTTCAGCTGGAGTTTTCGTCTCCGGCAACCCCTTGATATGGGTCGCCGGGTCGACGGAAGCTACGCGTAAACTTCTCCCAACGACTACTCAACCACATCAATCAATTGAGTGCTCATGTTTCAACTATGAACTTATTCAACCATATCACATCGATCGAGCTCGTCAAATCTAGCTTTTCCCGCCGTTGTACAGCCTGGTGTGAAGCTGACCCCAGTCCAGCGAAAACTCTCTAGCTCCGGTTTTCGGGTAGCGCGCTCCGGCCACCCGTCATGACTCAGCTGACATCAACGAGACCAATCGTAGAGATATTACATCCTGCGCGACGTGGCTTCAGTCTGGATATTAATATAAGAAATTCTGTCTGAGTAATATTTACGGTTTTAAGGGAATACTGTAAACTTACTGAGGTTCGACCTCTGAGCTTTGAGCTACTAGTTGGTGCGGTTTTGTGAAGTCGGACCTTGCGAGCTCGAGAATATATAGTTACTACATACTAGGTAGCACCCCCATACTTTCATGGTCAATTCGAATAGCTGATCTTAAAACCATTTGGAAATAATATTTAATAAGATAAACTCATTTCTATGAATTTTGGAGTTCCATAATAGGAAATAAAATCAAAATAAATGATCATTTATAATAGTATTAGTCGCTGGTCACTACTGCTAAAGAGTAGTACATATGAAGAAATCCCGAAAAATGCATGTACCGGGCGACTCCAGCATGTATTTATTCACATTATTTGATTGCAGCATTAAGTTAAATGGGATAACTACAATAACAAATAGTTATTGTTGAACACGAAAATCCAAGTTGACTCCGATCATGCGACAAGCTCGCTTGCTAAACGCTGATAAGGACCACACTCACTAAGAAAGAAGAGCAAGCCGGGACAAGCAAACCAACAGAAAAAAGATGAATCGTTAAAAAAAGAAATAGACATGCCTAAAAGATTTCCAGATCTTCAAATTCCACCACCAGCCCATCAGATGTACAACCGGTCGCCGATGCGCCTTCCAATGGAGCTCCATGCATGGCATCCCACATGGTTTGTCCACGACCAAGACTCGTTGGCCGACTCGCGTACACACCCACATGCACCAATTTATCCTCTACTCCGTAGAAGAACCAAGTCACTTCACGTAGTTTCTTCCATGTACTTCCCACTGCCCCAGGAGTATGAGCATATGGAGACGCCGATGGAACCTGGTACCATATCCACAAGGCGTGGCCAAGGCGCTCAAGCTTAATACGTAGTGACTGGACCGCGGGGCCAGGAACCGTCTGAACTAGCGGAGAAAGACACCAGTCCGCACCATCGGCCGTTGCACTCACACTGGACGCATTTACAGTGCCGGACGAGAACTCCATGCCTGCTTTCACCCATTTACAGGGTGGACTGGGTCCACCCGTTCGGCGGGATAGAGCGGCTGTGTCGGAGGAAAAGGACTGCGGAGCTGCGCCAGCGAAAATGACCAGACCACCTTGGTCCCATTCCATTTCCCAATCTGCGCTCACGGTTACTTCGGCGATAACAAATGGGTGTCGGAGTGAGGTGAAGACGATAGGTGCGGTCGAAGTATCGCCGTTAGGTGGTTTTCGCCACAGATCAGTGTTTGGGCCGGCCGTTAAACTGAAGTATTCCATGCATTGAGGAAGGTCGAATGTTGGTGGAAGGTTTAGAGCTGTGAATGAGGAGCCGCTTGGTGGCATCTTGAAGCTAGCTCTAGCTTCTTGTTACTAGTAGTAAGATGTGATATGTGTTCTCCTGAAACACACTGGTGATTTCTGGATTCTCTCCTATTTCCTTTGCGTCCTCTCTGTCTCGAGATAGATAGAATTCAAATTTCTTCAAATTTCTTCAAAAGTGCGGTGGGTAAGCCACGAGGTACCAGGTTTGAAGTCTGGGTTCTGATCTTGAATGATGTATGTACCATAAATGAGCTCCGATTCCCTGCAGATCATTAGATCGTCGGGCAGGCCGGTCGAACCACAAGGGGCGGGAGGCGTCAGCGCATTAGGCGGGAAAGTTTAAGCAGGTGCCCGCGTGTTGCAGAGCAAGTTTGCAATTAGCCAGCGGAAATTGAAATTTCAAAAGAAAGAAATTATTATGAAGATTGTGTTGGGGTGTTGCAGTTGGAGGAGAGAGAGCGGGATTCTGCGGAGTGCCGAATGCGGTCTTTTGAAGTATTGAGGGGACACGACACCAAAAGAAAATTAGACGAAGAGAGACCAAAAAAAGAAAAAAAAAAGAAACAATAAAAGGGAACTGAAAATGCCCGAGAGGAACGCCGTCCTTTGCGTTTATGCAGATTGTGTACGGTGTAAAAGAAAACCTGAAAAAAAGGAAAAAAAAGGGGATCATTCATTGCATCGTGACTAGTACTCTATTTATATGATGAAATGGACTTGGGGAACGGTTCTTAGCCCCCCCTGGCACACACAATCTTTCAGGGGAGCTTAGGTTGACCTGGGGCGAATCGTTCAAGTCCACCAGGTGACTCCGTAAACCTGGAAAACGTACCACTCACCTGGGAAGAACCACATCGTCGGAATCTTTGTATGTACAAATTGTCAAGGAAGTTGGGTCGAAACCTGAGGATTCGCCCCCAGCGTGTGCTTGATTCGCTTCGGCAGACCAGTTCACAAGTGGCGGGTCCCCATGCATCCCGGGGAATCAATCACGTTGTGACAGGCTGGGGGACCATGCGGGCCCAAGAACTGCTTCAAAAGTCGTCGCTTGAGAGTGAGTGGAGGAGATCTAAGCAGTACAAACAGGCAGATGGGTAAGTACAACTGTACGGAGTACGGAGTACTCTGAACTCCTAGTCCTACGAAGTCAAAAGAAAGGCCAGCGATCCACAGAGAGTGGGGAGAAAGGAATAAATCGAGATCACAGCTGAAGATGGCCTCAAATTGGTGGATTATCCTCGTGCTGGACGCCCGTGCGACAATTCACGATTGTCGCCACGCCGGTGACGGGCTTTTTGGATCTGTTCCAAGACGATCGGTCGGGACGATGCATAGCGCGTGGCTCTAAAGCCGCCCGTGCAGGGACAGCTGAAATTATGCTCCAGGATATTCCCTGACAGGAGCTCATAGGTTTGTTTGGAGGAACCGAAGAGACTCTAAGCAGCGTGGCGGTGGTGCGACTCAGCCACAGACCTACTCTCCACCGGGCTGCACTCGGCTGAAGAAGGTAATCTGCTGCAAGCACGAGTCCTGCTGAGGTGTTCTCGGGGAGGCCGAGGTGGAGGTGGCAGAAAGAAGCATAAGTGAGCTGGAGCTGGAACTGGAGTTGAAAGGAACTAGGACAGGAGGTACGAGGTACGAGGGAGATAAGCTGTGAGTGACGTGTTTTGACACAATGAACGAGCTTAGTGTCAACGTTAGATTGACCAGGGTTAGAGTCATATCAAGATGAGGAGCTGATGATCGGCCATAAAAACCACAAATCCCCCTTCAACGGCAGCCTTTTAACCTGATCTCTGCTTATTTTGTCTTTCTGAAACTGCCCTGTTCGGCTTGATTGACTTTTAACTGCTGACATACATAATGGACCCTCTTGATCTTGATGCTTTTCTACCATCCCGTCCCTTGATGAGTTGGCGTCAAGCCACAACAACTCTAAGAGACGATTCTATAGGCTTGAGTGAAATGACCTATGTGGGAAATCTTCCTCTATCACATACGAAGCCCACGTGAAGAGTGCACACTTCCATGCCCTAAAACTCTTTGAGAGCAAAGTGGACTAAAAATAAACCAAAAAAGTGTGATCTTGGGGGCCAAATGCAGGAAAAGGGGCCGGGGCTCCAAGAGATCAACACGATCACCACAACACAACAGAACATGCCAAGAGCATAGCCAAAGAAATTGGGCTATTGATGATCATGAGTTACTTGCGAAAAACGAAAAAGCCAAGGCAGTCTGTTCGTATTGTAGGCGCCCCTTCTCTGCCCTAAATCTCCCCGTCCAATGGCAGTCCAAGGGTCTCGGCTCAGCCTCGTATTCAAGGTCTAAGAGCCGCTTTCTTGAGTCCGTTGAGACTGTTTTAAAAGGAGCAAGGACTCGAAGAACAGTACTGAGTAGAAATTTCCTCTTCTCTGCGCGAAAATTAATACAACAAGGGCTATCCCGAAGTCTTTTGTAGGAGCTTTCCTTTGACTACAGCCAAGCATTGCACATCAACCAACCCAATCTGAGACCCACCACGAATCCGTAGATTTCGCATTCAAAAAAACAACACACAATGGCGCCACGACGTGGTGGTGGAGGAAGTTATGGCGGTTCTTGGGGCTCATCAAGTGTCTGGGCCGAAGAGGTGCCCTTCTCAATGGACGTTTACAGATCGAAGAGTCTTTTCCTCACAGGCTTTGCCTTCGATATCCTTTTCGCACTTGCGCTCATTGGGTTTTTGATCTGGTCATGTTTGATTCGAAACAAAAATGGACAGATGAAGGGAGTGGTCCTGGCTCTGGTTTCATGGTTAATGTACGAAAGCAAAATCGAAAGCAGCTTGTTTTATACCAAAGGGAATTTCATGGCTAACAATCAAATATAGCGCCCAAATTACTTATATTGTTTACAAAATACTCTTCATCGCCGAGGCTGTCGTTACACAGTACTACAATGTCGACCTGTTTTTATCGTCATTTTTCTCCTACTTGGCTGAGCTGATGGTTGTCTTTATCTTTTTCAACCTGATCCACCGCACGCTGAACCGCCTCACGGATTCGGGCAAGCCTTATGCGGCCATATCGATTGCCCATTGGATAGTTGTTGGAATTTTGGGCGCAATCTCTGTTGCGGCATGGGCTCTGTTTGTCGCATATAGGGTCAAGGTCGTTCAAGGACTCTACAGAGAATGGGAGAAGCTTGCGGTGGACCTGAACAAGGTGGATACTGCAAGGGTGATCCTTTTGTTTGTATTTTCGGTCGAAATCTTTGCCTGGCTACTCTTCTCGGCGCTCAAAGCTGGCAGCCATCGGTTTGCCTCAAGAGTAAGCTTCACCATGGCATACATTATCATGTCTATGTTTTCTTTGAAAAAGGAAATGACAACTAACGAAGTCATAGATTCCCATCTTCGCTGCAATTGGCGGAAGCATTTGTTGGTTCGCATATACCCTGACGAACACCATAATTTACGCCCACTATTATCTCAAACCGCAGTCTGTCGTGCCCGAATACGTACCCGCCGCAAAGGCGATTCTTCAGTGCATTTTCGGCGTCGGCACGTTGGTTGGAATCCTGCTATGCTGTCAGGAGTGGCGCTACATTGACGACTCCATGGACAAGCAACCGAATCTCGTACAGCATCCTTATGACAATGCTCCACAACAGCACTACGTTGTATACCACCAGCAGCAGTTTCAGCCATACCCCGGACAGCCGCAGCCTCAATACCCGCAGCAATGGCAGCAGCCCGCACAGGCTTATCAACAGCAACCGTCTCCTCCGCCAGCAAAGTGAAAGAGACACCCAATCTAGGCTAAATACAACTCAATTTGCCGGATGATTATCTAATTAGTTGAATGACTGTCGCTGGATATCAGGCAAATTTTAATTGATATTGTCGAGGCCATGGATTGCTCGAAGGCTTTGCCTTTCCGCGGCTGTCATGTTGTTTTCGAGACTATGATTCCCAATTTTTCTTACCCAGATGTCGCACACGAAATACCCAACCTATGTTAATATGCTATATATGAAAATAAAACAAATGTATTCAAATGTTTAGGAAGACGCTTCAGGGCTGTTTTTATCTTAAAGTGCGGGCCCACTGGACCATTACCGTCAAATAACTTCAATTGAAAGGTTCTATGTTCTAGGAAAGATGAGCGCCATTCGTTACTCTTCTTTAAAACCAACTTCTCCTATCTCCATTCTGGGTCAGAAGCAAGCCGCTACTGCTAGAGTCAAGGTCATTGATAACCCGAAGGCTCTTTCTGACACTTTCTTCAGGCTGGATCTGTCCTTCGAGATCAGGCTTCTCGGCCCGGAACTGCTTCAGCAAGGACTCATTCGCCTGCAATAACTCGGGTGGCTTCTCTCCTACAGCTATATTAGCTCCTATCATTCATAAAGTAAGAGAAATCGTGTCACTTACCCTCCCATGTATCGACCCATCCAGGGCTCAAAGCCAACACCTTGATCCCCTTAGGTGCAAGTTCTGTTGCATACTTGGCAACCTGAACATTCATTCCGGCCTTTGCGACAGCATAAGCGACGCCATAATCGATCCCAATCGTTTTGATAAGATCTGTATCGGCCATGGCGCTGGATATATGCACAATTTTCTTCTGTACGCCCTTCTCAATCAGAGGCAGGAAGGCATTTGTTGTCCAGAGACCGCCGTAAACCCCGGTATTTAACGGGAGCTTGAAAATTTCCTGAGTAGCTTGGACATCCAGTGGAATTTGACTCGGGCCGTATGACCATGTAGCGAGATCGACTGCGTTGGAGTTGTGGATAAGCACATCAAGTTTCCCGTCGGTGATGGAGGCTGCCTTAGCCGCAGCATCGAGAATGGATTTCGGGTCCGTGACATCGCCTTCGATGATGTGCAAGTTTGCATATTTCGAGGCCAAATCAGATATCTTGGGCGATTTGGAGTCTCTCACAATTGCCAGAACGGTGTTGGTTGGATCGGCAGCGAGTTGGCGGGCGAACTCAAAGCCAATGCCCTTTGAGGCTCCGGTGATGGCATAGGAAGACATGTTATAATTGATCAAATTTTGATCTGAAATCTCAAAGATAGTTCAATGGTCGCTAAACTGTTCTGTTGCTGATAATATCGCGATATTCATTCCATATTTACTTTTCTTTATATACTTCTTGTATACTTCGGCGGATTACAAATGGGCGATCCGACCGGATCTTCCGTTCCACCCGGTCCCACTGCATCGCTCAGCATTGCAATCGGCCCATCCACTTCGGCCGGTCCGTTCCCGTTTCTCTTCCTTTCCCAACTCCTTTGCAACAACATGAATGACAAATTATCTATAATCAAAAGAAGAGCATGCGTGACATGCACGAATGCCAAGGCGAAATGTACGCCACAGGCCGCCAACTTGTGTCAACGGTGCGCTCGTTTGGGCAAACCATGTGTATACCTTGATCTTCCGCAGACGAAACGGAAGCAAAAGACCGCACCGAGGTAATCCACCCATGATAAATATTGGCTATGGTATTAATTATGAGTGTAGCCGTGTCGGGATACTGGAAAAGAAAGTCGAACAGTTAACGTCCCAACTGAATGTTCTGACCCGTGAAAATGGACAGACATCGTCCGTTACTTCCAATCCGCCCACGAATGACTCGGCCTCATCTCAAGATCCTGAGCTGGACTCTACGCGAATTGCGGCATTATTAGATGCTGCTACAGACCCGTCGCATGGCCCCAGTCCTTCAACTGTCTCTGCAATGGAGGGCCAGCCGTCTATTGTTGACCGAGGGCTTTTGAACGAAGCTGAGGCTGAACGCTTGCTTACGAACTTTCAGGTCAAATTTGTCCCCAAGTTTCCCTTTGTGATAACTGCTCCTGGCGAGACAGCCTCTAGTCTCAGACGGCGAGAGCCCTTCCTCTTTTTGTGCATTATGGCTGCGAGCATGGGCAGCGCTCACCCTCTGCGCAAAGCCATCACAGAAGATATTATGAAGCATGTTACACTCAGAGTTGTGGGAGGATCTGAGAGGAATCTCGAGCTGCTTCGCGGTCTGTTAGTTTACACCGCATGGTACTCGTATCCTGCAGAAAAATACCACCCCCGACTTTTGCTATTGGTTCAGTTTTGTGTTTCCATATTTTACGACCTGGGACTGCACAAAAAGCCTGGCCCGAGCTTAGATGAGCAGCGAACAATACTTGGTGTTTATTGGATGTCAACTAGGTAAGACTATCCGTGCTAGAAAGTGTGATTATAGCTAACTGGGGGTCAGTTTATATGGCACCCTTGGTCGGCCAGTCGCTATGAAACGCGATGCTCGGATCGATGAATGCGTCAAGAATATGGCTTCTACCGAGAACATTTCGGATAGGTGGATTGCACCTTTTATCCAAATACAGACTTTCTTGATAACGGTGGACGAAGTCTACGCCTCGATGCAAACCAGTGACGGAGGGGCACTGGTTCAAGTTACGCGGAGATCTTTACAACGGCAATTCGACATCATCTTAACATGTGTAGAAACGTGTCTTCTGAACTGTCCTTCTTCGACGGGTATGTCCTTGACACAGATCTTTTAGCTAAGACTAACATAGGCCTCTGTAGGGAATTCAATACGTGCTGATATCAAGTTCGTAGAAATGCGGCTTGAAGAATTATCACTTCGGGATGAGTTATGGGCCGAAGACCCTGCCTGCACAACCCGATTAAATATGATGATGGGCATGATCCAGCGAAGCAAGGCGCTCATTGAAACAATTAACAACCTACCAACTTCCGAGATTGAACAATTGACGATAAATACAAGCGCCCGTATATGTGCCGCAGTGGGCTATATTCCCACTGCAGTCCTGTCAATTCTTAATTTCATTACCAGCTCTTCTGATTCTGACACGGAAGCGCAGGTGCAGGCTGTCATTGATTTAGCGGACTACCCCGATCTAGTCACACATCTCTGCAACGCGCTGGAAACGAAGTTCCCTGGTATGTGTGCCGCGGATAAAGAGACAGACGTCGTGGGCAGTTTATGCTCTAAGTTGAGACTCCTCGCATGTTGTTATCCCCATCAGGTCCGGGAAATTGTTGGAAATGCACCCTCTCAAGACACAATGCAAACCACATCTACGATGGCAATTGATACCAATGAGGTTGCTATGACACCTCAGGCCTGGCCATCTATCTATGGTGACATGGACAGTATATTCCCAGGTGACGACATGCAGTGGGATAATATTTTAAGTAATTTTACTGGCCTCAGCTGGAATGGTTCGTAGTATCTACTGCTTTCTACTAGAAAGTAGTAGCTAAACGCGAATTGGCGAACGCTCATGCCTCAAGGACATAATGATAATCACGGTTGATTTTGGTGCAAATTTCACTGTGACTTCTTTAATAAATACGATTTAACTTCAGATCAGAAATTAGTAAATAAAAAAAATTAAACTGGCCTTCGTGGCCATTCCTACTGTACTATACTCTTCATATCCAACGCTGGTCTTGGCACCGCCGAGCGAGGCGGTGGCCCGTCGGGGTAACTTAATCCTATCGGACTTCAACTCCACCCGCTATCATCAATTTGAATCCTATCATTATCAACCGTTTCTTGATCAACTCGATCAATCTTCACATCACAAAAATGGTTTGCTCGAAATGCCAGAAAAAGCTGAAAAGCACAGAGCTTGCCACACCGGGGGTCAAGAATAAGAATGACATGTACTACGGCTCTCCATCAACTACTTTAGGCGGGGGCTCGAAGGGAAAGTCGACATTAGGCGCGACGGGCGTGGGAAAGGTAAGCTAAAATCCTCTCTGGGACTTTATTTATTTCTTCGAGCATGTTGATGAATATTGACCGATGAAAATAGAATAAACTTCTCAGCTCCAAGGCGAAGAATCCATACGCTGCGTATGCCTCTTCTTGTGAATCTTGCAAAACGAAGACAGAGCAAGGAAAGAAGTTTTGCCAAAAGTGCGCTTATAAGAGAAATGGTATGCTTTAACTCGCTATTTTCCTTTGCAGAGCTTTCAAAGCTACGAAAGATTGATTTACTGACTGATGCAGCGTGTCCGATGTGCGGAAAGAGTCTTGCAGGCAAGTCGGCCAAAGATCAACCTGTCGTGCAAGGACAGAAGTTCAATCTGAAATAATTCTTGTCTCTGCATCAAATTTTGGTGTTTGCTCTCTTTCTGCTTGTTATGAATATTATGGCATGGGAATGGCGTTTAAGGATATAACTCATTGAAATATTTCAATTGACAGTACAAGGGAATTCTAGTTATACATGGCATACGAGGTAAAGTATATGCAGAACGCTGCCAATAGCGCTTCCAGGAAATAATCGCCAGTCCTGGCTGGAAAGTCTCTTTCAGTTTCTCATGCATCTTCCCCACCGTCATTCCACCCCATTGAACCTTCAACAAAGGAGCAATTCTCATCACCACTGGCTTAACGATCGGCCAGCATGTTCTTCACGTAGCTGTAGTACTGGGGCAGCACATAGCTGGAGATCTCTTCCTTAGACAGCCACTTGAAGTCCTTCAGGTCTTTGTTAGCTGCCAGGTCGGCCTGACCAGCCATGATACGGGACTTCAGGAAGAAAGTCTTCTCGCCGTGGTTCTCGAAACCAGTTGCCTTGTCGACATGGGGCTTGCGGTTCTTGTAGACGTGATGGCCGGCGGGGTGAAAGCCAACCATCCAGGTGTTCATGTTGACACCTGCAGTCTGGGAAAGGGTACGCTCAGCAGCCTAGGGCAAGAAATAATGTTAGTATGTCATGGTCGTATTTTGATCGAGATAAACAGCTCCTGACTAAAATCATCAACTCACCTGGCGAAGAGTCTCGTCTGCCTCCACTGGCGTGCTGGGGAACTTCCAGTGTCCCTCCTTTGATTGAACAAGCAGATACAAAGTCCGTGATAGAAGACGGTTCAAGCTTTTGTGATCACCCTTCTTATCCGCCTCTGTCACTCGTGGGTGCGGCCGGGGGATCTCTTCCTTTTTGCTGGTATCTTGGGATGTGGCATTGGCTGTGGATTCGGCATCTTGAACAAGCATCTCAACTTGGTGCTCAGGCTCGGCCTCCTTAGCGCCGAGGAGAAGCTCATCATTCCATGAGTCGTTGGCATACGCGTTGTACTTGCCGATGTCGCGTGCGGGAGTTCGGCGCTCCAGGATCTTTTTCTTCCAGTCCTCATCGGCCGGGGTTCCGCGCTTGAAGTAGAAGTATTTGGTGAAGGGAAGAGCCAGACGCTCGTTCAATCGCTTCTGGTAGAAGTGGAAAGCTTTCTCAAAGGGCTCGAGATCACGGGTAACTTGGGGTGGGCGCGAGAGTACCACGCCGGCATTGATGGTGTAAGGGAAGGGAGGAGTCGGGGTAGCAGTGGCAGTGGCAGATGTGTCGGTTGGAGCCTCAGTGGCAGGGGCAGCGGCAGCAGAGGCATAATTGCGGCGACCAAGGGTTTCTTGACAGCTTCTGCACACGCCGGAGTCGAGTTTTGAGGAACCTGTTAGGGGCAGTCAGCAGATGATCAAATGGCCAAAGAACCATTGATGAGGGGGCAGAATAATACGCACGCAGTAGCGAGGTTATGCGCCTTGCGCCATTGGAACTGGACGACATGATGTGATGCGCGGACAGTCTTCAATGATGGCTGTTGTTGCGGGTTCAATTGAGAGCCCCGAGAAAAGTTGCCCAAGTCACGTTGGCGCTAGACCCAAGCGGGCCGGACTGCCCCCGCCGACCGCCCGCGGGCAGTTTAAATTGCAAAAAAAAACCGACTTTTCCTTTTCTTCTCTCCAGGCACCCATTCCTTATCGTCACTGCGTCTTGATTTTCCCACGGCCAGTCGACCATTCAGTGGTGCTCAGAGCAACTTGCGGCTATTTTTCGCTAGCGGTACCTTCTTACAACCTAAGGTGTACTGTTAGATAGCTGTCGCGCACACTTCAGCACCATACTATTATCTTGTTCATATGGTTGAGAAATCCTGGAAAAAAGCAAAGTAAATGAGACAAAAGAAAGAATAAATCCTATAATAATATGAAATATAATTTCAATGCGAATATCCTATGCTTTGTAGCTCATATCAATGCCATCTTATGGTTTAAGAACTGTACTTTTCAGGGCACCGACTCGGAGCAGGTACTCACGGCTCAACAAAGTTGTTAACTTCTCGAGTACCTAAGTATCTTGCCAACTTGTCCAATCAACATAATTTACAAGTCGCAACAAGCTGATAAAGATTCTCTGCCTTCGCCGGTAGCTCAATTGAAATCTAAATTAGAGTATCATTCACTGAATTGCTTTAATTATTGTGCTAGGATGAATCTACTAACTACTTATAATACATCTAATGTTGTGGTATCCCATAGTACTAGAAGATGGTTGCAAGCGTAGTCTGCACAGAAAATGCCACCAGAAAACTTCTCTGTATCAAATAGAGGGCCAACTGTTCGAGGATATTATCCACTTGGCCAGGATCTAAATAAATAGACATTCCCCTAGGCATAACAGCTATAGCTGTGATATTACTATAGTTGATACTAATCTCACAGTCACCGCCTTCGTTGCCCGCGCCGAGGATCCCGTGACGAAGGGCGACCCCGGACTTGGATGGGAGCCGAGGGAAAACGACAGCCGATCGCAGCCCCAACTCCGACACCTCCACGTTCTCTTTCTCCAACTCCGCCTCCCTCTCATCCATTATCTACCCCCATTTTCTATGCCATTGCCGTTTCGCTGACGGAATGTCTTCCACCAAATTATCTTCACCTTCCTCCTCCTCCCCAACCTCCCCCACGAAGCTCTGCTCCAAGACCTACAAGAAGTCCTCCCAACTGTACTTGACGCGCCGCCTGCCAGAGTCACTCTCCTCTCTCCAGCCCATCATCACTGGTGAATCATCGCAAGATGAACAATATAACAATGGCGATTATGCAGCTGGCCTCGCTCCGATCGCAATTGCTCCCAGCACGTGGAGAATCAAAGTGTGGAACCTCTACATTACCCTTCTCAGCGCAATAGTCGATCTTGGCGCAGAGGAAGGCAAGAACCAATTCGGCCAGAAAGAATGGAAGAATATGGCCACCCAAGTGCGAGAAGGTGGTATCTGGGATACCGTAGTACAAATCGGATACCAGGGCCGCGAAGGTTCCGTAGATGCGGAGGTCGTCTACAACCTGTGAGCAACCCCCTCCCCCCTCTCTAATAATATCATCGTCATGGGACTTCAGTTAACCAAATACGAACAGTGCGACACTACTACTCAATCACTCATCCTCGCAAGCCTTAAACCAGCAACGCCTCGAAACCTATCTCTCCTCATACGGACAGCCGAACCTCGACCTCGCCGATCGTCTCCAAGATGTCTCAAATGGGTTCCAGCAACAGCGCATGTCGGCGTCAAGTGGAGCTGATACACCAAAGGACCTAGCCGCTCGCGTAAGAATCATTGAGTTGTTCACCCTGCACGTGCTCCCTCGAAATGAAGAGTGGGAATATGCGACCGAGTTCATCAACTTGAGCGAGGTCCTAGACGAAGAGCGCAAAGAGCTTTTCCTCCAAACATTAGAAGGACTGAAAGAAGAGAAAGAGAAAGGCGAATTGCGCGCAGCCGAATTACAACGCCAGAAAGATGCCGAGCTGGACAGGCAACGAGAGGACGAGCGTCGGGAAGCAGAGGAGGCCGCCGCAGCGGCACAGCCGAAAGCAAACGGCCACAAGCGGAATACCAGCGAGGTAGATTATGGAATTGAGAAGGGCAGCCCGCGCAGCTCCTCCAAGGGCAAGGGATCCAAGTCATTAGACAAATCGCCGAATGGCAAATCCTCGACTCGAACAGCGCTTTCTTCTTCCGGCTCGAAAAGCTCCAAGAAACAGCTCAAGCCTGAGCCCCGCAGTCAGTCACGGGCTGTGGCCAATGCCATTCGGAATTTGTTCAAACACATTATCCAGAGTGTCTCCGGGAATCCTATGTCAATAGTTCGCACTCTGCTTTTCGTGCTAGGCATTCTCATGGCAATGAGCCGACAGGATGTGCGTGACCGAGTTCGCAGGATTACCGGGGGCGCGTGGCAGAAGGTGAAGGGTACAGTTGGGATGGGCGTCAAGGTAAGCTATATTTGATCTTTTGCAATTGATAAAATATCATCTTGAACATTGCATGATTGATCCTGTATATTTCCTCATTTTTCATGCTGGTCTGGATACTTCCCAAATGGCTCAAGGGAAGCAATGTCGCATATACTTTCCCTTCGATTGTGATTCTTTTATTGCTTGTATTAGCAAAATACCATTTATCTCAAGGCTTCCATAGCTATTTCTGATGAACCAATCCCCATTCGAAAAATATCTGTTATTCAATGAATGTAATGTAATGAATTCATTACATTCCTGACGTAGAAATGTTCTGGCGTTTCCAAAGTAGATAGGTATCCAACGACTGCATAGATCCACTTCCCCACATTCTCTCGAAAAGAAAGTTTCCTTGACACATTCCAGAGATTAACTTGATTGAACTAATTGATATTTCGTGTTCTAATTATTATATACACAGGGTATGTACAAAAGGAGTCTATCCAAATATAATATACGTCAAAAATCCCCCTATCAAAGGAGGAGAGAGAAAACTCGGCCTCAGGACTGCCGGTATCAAACTTCAACTGCATCGCTAAACCGCAGAACTTCATCCCCCTTGCGAGCAGCAACCTTGATAAATTGAGCATCCATACCCGCAATGCTCACATTCGTCTCAAAGCCCGTACGTGCATGGGTGGTTATGAAGGTGGTTTCATCTGAGTCCAAGGACGGAAGAGAGTAAACGGCGAAGTTATCGTATTCCGTCGCGCCATTCCAACTCATAAAAACATGCTTGTCTTGAATAACAGTAGCCGGATTCCAGAATGGTGTCGCCTTCCAGGCGCTTTTGAAAGCACGGTAAGACATAGCATATCCTATGGCTCCGAATTGTCCTGATAAAATAACCTCGCCCTTGCTGTTATACTCCTTAACAAAGGGGCTGGACCCGTAGCCGACGAAAATGTTTGACGTGCTTGTCGATTCACCAAGGATTTCTACGTTACCCTGTGTCCCGGCGTAGATTGCAATGGTGGGATCGGATAAGTTATGGAGCAATTTGCCGGACATGTTGGTTAAGTCGACGTCGAAGATCATTGCTGTTGTCACGCTTTGGCTTTGGTTTTGTTTGTTGGCATTATTGAAGAGACTGAGGGTGAGGTGATCAGATGTTTCATGATGCAGGCGAATGTCGTGTTGCCATGAGAAGCGGAGGTCATCGCCGGTGAAGTCTCCATAACCGGGGTCGCCCTGATATTGTTAGATTTACCAGCTCTGTATAAGCCCGCTTCGGGTTTTCTTTGTCACTCACCGAGAATTGCCAGCGGACAGAACCATCCTTGTTCAAGTAGAATCCAGACCAATAAAAACGCATAGAAACCAGGTATCCATCTTTGGTAGGAGTGATCGAGTTTGTGTGATATGGGTCCCAGGACATAGGTTGCACTGGATAGTCATACATCCATTGGCGAGACTTATTAAGAGGTATTTTGTCTTGGTGATCGAGTGCATTCCAAGTGAAAACGATTTCGTTTGTCGCAATATCGATTTCATAGAATAGGTTGGTAGTAATCCACGAATCAACCGGGCGACCGAAGGAGCTCAAATCATGTTGAGTGATGTTGATCGCGGAGACCAGAATAGTGTTGCGATCAGTGATCTTGTGCTCGTGCACATCGATGTACGAGTTGCGGGGTTTGGCATCGCCAGTGACAAAGTTGCCAGTCAGTGTGATAGTGTGAATCTCCTGATATGTGTTGTCCAAGATATGAACCTTGCCATAACCATAGCCACCACCAATTGAAGTCTCACCGGACCAATATGTGATTACATCTTCGCCGAACAATTTCTGTACACGAAAGTTCATTGCAGGCATTTCAGGGCCCTGGTAGACCATTTCACCATCATTGTTGTAGATGGTTATAGCCGTACCGACAGCATTCCCATTTCGAATTGGAATGAAAATTAGACCTGGATCAATGCCCACGGTTTTGTTTAACTGCAGCTGTGGAGGTTGCCAGGGTCCCGTTTTGAAGGTAGTATACGGCCAATTAGCCTTTATGGCTGTACTGAAAGAGCCGAAAAGTAGTAGAGCCCCTATAGAGAGGGAAGAACTCCACATTTTGGATCCCGATGATATCGAAATATAATCGAGACCAGTCTCCTCACAATACCAGGGGATTGACTTCTAGTCAGTGCATAATTTTCCGCTCAATCCTCCACCATCAAGGTAGACGGGTGGATCCAATAGCAAGTATGAAAATAACCGGAGTCCCGAGTCTCTTTTCCGCGCAGGTGAGTAGCCTCAGAACCCTGCGCCCCAAAGCGATTTTGCTCAGATTAGGGGCGTCAGACTGGTCACACTACTATTTAACACATCGGGCAAGGAAAAGTGTACAGCGGAGTTTGGCGGTGGAAAGCCGAGACTCCACCGACTTAGGGGCTCTTGGCAAAACAGAGGATTTTACTCCGCAATTTCGAAAATTTTCGTTCGTGCATCCTGATTTAGCAAGGTCAGATATTCTGGGCTCCGTAAAAAATATCCGATCTGCGCTAGAATACCCCTTTTCAGACCAGCGGCACAATCCGTTGTGGAGGCGCCTTAACGAATGTGAATCCGTCGATCGTAAGTCTTATATCTACGACTCAAGCATAATACGAATGCGAAAATGCGGGACAATCCCGTTCCGGTATGCATGTACCTAGATTAATTCTAAATTCTGTTGATACTGCGGATCTTTGTTTGAGTGTGAACTCTACAACTATGGGGTGGGTCTTCGCCCCCTTTTTTTGACTAATGATAATTGAAGTACGTAGTCCATACTCCGTAGTAGATGTCATCTATCTTGGGGCCGCCCCCGACCAAATAGCAAGTCCCACTGATCCTTTCGTGCTAGTAGCCCGAAAAGATGAGTACAGATATAAGCGAATAAATACCCATTGCAAGGACTACTAGTGACATTCTATTTAACAAATATTATCGTGTTCATCAATCATTCATAATTAAAGGCTGAAAATGCAGTATCAATTAACTTCACGCCTATTCTCAATCAAAACACCGTGACTTTCCACAGGCGTTTCAGACATTTGAGGTCCAGTTTCGTGCTGAGCACCTTGCTCAACATCTTCCTTCTCTGCAACACGGGCATGCCACCGACGAAAAAGTTGAACGAAGAAATGGGCCACACAGATCTGCTCGGTAGTATAAAGCAGTACGGGAACGGAGGTCTTGGCCTTGGTGTATAGATCGATTGGCGCCCACATAGCATATAGTAGTGGAATACCAAGCGCAGTGCTCTTTGCAGGTCCACAGAAACACACTGCGATAGTTTCCTCTGGTGGCATTGGTTTGAACATGGATACGGACCAGCTGCGGGAGGATAGGAATTTGGGTGGTCTGGAAGTAAAGAAACAAACTGCAGTGAGAGCAATGTATAGTCCGATGTTGAAGAACACCACGAATACCACGCTTTGGACTGAGAGACTCTGAAGCGCCCCCGTAGCAAAACACGAAGAGAAAGTGGTCCTGGAAAGTAGAAATCAGGATCTGGCTGGCAATCAAGCATCTTCATCAATCATCTCTCATCTTAGGTACATACCAAATCAACAGCAACATACAAGCACTGGCCAATTTGGGCAACTTTGTCTTCTGTATCACAGAGCTTGTTTGATCAGGCCAAGTCCAGCGTACCAGCTGTCCAACGAAGAGCGGAAGCAAGACACTTAAGCCCAACTGCTGGAACACGTCTTTGTACATGCTGCCTAGACCTCCGCCCCCATACCTCCAAATATCAAACTCCGCGGTTTTGGGGATAAGAGCCACCGTCCAGGCGGCTGTAACGAAGGGGCCCAAGATATTAGCCAATAGCACCTCTACTAAAGCAGCAGCATCGTCGCCACCGGCTGCTCTTGTCATCACCACATTCGAGGCGATTGTTGTAGGGATACATGCAGTGAAGATGTACCCAGCTAGCACAGCACGATCAATCCGGCCGCCAGGATCACCAGCCAAGATGATGTGCACAACAGCTAGGACAAGGGAAGGAATAAAAAGAAAAGAGATGATCTGGACGACGAGATGAAGTCGCCAGTTCAATAGTTGCATGAACAATTTTTGCCGAGGGATACTCAGGCCGCTAACAAGGAATATGATAGCAATGACGCCGTACATGACCGAGTACTCAGATCTGATAATGCCGCCGTGTTTAGCGACATTGGGAAAGAAGTAGGCCAGAACGCAGGCAACGCCCATTCCGATTAAAAGCCACTGTCGAAGAACCAGCATCACCACCCGTTTCCCCACGGTCTGCCACCGCGGGGAGCGAGCAGCTGTGATAGCCGTGGATTCATCCATGGTTGTATCGCCAACTTATGTTATGGAAGATATACCCATGATATGGCAGGGGAGTCAGGGCTGTTCCCGCAGTATCAAGTGTTTGGCAGTTTTTCGCAGGGTTGAGCGATGCATTGGCGGTGTTCTGGCGATCGCGCGATCGGCCTTTCTCCGACGGACATGTTAGCGGCGATTCCTTCAACCGTATCACCTCGCATTTCGTTGCATCTTATCCCACTGCAATCCTTTTAAACGATAGCAGGACCGTTTGGACCAGAATAGAGCGAGTGTATAGTTAACTTTCAAATCTAGAGCAACTCTATCATCTCTCGGCATTGTAGTTTCAAGGTTATCTGATCCGCTGCAAAAGCGCCGAAATCGGGTAGCCGATTTGCGACCGTCGGGGGATGGCATGTGAAGTCCTGAGATCTGGGCACATGTGCGATGATTGTCAATTTAGTTTCTCTCGATATACTAAAGTGTAATTTACATAGCATGTTCTATAGGTACAGGGTACTCCGTATATTCGGTAGTTATCCTCTACAATTGAAATGGTCATTTCATTGAAGGAAGCCCTCCTATTGGCGGTGGACCGGCTAATTTGGGTAAAACATTCAACCGCGAGTTCACCAATAGTTAACTAGACAATACAATTGAACTATGGACTACATATACTACAGGAATACAGTAGCAAATAGGTAATAACGGCATAGTAGACAATTAAACAGTAATCATTTTATTTACTAGAAGTAACTGACATTGCCACTCTGGTATACTGCCTGATAATTGCCTAGCGAATAGGTATTCACTATCGCAGGTCAAATGACCTCAAAAGTGAACCTCGGCTGAGAGGAAACGCGCTGGCCCGACTTCTCCCGGGAGCCAACCCAGCTGGACTACAGCGGAAATCGCTGCGGATATGTCCATTGCGAATTGCGGATTGCGGGATGAAAACTAGGGGTTCTTCAATAGCCGGAGTAATTCACTACTCCCCGATACTTCGGCAATGTACTGTCTAGGCGAAGCAAGAAGTCACTTCGTCATCAGCTAGTTGTGACAACTTGTCAGTATACCCCGATGTAAATAGCTACAATTAGTAGTATAGTACTGCTATAGTACAGTTAAAGTTAGCATATTCGTAGTCATCATTACTAGTATAGGCATAGTCCTAAGTATCACAAGCTATGACGCAGAGCATGTGAAGCAGAGTAGATCTGGGGCAGCGTCTCGAGTCATCCGCCTTCCCGAACGCCTCGGGATGTCGGTCATTCTTTGGCATCTTAATAGAACAATAGACCATTACGGAGTACTATCCTATTAGAATATAAAATATACATAATCAAAGCCTCCCCCAGTGAGATCCTCTCACTTCTCTCCTCCCTTTGATCCCCCTCCCTTGATCGATTTCGGTCTTTTTGGTAGCTTCCGCTCGTCCAGCTGCCTCCGCTTCCCCGTCATCGCTGGTTCCCCCACAAGGTTTACTACAAGCCGCCACTTGACCCGAACGGTTTGATCCCTCGGGACTTTGTTCTTCAGTTCGATTTTATCTTCAATTACCTCCCCACTAGACTTTTCTCTTTTCATTTCATTTCTTCATTTTGCCCTTACCAACTTCTTTTCTTGGATCCTTGAATCGGCCTTTCGCGCTTATACCGTCGGCTGTTCTCCCCGGGATTGTATACTTCCGACCCTCTCCGCAATTTCGGTTTCCCCATCGAATTTCGGCTACAGCTTTCTCCCACCCGTTTCCCCCGTCAATTGAACTTGGGCCAGATCGATTAGACTCTCCTCAGATCTGCGCGCACCAATAAATCACTCCGCACCTTCTTTCTTCCCTTTTCCTACTCTTCCATATCAAGTGAAATCATGTCCGCCAAAAACGTACAGTCAGGCAATGCCAAAAAGAAGGCATCACCTGCGGTAAACCTTATCGGTAGAGTTGACCTTGCCATATTGAATTGAATTGAATTCAATTGAGTTGGAAGTGTTAAATGCTGACTCGTGAAATACAGCTGGTGGTGGTGCCGGTATGATGGAGGCTCTCGTCTGTCACCCTCTTGGTATGTATTGCAATAGCCTCCGGCGAGATTGATAGCTCGGGAATATCTCTCTGACTTGATAAAAAGATACCATCAAGGTCCGCATGCAGCTCTCCCGACGAGCCACGGCCCCCGGAGTAAGTCCCATCGAGTGATCATGTCTTAGCCATTGTTGCTAACCATGCCCCTACTCGATAGGCTAAGCCCCGTGGCTTCATCACTACTGGTGCCGATATCGTGCGCAAGGAGACCGCAATGGGTCTGTACAAGGGTCTCGGTGCCGTTTTGGGAGGTATCATTCCCAAGATGGCCATCCGATTCACCTCATACGAGTCGTACAAGGGCATGTTGGCCGATGAGAATGGCAACGTCACCAGCAAGGCCACTTTCCTCGGTAAGTGCAAGAGCAGGACGAAGCAAAGCAGTCTTGCAGCAATATCACCCGTGAATGAACCTTGCCCGCTAATACGGATCTCTAGCTGGTCTGTGTGCCGGTGTTACCGAGGCTGTGGCCGTCGTCAACCCCATGGAGGTTGTAAAAATCCGTCTGCAAGCCCAGCACCACAGTTTGGCCGATCCTCTCGATGCTCCTAAGTACCGCAGCGCTCCACACGCCCTTTTTACCGTGATCAAGGAGGAAGGTTTCAGCGCCCTGTACCGCGGTGTCTCTCTGACCGCACTCCGCCAAGGAACCAACCAAGCCGCCAACTTCACCGCATACACCGAGCTCAAGGCCGCTTTGCAACGCATGCAGCCCGAATACAGCAACACCCAGCTGCCCTCTTACCAGACCACCTTCATCGGTCTCATTTCCGGTGCTGTCGGACCCTTCTCTAACGCTCCCATCGATACCATCAAGACCCGTCTTCAAAAAACCCGCGCCGAGCCCGGTCAATCAGCCGTCAGCCGCATCATGGTAATTGCCAAGGACATGTTCAAGCAAGAGGGTACCCGCGCCTTCTACAAGGGTATCACCCCACGTGTGATGCGTGTGGCCCCCGGTCAGGCCGTTACCTTCACTGTATACGAGTTCCTCAAGGGCAAGTTGGAGGCATCCAACTGGGCGTTCGTTGGAGGTTCGTTCGAAGAGTAAGGTAAAACTGACTTGCTTGTTGGCGAAAGAGCGTGGGAAAACTTTGTGATACCATCCCTCCGCATGGGCGTTTCGTTGCCTCTTGTCTTTTGCAGCGTTTGAATTAGCTGCGAGGACTTGGCCGTTCAGAGGCTGGCCGATTGGAACGGCTTTTGTACATATTGTCTTTGTTGTTTGTATACCATACCACCTTGTTGGACATGTCCAGGTATAGCCAAAATCAGAGAAAAAAAAGTGTATAGATCAATCTGGTAATATTCAGTAATTAAACTCGAACAAGGATCCGTAAAAGTCGGCAACAGCCAGTTTTGTGAACTGCAAAGCCTCCTGACTCTGTGGATGCATTGCTGTTGTTGGTTGTTGATGAGGAAGAGTCGCTCTGGGCAGACCAACAGACCCGCCCTCTCCGCCCCCTCCCTCCCCGCCGCATTTCACCGCTTCCCCTCCCTCCATCAACAACAACCCAACCCTGCGAGGTCCAGCCGACATCATGCAGTCGGGAATCTCAGGTATGTCGATATCCTTCTGCATCCACCTAGTTCTCGTCCCACCCTTCATTACTAACAGATACATAGTCTCCCAGGAGCTCCAAGATGCCTTCACAACTTTCAACGCCGATACCTCGAGCTTCTGTCTGCCTGTAACAATTACAGCAGAGAGTCTGACACCGCTCAAGCCAATTGCATTCAATGGCACCCCTTCTAACCCGGACTCCTTCTTCTCCTCATTGTCGCAGATCTCTTCGGTTCTCGAGCCCAAAACCCCAATCTATCTCTTGCTCCGCCGCCCAACATCAGCCGCCACGACCCTCATTGCACTCACATACATCCCCTCCAATGCCCCCGTCCGACCTAAGATGCTCTTCGCCTCGACCCGCTCCACCCTGACCCGTGAACTTGGCACGGAGAAGTTTGGCTCGACTGTCTTTGCGACAGAGGAAGAGGAGATCGTTAGCGCGGATGCCTGGCGGGAACGCGATGGCGAGAATAGTCCCGCTCGTCGTGAAGAGCTGATGGGCGAGAAGGAGCGTGAGCTTGAGGCTGTCCGAAGAGCGGAAGCAGAGGCCCGTAACGGCACTCCCCAACGGGACATTGGTATTGGAGGTACCTTTGGCCCGGGCTCTGGGTCCGGCATGAGAGTTTCCATGCCGGTTGATGAAGCGGCCAAGGCAGCTCTGAATGGGCTACAGGACGGCAGTCTTGTTCAACTGGTATGTTTCGCCCATCCTATTCTTGTTCGGTTATACACCTATTATGTAGAGTGTGACTGGAAACGAAAATGGGGTATTATTGCAAGATATCTGGAAAGAACAAATCGCTAACTATCCGCTCTCTAGACGATTGATATTCCAACCGAGAAAATTATCCTCGCCGATAACCAGTCTGGTGTTGAGGCAAGCGCCGTTGCTACTCTTATATCCTCTACCTCGCCCCGATACTCCTTCTACCATTATCCCGGCTCGGATGTCGTGGTCTTCGTGTACACTTGCCCGAGTGGATCATCGATCAAGGAGCGAATGTTGCACGCTAGCTCGCGGAGAAACGCAATTGCGGTGGCCGAGGGAGAGGGTCTCAAGATTGAGAAGAAGGTGAGAATGACTGATTGGTGGAGAAGATACCGCACTGATGCTAATCGAACAAATAGATCGAGGCTGGAGGCCCTGATGAGATCACTGCAAATCGTCTGCAGGAGGAGGTACACCCGCCGCAGAACACGGGTGCTGCGCGAGGATTTGCCCGCCCTCGTCGCCCAGGCCGGTAGATGCAATATATCATCACAGCGATGAAAGTTCCGTCCAATACATTATGAAACCGTTATATAGCGACCGCCGGCATGGCGAATAAGCATGTTGTCGTTTGTCCTGTTTCTGCTCGGGTCGGATAATAGCGTTGACCTTGTCTATCTGGACCACGACAAGGACCGCACGTAGTTCTCCCCACCCCTCCCCTCAAATTGGGAATATAGAATGTAAACGGCCAAAACCAACCAGGGAGAGAAGATAGACAATTGCTATCAATGATTCCGAAAACTCTTTTTCTGGTAGAATAAATCTGTTCTCGAACTTCCCAAATTTATAATCTTGGGGCACCCGTCGCGGTCCTTCTCCAGACGCGTGCACTCGAAGCAATAGAAGGCATCACTGATACCTTCTCCACCACAAACAACACATTTGTTCTGATAGTTTCCAAAAGAGCATTCGTCACAGATCCGGACCAGGGTGGTCGGGCGCACGTACGAGTCGCACACGGGGCATTTACCGTCGCACTTGTCGCAAAGACGGCCGATTGAGATGCCAGGTTGCTTACGGCACATGACTAAATCCGGATGATGGCGAGACATGGTGAAATATTTCGGAGGATAGTGGAAATGGTGGAGATTTGAAAATAGGAGACTCGAAATTGAGGAGTAGAAGGTAAAGATGTAGGTTGGTCAGAGGTTTGGAGGAGGAAGAAAGAAGAAAAGCAGCGCTTTGCCGAAAAGAAACCCTGGTGGTCCGTGCTTTCGTACCCCGACTGAACCCCGTTGGAACTTCGCGGATCAGCGAGACTGGAGATTCTTTGCTCTGTCCCTCAGGTGTCGACTTGGCTGGACTTGCTCGGTTTGCTAGAATCTCCTAGTATCCTCTCACCTTTATATTTGATTGATCACCGGACGAGCTTACAAATATGTCGGACGGGTACGCCTCGCCACTCCCATGGCTCTGATTGCGCGGGTAATGTACGCTGACAATGGTATCTATTTGTCATTTTTAGGACTCTCGCCTCGGCAGTCGCAGTGCCTGAACAAGGCGATATCCAACAATCTCAAGATCCTACATATAAGCGAAGAAATTCGTCAGTCACTGATCGCAATTCCAAGCGTCGTCGATTGAGCGCCGACGGTGATGCCTCGCCGCATTCGCAACGCCAACAACAACCTTCACAGTCACCAACGTCAGAGCGTGAGCGCAAACGTGAAAATCCAGCCGAACGCAAACCTGGACAACGTGGAGGGAGGGATGATGAGCGTAAGCGGGGTCAACGACTTTTTGGTGGATTATTGGGCACGCTTTCCCAAAGCTCGACTTCCGCGGCCCAGAGGCGTCGCGCGGACATTGAAAAAAGACAACAAGATAAACTGAAGAACCAGGCCGAAGAGTTTGATGGGTTACAGAGTCGGAGAAAAGAGCGTCGGGATGCGATTCGGAAGAAGGAGATGCCATTCTATGAGCGCGAAGCTGTATGTTTCATGAAGTCTCCTCATGATGGTGTAATTGGACGATGGTGGCTAACGGAACTGCAGATGCGAACTCGACATTCAAGTATGCTTTCTACAGCACACTTCCTGAAGACTAGAACACAGCCGGTCTTGGTATGAATTATCCCCCGCGCAATTGATTTGGTTTATGATGGCTAACTTCTACGGCATATAGTTCTACAAACCTTGGCAATTACAACGACGCGACGAGATTGTGATCGCGGAACAGATCAAGGAAGCCGAAACTATAATTTCTCGCGAAGTCGCCGAATTTGAATCCCGATACCCTCCCGAAGTCTTTGAATACCAGCCCGTGCCGGAATTGAAAAATGAGCAGTCCGCGGGGCAGCAGGAAGAACAGCAAAAGCCACAGCAACAACATCATAACCCATTGAACGGGGAACAAAAAGAGACGACAGGCTCTTCTACAGAGGATCATCCTCCTGTCGTAGACCGTGAAAATCACACAGAGCAGTTATCTGGGGACACAGCCGAACCACAAAATACTTCCGATCCAAATAAAGCTGATGCTCCAAATGAGGAGACTATTGCGCGCGAGGTGGCCGAGGCCAACCGTGCAGCCGATGATGACGGCGGTGAAGTAGTCGAGGATAACGAGGATACTGTGATTTACTAGCGATATATTATGTACATCATTGAGATTTCATGCGGATTCAATTGGACGGGTAGCATGGGATATTCAGTACAAGAAATGTACATTAAAAGTAGATTCTTACTACGAGAGTACTACTATCCTAATGTAGCCACTGACTTATAGTCATATATCCTTACCCAGTATTACTAGGAACTACTATTTTTATTAATTATGACATTAGCATTCAAACATTCTAATGTTACTAGTAGTACTAGCTGGAGATCTCCTCAATTTGAACGGTTGTCTAATCGAGGTGGAACCGAGGCAAACGGCTGTTTGTGAGGGGCTCCTCGGTCTGCCGTCCGCTGGCCACCTCCGACAACTAACGTTTGTAATCAATCGAAATATCATTCAGTCATCCAGGAGGTCGAGTGTTACTTGGCAGATTTTTTGTTTTCTCATCAAAAATCATTTAGTGAGGGAGCTCTTGTCTGTTTTTGGTGAAACATCCGCTTTCACGTGATGCTCCACGGCCGTGAAATCAGATATATATCAGGTATAAACCTACACGACTTCACAGAAGAAGCATTGAGTCAAAATTTCAAGGATCAAACTAATTGAACTCGGTCTCAACTTAAGATTGTTGAACATACTTTACTCGACACGAAATATACAGCAGATATAAGCCCGAAATGCCGGTAGACAAGATTCGCGTCGCCGGTGACCCACGCATTGAATACAAAACCGCCACGGTCAATGGAAATAAGTACAGTTAGTCTTGTGGAACTTTCCGAGCTTTCAAATTTATTTTAGACCCCCCAAAATTGACAACCAACCTTCCAGGTTATCTTCTCAGCCAACCTGAATCTGGGAAATATCGAGCAACCATCTTCTTGGTAAGCCGAGCATGACGAGAGCTTCGACTGGACGAGGAGAACCCGAGGGAGTCCAGCTAACGATCGCAGATTCATGGCTTCCCTGATATCTCCATGGGATGGCGTTACCAGATCCCAATGTTGGTGAATTCAGGCTTGAGAGTGGTGGCCCCTGATTGCTTGGGCTACGGCCGTACGGTATGTATGGCCTACTTCCAACCTGGAAGTAGTTGAACTACTCAAGTAAAATCTTGATGATGCATTGATTAAAACTGACATCGAGCCTATTAGGATGCGCCGAGTGATTTTGCTCAGTACTCTCACAAGCGTTGCGCAGACGATATCAAAGCGCTCGCTTCCCACCTCGGCGAATCAAAGATTATTCTGGGGGGCCATGACTGGTAAGTGCTATGAAATGTCCCAGTTCAATGGTCAAAATAGAACTGATGGAATCATAGGGGTGCGGCTCTGGTCTATCGTATTGCTCTTTGGCACCCAGACCTCATCAGCCACGTCTTCACTGTGTGCGTTCCCTATGCCAGACCTATGGAAAAAGAAGTCTTGCTAGAGGATATGGTACGCACCGTGGCACCGCATTTTGCGTACCAGTTGCAGTTTGCTAGTGGGGATTTGGAAAAGGTGTTCCATTCAAAGGCGGACATCAAGCAATTCCTAAGTGCGCTTTATGGCGGACGGACTGCAAAGGGCGAGTTCGGGTTCCAAGCTGAGAAGGGAATATTGCTGGATAAGGTTATGCAGTTGCAACCCTCGCGGCTAATGAGCGAGGAGGTGAGTCTTCTCTTAGTTATTACTTTATTTGTCGCAACCTAACTTATATTCCAGGAACTTGACTTTTATGCGGGCGAGTTTGCCAGAAGCGGTGTTCATGGACCACGTATGTTCTTCCGTTAATACTACGGCGTGACCTGGGATGATGGAATGTGCTAACTGACGATATAGTTAATTGGTACCGTACTCGGAAAGTCAACCATGAAGACGAGTTGGCGATTCTTGGCCGCCGTATCGAAGTCCCCGTGCTTTTCATCCAAGCTCTTCGTGACCCGGCTCTTCCTCCGCATCTTGGAAAGTCCATGGCAAAGCATATTCCCAAATTGACCCTAAAACAAGTGGATACTGCACACTGGGCGCTGTGGGAGAAGCCAGAAGAGGTCAATTCTATCATCTCTGAATGGTTGAAGGATGTCGTTTTTACAGAGGGCCGAGCTGGAAAGCTTTGAAGGATATGGAGCCAGTAGGTGTAACCGATTATTTTACAGTAGCTGTGATAACCGAATCAAGAAAATACCATATTTTCTGTAGCTACTGCGTGTCATTTGAATGAGCGATTGTAGTTAGCCTCGAAGAAATAGAATAGTCACTGACCCGAGACGCCGAAAGTAGAAAAAAAAAAGACAAAACCCATTGCATCGTTATGAACAGTTTCGACGAATATTGCACTAACTAATACTCCAACACCTTAGTCTCGATACGACATCCCACCTGATCCAGCCGATCCACAAACTCCTGACCTAAAGCTGCTGTAGTAACGATACCACCACGCGAGACCTTCTTGATCTTTTCCTCATTTTTGAGAATGACCATAGCTGCCTCGGCAACAAGCAGTCCAGTGTACACATACATACTACCCTGGAACGTAAGTTTACCAAAAACGCGCTTCGGAGCAGGGCCCTCCTGATCTGCTGTAGCAACAGCGTGGTATTCCAAACGATCATTCACCGAATCCTGCATGGTTGGCCCGTTACCGGGGGCGAAGATGAGCTTTCGCAGCGCCCAACGCACAGGCGGGAGGAGAAGCAGCGATAGACCAACAATCATGCCGACGTGAACAAGTGCGCCAACGAAGGCGTTACGAACGTTGAGGAACTGGTGGAAAATGAAGCGCTTGCCGTAGAATTCCGGCATTAGAGTGCTGCTGCGGTGTACAATGGCCATGTCGGCCATTCCATTTGGTGACGTGGTGAGCGTTCCCAGATCGCGGATAGATCGTACGCCTAGGAGCTTTTGGAGGATGCTTTCACGAGGAACGTCCTTGGGTGGTGCGCCGGCGGCTAGTGAGAATGGACCGGCGAACTTAAGTAGTTGGGAGGTTGGAAGCCAGTCAAAGACACTGATAATTGTGTTGAGGGTACCGCCGCTGGCACCCGATGATCTGCGATATCGTTAGAAAAGAAGAGGCAATGGTCATAGGAAGGATGGATGTAATGCATACTTCATCTCTTTAATGCAGCTGTAAATTTCTCTGGTGTTCGAAGAGAGTTCCTCTCGAACTTTCTTGACTAGGGCCCAGGCCAGCATGTCGGCGGGGGCACTTTCGACACCCACAGAATGAATGATCTAGCCGATGTTAGTTTTGAAGAAACATTCTTCTCGGAGGGTAATAACTCACAA
This sequence comes from Penicillium sumatraense, assembly GCA_020086695.1. Taxonomy (NCBI): domain Eukaryota; kingdom Fungi; phylum Ascomycota; class Eurotiomycetes; order Eurotiales; family Aspergillaceae; genus Penicillium; species Penicillium sumatraense. Next base: position 77,695 of record JAGIKU010000841.1, on the reverse strand, counting down.
TTGCGCCGTTATTTTTAGCAGTTTCATGATATTTATCAATCATGATCTTGATCCAAGGTGTTTCGCCAGTGCTGCATACATTAGATGATATTCTAGCTAGCGGGAAAGGATCGTCACCTACACATCTAGATAATGAGTGCCGTTGTTGGCACAAGCCTCCACTACAGGAGAGGAGTACTTGTGGTATGGGCCAACACAATTGATGATGATTTTTGTCGACTTCGCTAGTTTATCCAGCTCAGCCGAGTTCATCTGGACCTCAAGGACATCTATATATTTTGTCAGACCATTTTATCAGCAAATTTTGGATCACATATGGGATGAATAGAATAGAAACTCCGCTCATACCTGGTTGTACCCGATCAGGAACGAGAGCCTGTAGTTCCTTGGCGATGGGTTCCATCTTCGTCACTGAACGACCAGCGATCGCCCATTTCAAATTGGTGGGATGGTTTTGCACGATATGATCTGCACAGAAGCGACCGGTATATCCGGTTGGGCCCAAAAGGACCAGGTCGTACTGGTGGCTGGCCATTCTTGCTTCTTCTAGAAATTCGAGGCCTCTGAAAGTGAAGCTCGACCCGCTCTAGCTGTGGATGGGAGATGCCTCGGCACAAGGTCCAGGGGTGAGTAGTATGTCAGGGATGGACGAAGAGAGGTAGGCAAGCAACAAAAGTAAGATTCGACTTAAAAACTCTTCCGAAATTCTGCGTCACACAAGAGTCGTCAAATCGGAGGCAACCAGGTTGATATGTTGATTGACCCTTAGACTGCAGCAATGTACCACGTGACCGGGCAGTTGAGTGTCGCCGACGGAGTGTCTCTACAAACAGCAAGAGGAGATAAACCGAATAAACCGAGGGAATTCACGACCATGTGAATAATAGGTAATAATGATGAATAGAACCCTCTTAAACCAGGAGATTAATTTACTACTTATGATGACTGGTGGTGTTGCTCTACGTTGTCAGCACTTTATCGCCTTTTCACCTACACTTAGGCAGGGCAGTCCACCACGGCGGTATGCAATTGATTGATGACGAACGACGAATCATGTGTTTGCGAAAGTCACCTGACGCTTATCTGATATTCATGCCTTATTTCACAGGCTGTAAAAAAGATGGACCGCAATGACATAACAGTATCATGTGACCCACAGACCGCCCCAGTCTCGAGCCCTAAGCGAGCCCACCCACAACCACTCTTCAGCCTGGCTCTTTTCGATCTCCCTTCGTTCTTCAACCATCCAGCCGCACACCAGCCAAGATGACCAAGCGCACCAAGAGTATGTCGAACACTCCGAATCATTGCCCATTGGCAATCCGCGATCGCCTCTTTTCCCAAATAGAAGAAGAGAGGAAGATTGAATTTTGCACAAATGCTAACAGTTTTTTCCAGAGGTCGGTATCACCGGTAAATACGGTACCAGGTATGCTGAACGCCCTCCCCTCGGCCTCGCCCTCGAACGATCATGATATTTCGAAATGAGAAGCGACCGAAAAAAGAACGACTATCACGAAGATCCGAATATTGACCACCTTTTTCCTTGAACAGATACGGTGCCTCCCTGCGTAAGCAGGTGAAGAAGATGGAAGTCACCCAGCACGCCCGCTACGTCTGCACCTTCTGCGGTAAGAACACCGTCAAGCGCAAGGCTGTTGGCATCTGGGACTGCAAGGGCTGCAACAAGACCGTTGCCGGTGGCGCCTACACCGTTTCGTAAGTCGACACCACACGCCGTCCGACAAGAGGAGCAAAATACAGCAAAAGGGGAACGAGAATTAGTACCTGATTCTCCCTGCTGTTCGATGATTGAAAGAGTCCAACTAACAGAGGATGCTATAGCACCCCCGCCGCTGCCGCCACCCGCTCTACCATCCGTCGTCTCCGTGAGATTGCTGAGGTTTAAATGGAATTATGTGGTTTCCTTTCTCTTCTACGGTTACGATACCAAAAATGAAAAACTTCGGAATCTGAGGATTTTGCTTTCCCCTTCTTCAAAACTTCGTAATTCGATGAATTTTCACTGCCCCCCCGGATATTGCCAACCCTGAATATCGATTTCCCGACCGTTCACTCTTGAGATTATCCTGGGAACCACCCAAACCCCTACCCGAGTCTGCCCCAGAGAATCAGTTCATAACTCGTGTCTTTCCATGCAAGATGCAAAAAAAATTGCAATGTCAATGATGCAACGGGACCACTTTTCGTAGATACCGGGATCCCTCAACATCTGGACTTGCAACCCGCCGATGCTTCTGCGTGATTTATATACTTCCAACACCAGGAAGAACGATCGTACTTTCGGCTCTCCCACAGCCTTCATTTTTGTCTTTTCTAGTGATGATCGTCTACGTATTTTAGCGCTTCAGCCCATTCTCTAGGGTTCATCTGGATCCACTCGGCTGCAGGGCGCCTGGGGGTGGCATTCCCAACCCTCAGCATTCATATCAGCCCAAGTGTTTCCAATTTAGGATTTTGAACTGCCGCCTGACTCAGCTCACGCTGCCCGGGTCCTCGCCATGGGATATCAAGTCATTAGCCATTGTAGTTCGCGGTTGAACGTCCACAAGGTTGTATCATTTGATCGCGATCTTGCGAAGTACTCCGTACCTGGGCCCCCGCTTGCAGCAAGGGTGCAGCGCACCGGTGATCGTCCAGGGATTCCGGCTTTAACGAGGAGATCCGACGGAGCAGGTTTTTCCAGGACACTACGACAACTTAATCCTTAATACCAACGTAGGGGGTGTAAAAATCGTCCTCAAGTCAGTCGAAGGCGCTTCCCTGATTGCTTTGAGGGTTATTCCGGGGGGGTACATCCATATCGGAGCGGGTGATTCGCCTCTTGTCACGTTGGCTGACCTGTTTTGCGTTAGACTGGAAATGCGGCCCGCCTTCAAAAGGCCCGGCTGCACTTCTCCACCTTCTTACTCTCTCCCTCTGTACATGCCCTCCGTCGCTCTTCATGCCGCCTCTCAGCCCTAATCCTGCTGGCTATATACCTGTCCATGTCCGACACCTGTATTGTCTGTTTAGGCGACCTTGGCGAAAGCGCCAGTGATCCCCTTGAACCCGTGACAAGCCCCGATATTAGCGCCTTAAAGGATGTCGATATCGATGGCAATGTCGACGTCAAGGTCAAGGTCAAGGTTGATGGACCAGTAGATGAGGATCCTGGAGAGATCGCCCAACTATTACCATGTGGTCATATACTACATAATAATTGTTTGAAGCCATGGGTCGAAAGGGCCAACAGTTGTCCTATATGTCGTCGAAACTTCAACATGGTTGAGCTGAGTGATCGGGTCGGAGGTATGTGAACCCTGGTCAACCATGGAACCTCTCATGGTCTGGATATTTTAACTAACGCTTTTCATGATGATATTTATAGGCCCCGTAACGTCGTCGTACGCCGTTCAGGACCGAACTCAGCAGGCTGATGTCGACCCGTCTATGGTAATTGAATATATTGAGGATGACTTGTCCGATGTCCAACCCTGTACTATTTGCAATGAAGCCGACAATGAAGACGTCCTCTTATTATGTGATGGCTGCGATGCCCCTTCACATCTTTACTGTGTGGATTTGACAGAGATTCCTCCAGGGTCATGGTATTGTACTCAGTGCGAGTCTCAACGTGCACTTGGCCCTGTTGTCCCTGAGACTACTGCACGCTCAGTACGATCAACCCGCCGGGGAACTCGTCGCACCCGTGGTCAGCAGCGCCAAATGCAAAACAATAATCAGATAAACTCCCTTCACTGGGCTCGCGTTTGGCAATCCGTTTGGGACCACTTGAATCTTGATTTGGATTTTCCCTTTGACGACGACAGATCCGCTCAGCGACATTTACAGCAACAACGCCGAAACGAGGCAAATCAGCGCGAGTTTCGTGCTTGGCAGCGTCGATTCGAGGTTGCCGAACAGCAAGGTGGAGGCAGACGTTTTCAAGGTGCCATACCTCTGCTGGACATTGAGCCTCGTCCGTCAAGGCCTCGTGCTCCCCGAGAACCGACGCCTGAGCCAGAGTCTTTAGAGGAGATGCGAGCGTGGAACGCGTTTGAGCGTGCCCGGGAAATCGAGAATAACCCGAGCGCCGCTCGCAAGCGAAAAGAGCCGACCATGTCGCCATCTCCCGAACCGACCGAGCCACAGCGGAAGTTAAAGCGACCTCGCACTCGACGGCCCCAAGAGCTGGCTGCGATGGCTCAGCAGAATGGAGAGTCCTCACGGGCTGCAAGCTCTAACGCTCGTATAAATGGAGATACCCCCGGCGAGCCTAGCTTTCTTTCCTCGCTCTTAAAGGAGGTGGAAGACGCATCAACTACCGATCGCACCAATTCCCATGGACCGTCCGCTCCTACTTCAATCGCCCCAGACCATGGATCACCCGGGCCGTCTTCTCCATCTATTTCTCCATCTTCGTCGAGGTACTCATCACCTCGTCTCTCCTCCACTACACCGCCGCCATTTCCTCGCAGCCGCCCAATCTCACCTCTTCAACTTTCATCTCCTGTTGAACCTTCATCCCCTCCCTTTTCCCCAGAGGTTTCATTTTCCGGGAGTGCTCACTCTTCCCCTATAAAGAACCGCAGCCCACAGTCGGAACGGGAAACTGGACGCTCGCGTTCACGCATTCCTCGTCGGGCCTTGGCCCTGGCCAGTTCCCGGTCACCGGATACGTCTCCGAGCCGTGCTGGCCCTTCTCTTGCTGTCAAGTCTGACATTCAAAAGATGGTCGGCACTTCTCTCAAACCCCACTACCGGGCCAAAACTATCTCTAAAGACCAGTATACCGACATCAACCGGACTATATCACGCATGCTCTACGAACGGGCTGGAACCGCCGAGTCTCTTGATGCAGACTCTCGAGCCGACATTGCGGTAGCTGCCAAACACGAAGTGCAAAAGACGATCGACTCACTGCGCACACAGAAGAAGGACAAGCATCCTATGGTGACCAGTGACTCGGATGGCGATTTAATATGACCGCAATGATATTCATCTTCGCATTTAAATGGCGTTTTCTTTCGAAGCAACTGGATTGTGTTATTGGTGTGGTGTCGCATCGGAGTTTACTCTACACATTTGAGATGGAGTACAGTCCTTTTACCATGAGCGATATCTTTTTGGAGATCTGAATTTTCACATACCCTTTTGTCATGGCCTTTTGGATATTGGAACCCCCGATCCAGGCCTGGTCGTCGTTTTACTTCGACATGATATAGTACTTGACTAAATATTTGAAATTTGATGAACGCCCAAAGCTACAAGATTGGCTTTATAAGGCAGTTAAAGAAGCAAAAACCATGACCTTTTCATCGCAATTTGGGATAGAAACCTAGACAGACGCCAAATTTGCGTAATTTGTAAACATATTGCATTCTTCAAGTATCTACAAAATGTACCTGAACTGGGGGTTCTGGAGAGAAAATTAGCCGAGCACACAAACAGTAACAGAAAAAAAGCCCGAATAGACCTCTTTAAATTAAGAAATGAGCATGAGGAAAATGAAAGCTCTGACTTACTGTTTTATCAGTAATATCATCCTGGTATGCATTTTCATACCCTTCTGCCGTTCCTGACTGGTCTCGCTTCCGGTTTTCCCAGACGCACACAAAGCGATAAACCAACACAAGAATCCCAGCCACGAAAGATGTGATCACCACAGTTATAAAACCAGGAATATAACGAGGCGCATCTTTTGCTTGATAGACGAGTGGTCCAGTAAAATTGCCTGCATCATCATTAGCATCAATTACTTCATTAAGTAGACACTCCTGCCCGAACGACAGCGCGCGATCGAAGCCATACCAAGGCAATAGCCGATATAAAGACCCGATGAAGCGATGGAACGTTTCGTATATCCTGCAATATTAGCAATTTGCAATCCCATCAAAACAGCATAGCCACCTCCAATAGCAGGAAGAATATAACAAGCGAAGAGCAGTCCCCCAGTGGCATCAAGCGGCAGGGCAACCAACAGAATTGCCGCCAGTGTTGTAATCATCTGCGCAGTGAAGATGATCCACGAGCGTACACCATTTGCAGAATACTTATAGGCTAAATACGGTCCAAGTAATTGGTATGTCCCACCAAGGAAGCCCGCGGGGATGAGCAGGAGAAGTGAATTCAGCGTGTTAAACCCAAATGAGTTGATAATAATGGGTGTGAATGTAGAAATGGGACCATTGGCAATCATGCTGAGAAAAGCGATGAAAAATACCAGCCAGAATTTTATATCGACGAGCAGCTCGAAAACTTGACCCTTCTTGTAGTGCGTGTTACGGACGCCGGAATTGTTGACACGCAGCCTAGCAACGGCGATATAACGTTGGCGTTCATTAAAACCCCGGGCTCGGATTGGATCTGGTGGCAGAAGGAAAACAAGAATTATACCCCAAAGTATGGTCACAGCGCCGGCGACGAGATACATGTATTTCCATGGCGAGAGAGAGCCGGTTATATGGCCTAAGCCGTAGTTTACTAAAGGGGAGAACACTGAGACGTATCCAGTGCAGCTGTACCATATTCTTTGGACATGTTAGACAATTATACTGCAAAATAGTAGTGAATAGGCAATACTATTTACTTACCCCATGCGAAAGGCTTGTTCGTTCTTTTTGTACCAGCCACCCTATGCTGTGTGAGCTAGCGAGCTTCCGACATTTTCAGATAGTAACTTACCACAATGAGCATGAACATCGGGCTAATTCCAGCTTCTAGCATGCCGAGGAAGAATCTCTGGACGTAGAGTGTTTGGTAGTTGAAGCAAACCGGTGTTAAGATCAAGGAAATTCCCCAAAGAGTAATGATGCACGAAGCAATACGCTCGATGGGGAATAATTGTGCAAGGGTCATTGCAGGATATGCTCCAACCATGAATCCTAGATATAAAATGGCAGCAGAAAATGAGTAGCGATTGCCAGTTTCCAAGCTCAAATCCTCGCGTAAACCGAAGAGTGCCTGGCATGAGATTCGGAATTAGAGACAACCAAAGAAATGGTAGACAACAACGCAAAGGACCTACCGCTTGGGAGAACATGGCTTTATCGTAGTACTGTAACCCATAGGTTACGCATAATATAGGCATCAACTTCCAATCAATTCGACGAAGAACCTGTTTCTCTTCTTCGTCTGTCCAGGTCTCATCTCCAGTATAATTCGCGAGCACTTTGATAGCTTCGTCATTATGGACAGTATCAAGTGTAGTGGATTTTTCAACTTCAGGCAGGTTCGAGCTCGAACTCTTAGCCTTGTCCGAGACAAAATCCTCCTCTGGCTTGTCAGAGATAGACATCTCGCTTGAATAACCCCGTGAGTGATATTGATTTCTGTCGAAGAAGCTCAAGTCGGAGACAAGGGGGCCCACAGGAGGGTCGGCATCGGGGATGAGACGACTAAGATGGTTTTATAAGATGAATAGCGAATCGTGGCTTGGGAAATCTTTCAAACTTGCAGCCATAGTAACGAATGCCGAGTCAGACCAGTCTTACCCCGGAAAATTACCCCAGGGACATCGAACACAAGAATCTGGGGGTGGAGAATTAGCACAGCATTCTGGCCATTGTATCTAAAGGATTCATTGAAATCAGCCATGTGGACCAGAAAAGAGCGAATAGACTCGCTGGAAAGATTGTACTTTGAAACAGTAACCGAAGGGCGGCTCGTGTGAAGCCGACGTCGGCTGGAGACTAAACAGACAGCCGGTATTGATGGCGCTTGGCCTTTTCCGCTACCGGCGGGGAATTTGGGATACGCTAGGAGAGGAGGCGAAATATCAGCAGACGACACACCTTCTTTGACTGAATTTGGGGAAGCTGAGCTTTTGATGCTTTTCCAATATAGCGATTCTATTTCCAAGATGACTCAATCCTCCACATTCAGAGTGCCCCCTGGGCAAGCAATTACTGTGAAGCTCATCAACACGGTAAATTTTGGGCCTGCACAGCTTCATAGATTCATGGCACCTCCGGTTCCTGGAATGGAAACCCATCCTAGCAATCCCTCTTTTTCATTTATTTTAGAGCATGCTTCAGGCCGAAAATTGGTTTTTGACTTGGGTATCCGAAAGGACTACCAGAACTACGCTCCTAAGATTGCGGAGTACATCCCGACGACCAAGTACGACATTGATGTGAAAAAGAATGTGATTGATATTTTGGAAGAAGAAGGAATTAAAGGAGAAGATGTAGAAGCTGTGATCTGGAGGTAAGTACTCTCGTATTGTATTGTGATTTTCCCTATGAAAATAAGGTGGTAGACTGACGCCTTATAATAGCCATTGGCATTGGGATCATATAGGAGACCCTTCAACATTCCCACATTCAACTGATCTAATTGTTGGGCCCGGCTTCAAGGATGCAATGCTCCCTGGCGCACCTCAAAATCCAGATTCGCCACTTAGTGAGTCTGCCTTTATGTAAGTCAAGTCAATTCCTGGAGGGGGGCTCTTTTCGTTGTTAACAACATCTCAGAGGGCGAAAATTACGAGAGATTACATTCGACGAGAAAAATTGCTTAAGAATTGGCCGGTTTAAGGCATTTGACTATTTTGGAGACGGTTCATTCTATCTTCTTGATAGCCCTGGCCATGCAATAGGGCATCTGTGCGGATTAGCCAGAACAACATCCAACCCTGACACCTTCGTACTCCTGGGAGGCGATGTATGCCATTATGGTGGCATTTTTCGACCTTCAAAATATCTGCCTGTTCCAGATTCTATTAAACCACATCCATGCCATCCACAGGGAGATGCCGCATTTTGCCCTGGCGGGGCGTGGGAGGAGCTCCAGCGATCGCGGGGCCGAGGAGTTGATGAACCCCTCTTTACTCCGACATTTGGACACGATATTCCTCAAATAATCAACACAATTGAGAAACTACAAGAAGCAGATTGTTTGGATAGTGTGTTTGTTATTATCGCTCATGATGCTACTGTTCGGGATGCTGTCGATCAATTTCCTTTGAGTCTAAATCAATGGAAAGAGAAAGGATGGGCTAAGGATCTCAAATGGGCCTTTTTACGCGATGCCGAGTCTTACTGGAAATCTAAAGGAGTAATTTAATAGACAAATACAAATAAGATTTCATTTCGAGCAAGACCGAATTTCAACGAAGTAGACCCCGGAATTGGGACCAAAAAACGGAAGTCTTGACCTAGCGATAAAAGATACAGAAAAATATGAAAGATATTCAGTATCAGATGAAAACTATACCTAGAAAGGTAACCGAGACAAAAATACGTACCAACCGAGTGGGCGTCTAATCTCGGCTTCATACAAGCGCATACCGGTTGTAGAGCTGCAGCCTTTCAACCCCGCAGATCTATACGCCCCTTCGGCCCGGCGGGAATGAATTATGATCTTTGACCTGCAAAGATATGAGACCAGGTGATGATAAAAAACCCCTCAAAGCCTTATAGAGCTAGGAGCTGGATCATACAAGGCTTCGATAAACGAAAAGAAAACTGATTTTTTACATTTTAACCGAGACAGCCCTTGACTCGACTCGCCTGTGTAGTCGTCATTATGGGCAGTGCTGAGGAACCCAGTTTTAGTGCGATGAACAAGGACATGGACTATGATGTTCTCATCATAGGAGCTGGTCTTTCTGGCATGTACTCTCTTCATCGTATGCATCAACTTGGTCTCAGAACCAAGGTTCTAGAGGCAGGGGGTGACGTTGGCGGAACTTGGTACTGGAATCGCTACCCAGGTGCACGCTTCGATTCCGAGAGTTACTCATATAACTTTTCGTTCTCACAAGAGATTCTGGACGAATGGAACTGGTCTGAGCACTTTGCGTCTCAACCGGAAACTCTACGATACTGCGAGTTTGTGTGCAAAAAGCTCGACCTTCGTCGGGACATGCAATTCAATACACGGATTACCTCGGCTCATTTTCAGGATCATTCAAACTCATGGCTTCTCAAGGATGAAAAGGGCAATCAGTATACATCTCGCTTTTTGGTGACTTGTATTGGAATATTGAACAATTACACTATGCCTAATATTCCCGGTGTGCACGATTATAAAGGCGAAGCATACCATACAGCGCGGTGGCCAAGTGTGCCAGTCAGCTTTGAGAACAAGCGTGTGGCCATTATCGGAACCGGAGCTACTGGTATTCAAGCCACACAAGAGATTGTGAAGACAGCTGGTCATCTTACCGTCTTTCAGCGTACACCAAATTGGAGTCTACCTTTACGAAATGCACCAATAAGCCCCGATGAGATGAACGAGATCAGGTCTCAATATCCTGAAATATTTCGAAAATGTGCAGAATCATACTCCTGCTTCATGCATGTTTCGGACACTCGAAATACCCTTGAAGTGGGTCCTGAAGAGAGGAAAGCCTTCTGGGATGATCTATACGAAAAGCGAGGTTTTGCCAAATGGCTTGGAAATTTCGGAAACATCAATACAAATAAGGAAGCCAATGATCTCTTCAGCGAGTTTGTCGCGAATAAAATTCGGCAACGTGTGAAAGACCCTTGGACAGCTGAAACATTGATTCCAAAATGCCATGGGTTCGGCACGAAGCGCGTGCCTCTTGAATCCGGCTATTTCGAGGCATTTAATCAGCCAAATGTCAGGTTGGTTGATGTGAAATCAAACCCCATTGAGTGCATCTCGGAGAAAGGTATCGAAACGCGCGATGAAGCCTTTGAATTTGATATTATAATTTACGCAACGGGATTCGACGCCGTGACCGGCTCATTCACGGCGATTGATTTCAAAGGTGTCGGCGGAATCGAGTTAAAAGATCGGTGGGCTGAAGGACCTCGAACATTCCTAGGATTATTCGTGGAAGGCTTCCCGAATATGACGATGGTGATGGGTCCGCACCAGATGTTCGGAAACATTCCACGCAGTGTAGAATATGCTGTGAGTTGGGTGTCACGCTTCATCGAATATTGCCGAGATCACCGAATTACTTTCGCTGCGACAACTCTCCAGCGTGTCGAGGAATGGACTGAGCATGTGCATAACTGTGCGGTTGGGCTTTTGGCGAATGATGTTGACTCATGGATGACGGGAGTTAATAAAAACCTGGCACACAAGCAAAAGCGTATCATTGCAAGGTATCAGGGTCCTGCCCCGGGGTATAGGAAGCTCGCAGAAGATGTTGCGATGAGGAACTACGAGGATTTGATAATGAAGTGATATGTTGAGAATTGTCCTGTATCTTAAATTCGAATGATTATTTGCAAATTAAGCGGCACTATCTATTAAATTATATCAATTCAGTAGGAAAGTCTTCCTAATTGACTCAATTCAATTTATGCTGGGCAAACTACTAACTAGTTAAGTACGACCCATTCACTAGTAATGTTTGGCAGCATTTGATGGTACCTGGTACTTAGTAGTAATCACACCCCCATCAGTTCAACTAGATATTGAGTTAAATAATATTTACATAAATAAGTTTGTCTCTGTTAGTGTATCGCATGTTTCAAATAAATCCTGAAATTGAAGCATTGCGTCGGCAAATATATCGTCATCAAAGAAAAGCTCCTTTGTATCTGGGACCAAAAGTCTGCTGGCAACTCCACTCGTCTGGGGCGTCGCAAATGGAAAATAGGCGGTCCAGTCAATGCCATCCGTCATTTCCATATACCCAGACCCATCTCCCATACCAAGCTCCGGGCCAGGTGCTTTCTGTGAACTTGACTCGGAGTCTGGTACTGTTAGACTTGGTCTTATTCGCTCAAAGCCTGAATAAAAGACGGCGGCGGTAGGCCACATCCCGCGTAGCTGGTCTACTGCTAGAGTTAAGATGTCGAGATCCTCATTCGCACTTTTTGCAAGATCATCAATCCGCAAAGCCTGAAGCAAAGCAATGAAAGCTGTCCCACAGTACCAGCCTGTTATGGCCATAAGAAATCTTGTGCCACCTCGAGAAAGAATGTCTCGCATTATACGAGACATGCATGTCGCTGCTAGGATCGCTGGTGGATATGCCTGTGGAAGAGGCTGAGAGGAAGATGAGCGCTTGAGGTGGATGATAATGATGACGGCAAGGTAAGGGAGATGCAGCTGATGAACATCGCGATTGAAAGTGGAAGTGCGATCTGAACCGATCGGAAGTTGTAAGTGTGGTGGTAAGGACTGTACCCAGCCAATAAGCTCACGAGCTAAATGTGCAGGGAATGCAAATGATTCTGAATCACAATTTCTGTATAGATATTTTGCAACTTTCCCTATGATGGCACATAGTCGTACCCAGTATATGAATACTTCTGCTTTTGTCTTATCCTGGGCATCGGGAAAATCTTCCAAGGTAGGCTCCGTTAAAGTACAGTCCTCCGGATCGATAACACATGGCTTGTTTTGACAAAGAGCAGTAAGACGTTCACGGGAAAATGCGGTCCACCAGATTCGCCGACGGAGACTTAAGTTTATTTGTTGTCGAATAGGATGATTAGCCCCTGGCTCACGATGGACCCCGAGTTGTTGGCAGTGCCGGATGACCACAGAGATCCACCACCAAGAGGAATGTCGGTGGAGAATTGTAGGGGGCCGAGGGCTCCACCAGTAGAACAGAGAAATGGCTTTGAGCGAAATCATCACATCAGGCTCTTCATCGTCATAGAACCGACTGCGAGCCCGATCATAGTAAGTGGCTGGCCCGTCGTGAGGGATCATAGGCGGCTTGATATGGCTACCCACAACGGCCAGCGCATCCACAAGTAAGGGTGACATTGTAAGTTCGTCGGACAGAGTATCTCGATCAAGCACGGGGCACCAGGTATAGCAGTACTCAAAATAGGTTTCTGCAAAGGTTTGTTGTAGGCCCGGGTCTGGGAGACTGGGAATCACCGGAAGTCTTTGAGCGAGCAGTCGTTCCTGATCCCTGGCATTTGTTTGGAGTTCTGGAAGGAAGACGTGTCCAACAGGATAGCTATCATTATGCTCAGAGTGGTCTTCTGTTCGTTGGGTTGCCGGCGAGTCATTTGTTGCGCTCGAACTTGGCAACGATGTGATGTTTTCCTTTGCAGTCAATTGACCGGATGGGTGGTAATTTGCGGATGGTGGCCAAGTTTGGTCGAACTCCCCACTCCTAGATTGCTCATTTTGCATATTTGACATGGACCGCCGATTCAAGGAGTCCGTAGGAAGCCTCTCTGAGGGGTCATCTTCAAGTTGTTGGAAGTCGAAGCCACTGGAGAACCTGGTCGAATCTTCTTGTTCCCCTGCATCTGATGGGTTATTTTGCCTCGGACAAGAAGGTCTGGCATGATCACTAGAATTGCTGTCTGGTGGGGTCAAAGGCCGAGTAATGGTAGTGCGGGATGTGCGACCTCTTCGAGAAGGTCTTGTTCTAAAAAGACCTCAGTCACTAAATCACTTATTATACAAGGCTCGTCTGCCTCAGGCTCTCTAGGAGAAAACAAGGATAACGCGTTTCCGTACCGGCAGTCTTTCCCGGTAGCTGCACACTTGCTGCAATCACTATATCCCTGACCCCCGCGTGTTTGGAGATCGCATCGAATCTGCTAATGTTGGCCAAGGATCACTCAGATGAACTGCTCGAAGCTCACTTTCTTACTGTGGCATGCAATGCAAGCTAATTCCGCGCGCTTTCGTTTCGGCTGTTGACCGGTAAATTGCAGCCATAGTGGGGTTGCCATTATCTCCGTGGGCACTAGGATGTGCCGAAGGGATGCAAGGAGTAAAGACTTGAGAGCGAGCCGATGTCAGATGGGGCTATAGAAATGAGAGTAAAGAAAGGCCGAGGCTGTGATGGATGATCGCTTTGATGCGGGGAACCCCAGCTTCTCCGCAATTTCGACATAATCCTAGTAACCAGCAGTACTTAGTAGTTGTAACTAGTGGTAATCCCATAGAAAAGAAGATAACACCTCGTTGTAATCCTTCTTGGCTACTAGCCAAATTTAGCCCCCATCGCGGCATTCTGCCCGAAGTTAACATACGAAGTACTGCCTAGCTAGTAACTCTGTTTTATGGTATTTAGATTAACAGAAAAATATTACTTAATGATTATCAGTTTTTCTCCCTTTTACCGTAGATACTGTTTAGCAATTAAAAAGCTCATTGACTTCATGATACCGAAATGATCCGATGTCTTGATAACAAAATGCGATCGTCGCTGTACAACTTGGTAGACCATCATGTTTACCGGCTGTAAGATGCCGGTATTCGGCCCCAGCGCTGAGGCTCTCGCTGCGATAGTATCTTTCCATGACCCCCACATAGTTTCAGCATTCGATAATGGCACACATGTCCGGCTATTGCACCTGATGAGATTTGGGCTGTCAGGCTAATTCGGCGAGAGGAATGAAAAAAGGGAATCGCTAAGCCGAGAAACTTGAAATCACTTACCAGCGATCAACATCTCCGATCGTGACCCGATGTTGTGTTCTATAAAGATCAGCAATTTTAGCAACAGACTAAAGTGACATTTTACCTTGAGCTATTTTCGTGACACTATCTTTTCGTTGAAAATGACAGCTCCAGTTACCGTACCAACAGATCGCGAAGTGCCAGGTGCTCCAGGATTGAAGAATGTCAACGGAGAAAACGGAACTCATGGCACCAATGGATTAAATGGAATAAAGCGAGACGGGAATTCTCAGCCTCATACCAATGGATACGGTGCTCCAGGTTCCGAAAATGATTTCTCTATTCCACTTAACACGGAATACGCCTATAAGGCTCGCAAGCTACGCATTGTCACTATCGGAGCCGGTTTCTCGGGATTATTGATGGCGCACAAAATCCAACATAGATTTCCAGAGCTACAAGAATTTGTCGATCATACCATCTATGAAGCCCGTAGCGATGTCGGTGGAACTTGGCTGATCAACAACTATCCGGGTGTTCAATGCGACGTCCCGTCACACATTTACGCATTTCCATTTGACCCCAATCCTAACTGGAGTCGCTTTTACTCCAGCGGGGAGGAAATCGAGGAGTATATTAAGAGTACCGTGAAAAAGTGGAACCTTGATCGAGATCTTCAATTGAACACAAAAGTCACCAGCGCTATTTGGAATGAGAATAGTGCACGGTGGGACTTGACAGTCGAGCACGATGGAAAGAAGCGAGAGGACCACTGTGATGTTTTGATCTCAGCCCAGGGGGTTTTAGTGTAAGCCGATCCCACCTCACCAAAAAAAAGAGAAACATTCATGGAATTGAACTCTGACATGGAGCCACAGTCACCATTCTTGGCCCGATATTCCAGGACTTCACGATTTCAAAGGTCATATTACGCACTCTGCCCACTGGGACCACGACTATGATTATTCCCATAAGCGCATTGCAGTGATTGGAAATGGATCTTCTGGCATACAAATTACGCCGCAAATGGCCAAGCTACCAGGAACTGAAGTTGTCAACTTCATGCGCAGCCCTGCCTGGGTTTATTACCGAGTGCCCCCATCAAAGCACCTAGGGAGAGAGGTTGAAGACGCCAATCCAGCCTATTCCGAAAACGAGATATCGAAATTTAATGATCCGGAGGCCCACAAGGAATACCGAAAGAGCATTATCTCTCGAACTAATAAAGCTTTCCGTTTGGTATGCTAGCATCAAACACACTCATACAATTGGGTTATTCTAACTTGAATGTCTCGCAGTTTATTAAAGGAGAGAACAACGAAGCGGCCGTCAAATTCGGCGCTCAACAGATGGCAGAGAAGCTGAACCATGATCCTGACCTATGTGAAAAATTGATCCCCAAATGGGAAGTTGGATGTCGTCGTGTAACTCCTGGGCCCGGCTACTTGGAAGCCTTTGCAAAGCCAAACTGTAGTCTCAGCAATAGCACGATTACAAAAATCACTGAAGACGCCGTGCACACTGCGGATGGAAAGGTTTTTGAGTGTGATGTTGGTACGGATAGCCGATTCATACTTATCATTTTGAACTTTGCTGACTTTATCAGTTGTCTGTGCCACGGGCTTTGATGTCTCCCACCGTCCCCACTACCCGATTGTGGGCCAGAATGGAATAAATTTAGCAGACAAGTGGGCTGAGGATCCAGAATCCTACCTATCGGTCGCGACATCAAGCTTCCCAAACTATTTCATAATGATGGGACCAAATTGTCTTGGTGGTCATGGCTCTTTGGTAGAGTCGCTCAACTGGACTGGCGACTATTTCGTCAAGTGGATCAAGAAAATCGCGACTGAAGACATTAAATATGTCGTACCGAAGAGATCCGTTGAAGAAGCATTTGGAAAATATGCTGATGAGATCCACAAGACGTTGGTCTGGACCGGTGGTTGCAAGAGTTGGTACAAGCGGAATCGAGTTGATGGTCGAGTGACGGCCCTGTTTGGAGGAAGTGCCATTTTATTCAACCGGATGATTGGCGAAATTCGACCTGAGGATTTCGAAATTGAATACAACAGTATTAATCCTTTCAGGTTCATGGGAAATGGATTTACTGAGTTCGAAATGACGGAGGGGAATGATTTATCTTTCTATGTCGAAGTCGCGGACCAAGTTTCTTCAAATTGATAGACCTAGCCTAGCGTAGTACGCTGATTTTGAATACACACTATCAATAGAACTTGAAATATCAATAGAACATTTTTTCTAACTTACACCCTCTCTTGAAACCTGAATTTTCATTAGTTAGTTTATGCTCGGCCTACTTGAAGTTTTCAACATCTATCCCGGTATTTAATTGCCAACTCTTCTTATACCAGGGATCCAAAGTACATAGATTTGAAAGAGTAGTCAATAGTCAATGAATGTAAAATGCCTTCGCCCTCCTTTTTCTCGAAACACAAAACAAGCCGTATAGGCATAGCCGGGATAAATGCGGGGAAGCCGAAGAAATCGGTTGTCCTTTCTAGGAAACTGGCGAGCTCTGAAATAAACCTATATCTGCTATCTGATAGAACTATTTAGTCCCGCCTTCTAGTGCCTGAGTACTCAGGAGCCATATAAAGTGATAAATTCCAACTAAATCTTCTAAGCTCCCTCCGATCATCGCCATCACAATGGCAGTTTACGCACGCCCGTCCACAATGCATGCTTGGAGGAAGCATAAAGGAAAAAGCGAGCCAGTAGGTCGATGGATTGATCCATAAATACTCCTTTGATAGTAAGTTACTGACACATGTCGATATCCCAGGTCTGGGAGACATTGCCAGTTCCATCCACTCCTCATGACGGGTTTCTCATCAAGCTACTGGCATCCGGAGGTTCGAATACAACCTCGAAGAAAATTAACACATCTTCTAATCAAGCCTCTCTCCCATAGTGTGTCATAGTGATCAGCCCCTACTTGATATAGAGGACAGACCAAATTTCAACGATAAATACATCTTGGTAAGTTAAAACAAGTCAGATACATCATGATTTCCCTAATGGTCCGATTTAAACAGGGCCACGAAGGGTGCGGTGAGATTATTGAGATTGGAAAGGATGTTGAAGATGCCAGATTCAAAGTGGTTAGTTTATTATCAGTCCAAAGAATTTTTGGAATTAGCAAATTTTCAATTGACACAAATATCGCTTTCAGGGTGACCGAGTAGCACTTCTCGCAGTCCCAGGATGTGGGCTGGCAAGTTGCACTGAATGCTCGCGAGACCTATCACAGCTCTGTCCCGCAGGAACTCATCACGGAATCGGACAAGATGGATTCTATGCGGAATTCGCAGCAGTAAATGCTCGTGCTGCGATTCCACTTCCGGAGGGTATGCTTTGACAGTCGCGCAAGAATAAGCAACTGTGATTCTGATAATTCTAGGCATATCTCCTGCCGTCGCTGCTGTCGCGACAGATGCTGTGACCACGGCTTATCACGGCATTACTCGCAGAGCTGAAGTCAAAAAAGACGAAACCGTATTCTTGTTTGGACTTGGAGGACTTGGTTTCAACGCACTCCAGATTGTACGAAACATTGGTGCTCGTGTGATTGTTTCGGATATACGCCAAGAGAAGCTCGATGCAGCTCTGTCTTTGGGTATTCCACCAAAGGATATCGTGCCTGTCGGAAAGTCAGTCCAGGATTACATATGGGAAAACGAATTACAAGGGAAGATAGATACCGTGCTAGATATTGTGGGCAAGCATCAAACATTTCAAGACGCTCAACAGATTGGTATGTTTAACATCACGCCGAACACCACTGTCTCTTTCAATGTTGGATAATTAATCGCAAACTATTTGAGTATACAGTACGTCCAGGGGGCAAGATACTATGCGTGGGCACATTAGACCGCACAAACGAGGTCGACATGAAGATAGGTATTCGGAAGAGATTAAGTATAATTTTCACTTATGGCGGACAGCAACGCGACTTGGTGGAGGTGCTTGATCTGATCAGTAGAAAGGTCATCCAACCACAGGTTGAACTGGGCAGATTATCCGATTTCCCGAAAGTTCTGAAAGACCTAGGAGCTGGCAAAGTCAAAGATAGAGTGGCTTTAGTATCTGACCTGATTGACCTTTGAGTATGGTATCGCGTTCCTCGTGGCCCCCCAAAGCCCCCATCTGACATTCCCGAAGCAAATAAACATGTTGACATCAAGATGGGTGGGTGTGTACGGTGTGTCAGGAATCGGCACCATTTGGCTAGGACTCTATTTGAATATGAGAAGGGTCATAGAGAATAGTTTGTTGTGCCTATGAATGATAAACCAGTAAAATACATGTTATTATCAAGGCAGGATTATCAAAATGTAGTGAAGTACAAAAATACCTCGAATAAGAAGTAGAATATCGCAATACAAAAGGGGTATAATAATGAGCACGAGCATGTCTTGAAATCACCATCACGAAAAAAAAAAAGATATTGAGATCTGCGTTTATTTCCGCACAACCTTAAGCAAAGGAGCAATCCGCGCCCTCTTACTTAATCCAACACGATATGGCACCTTGCTGGTCGAAGAAATGGGGCTATGTACCTTGCGTGGCTTTTTGAGTTGAGGCGTTTGGGGCGCGGATTCAACGGAACTTGGGTTGGTGGCTAAATCAGGCTGTGGTGTTGCTTCTGATTCTGATTGTTTGCTGAGTGCGTCTTCTTTTTCATCAATCTTTGGGGGGTCGGGCATGGGCGTGGGTTGTTCTATGGCCTCGGAAGCGATATGATCCTCTTGTTTAGACTCCGGTTGGGGGTATTCCGAAGTCGTCGGAGCTTCTTTTGGTTCCTCTACTGGCTTTTTTCGCTTGCGTCCGCGCTTCTTAGGCGCTGGCGCTGGCGTTTCCACGATAGGATTTTCAGCTGAGGTTTCCTCCGGGAGTTTTGAGTCATTTTTGCTTTCATCGATTAGAGTCATTTGGGAGTTGGTATTGTCTGGTTCCGAAGGTCTTGATTCCACCCAAATCACATCATCATCATCATCATCCAGTTTATTGGAATTCTGAAAAGTCTCGGGTGCAGTTTTACTCCTCTTAATTTTTCTCTTTTTTGACTCTGATTTCCCTTGTTTAGGAAGGTTTTCCGAGCCATTCAAGTCCTGGTGGGCGCTAAATCCATCGGCCTCTTCATTTGATTTAGTTTCTGCTGGCTTGTCCGATTTAGAAGGTCGGCCTGGCCGTCGTTTTTCCGTTTTGGTCGATATAGAATCGGGATTATGGCCCAGAGCTAGCTCGTCATCTTCGTCGTCTTGCGGAGATATTTGCTTTTTAGGTCGGCCACGCTTTTTGACTGATGTCAAATCCGAGGGAGCGACCTCCACTGTAAAGGCTGGTGCAGAAAGTTCATCATGCGTACTAGCTGGGGATACCGGTGGAATAATTGCCGCCTGGCCATGTTCGCTTTTTGATCTATTCAATTGTGGCGAACGGACAGACGAGTTAGGCTCTGTGTCATGCGGTGAGTTCCATTCCGTGTGCAAGGATTTGGATCGCTGCGCAGTATTGTGGAGGTTGGGCTGCATCATCCCATCAGGATAAACTGATGTAGGGGCTGTAGCTACTTGGTCGGCATTCGTCATCGGCGATTCAACATGTGGTGACTCTGCGGGGGTGTCATTTGTAAAGTGCGGCGCAACGAGCTGTGTCGCCTCGTGAGGGATATTATTAGAGAGTGGCTCGGCAAGAAGGAGATTTTCGGTTCGACCCAGGTGGTCAAAGTGCATGGGAAAAGAGCAAGGCTCGGAAATTCCGCTCGGGTAGCTTGTTGACATGGACTGATTGTGACCTGCATTGGACCCTTCATCGTCAAAAAGCCTTTGCTGTGCCAGTCCAATCTCTGTCATCATTGCACCTGTGCCTAATTGTATCAGTATGAATGAAGTCATTGGGGATATAAGGACCAGAAAGTGTGACTATGTCTTCATGGCTGCAAATCAACTTACCGATTGATTCCCCGCCCTCGCCAGTAGCAGGAATCCACATTTCCTCGCGTTTTTGCTGGGAGGCGGTAATTGAAGGCGGGCGCGCATCCTGAGATTGTAGGAACTGATCGAAATCAACTCCTATCTGGGGCTCTGAACCATTTATATGCTCGGATACGTGGTTTGTTGTGTGTTGGTTTGCGGGGTCCTCGTGGGAATCATGGTGTCGCGGGGGTTCGTGGTCCGTTTTCGGAGCAATTGAAGTCGAGACCTCATCTTCCACCAAGGGCTCATCCTCATCAGAATCCTGAATTACTCGATCCCAGCTCATTTTGAAGTCGCGGTGGACAGTTGGAGAAGGGTGGCGGTTATCGACGCGTTCACGACGCGACCACGTGATGATAAGGCACGCGCAGTCATTGGCCAGTTGGAAGTATAAAACAATTTCGGTGAAACAGCACCTTTTTGATTGGGATTAGAATCTATATGATTTTTCAACTTTGGACACTGTGCCAGGAATGCGGCCAAGGTTCCACGATAAGGCCGAAGAGTAGGGAGAAAATTATTGCGACCGGTACGTTGGCCATGGGCCAAGACCAATCATGCCACTTAACAGATGATCGCAGTCTAAATTTGCCGCAACTGCTTGAGGTCTCTACCTCGCAAATACTAGTGATACATC
Source organism: Penicillium sumatraense (assembly GCA_020086695.1). Classification (NCBI taxonomy): domain Eukaryota; kingdom Fungi; phylum Ascomycota; class Eurotiomycetes; order Eurotiales; family Aspergillaceae; genus Penicillium; species Penicillium sumatraense. Next base: position 56,746 of record JAGIKU010000841.1, on the reverse strand, counting down.
GCAGTTGCCAGTCACGAGGACAAAGCGAAGCTTGATTTCAACCTTAGAAAATTGTAATTTTGAAGGGAAAGTAAAATGGGTATTGACAAGAAATGCCCGATAATAGTTATCAACATTGGTGGTGTCCACAGGACAAGTATCTAGAAAGAAATGAAGAATGCTTATGCACGATGCGGATAGAAAAACAAAGTAGACAGGATATCATCGCTGCCGAAAGAAAAGAAACGCATGACGTATCCACGCAAAGTTTTATCGTAGAGTACCAGAATCAATGGAATCAAGCAAGAATAAAGGATTTTGTGGGTCCAATTAAATGGGATCAAAGATGCAGGCAAGGCCTCGTCAAAAGACACCGGGTATCACAAGCCACACCACAAAATCAATGCATTCAAATAAGCAGACACGATCAAAGAACACCACCCGGTAAGTTAATTTGTCCGGCTCCGGCTGGCCTTCCACTGTCAAATCCTGCACTATTTGGAGCAGAGCCGGGAATAGGATAAGAGGGGTTATCAGGATGGATTTTGCGGAGCATGAACATTGGTTTTCGTCCTTCTTTTTCAAGTTGCTTGAAAAGAAGTAATGGCTTTTCATCCAAGGCAAGACACCTTTCTTGATCACCGTATACAATGTAAAGCGCGTAGAGTTTGGGGTCGGAGTGAATATTGTATTTCTTTAGGGCAGCAGGGAGAACCTTGTAGCACGGATCTTCCCATGATACTCTGAAAGATTTGAATATTTCAACACTGTTGGGCTCTCCGCTACTTCTTGACTCGATGCGAGAAGCAGAAGAGGGTGTCTCAGTACGGGTGGGCGGTTGATTAGGTGTAAGACGATCTGCTCGAGAGGATGCTCTGGGTATATCCTCGGGATGATCATGTCCTCGAGAAGTGCTAGGTTGGGAGTAGGATCTTGGATTCAATGTTTGATGCTGGGTATGGCTTGGAGAGGTTGGAGATGGAACGCCCGGTGAGTGTTGTTGGCTCCCGTTCATTGATGCTGTCAAATGCGAGGATGCAGCCATGGCTGCGGCGGAGGGATCCAGGTTTCCTCCGTCATATGGGCGGGTTTCATAGATGGAAGGGGGGATGTGGGTTGGCGAATTATTCTTTGGTGTGTTTCCACCTGTGTAGGTACGTTTGGAGAAAGCACGTGCGATCTTGGAGGTGGAGGATGACGAAGAGTTATCGACGAGTGTGAGCTGCGAGGGAGACGTAAGGGTCGTGCTGTCGCGGTAGGAATCGGGCGGCCCAGCCATTGAGGGTGGGGGCAGTGGTTGCGATCGATCTTTGGCCATTTTAATCACAGGCAATATTTCCTCACGGAGTCGTCGATAATCTTCTGCGAGACGGCGCATTTCCGACTCGACTGTCATGAGCTTTTCGTCACGGCGTTGGATAGACATGATGAGCGCAGCTATATCCTCTTGCGATGCATTTTCACTCGTGCTCTGATCCGCCGCTGTATGCCACTAAGTTAGCCGGTGAGAACTGATCAACATGGAGGGGTCCTTACAGAGTGGGATATAATGATCCACATCTAATGGAACTTGTTGTCTGGTTTTAATTTCGTAAACACTCTTCAAGATAGTCAGTCGGTGGCCGACACTGTTGATTCCCATTTCCTTGAGTTCGTCATGCTTCAATGCGATGAGCGCTTCGCCCACAATACCGTTCTCTGCAGGGAGTCGCATCAGCAAAAGCCTTACATCGTTTCAATCGTAATTTCTCACCTCGGAAAGATCCACAGTATTGCAAGAGACCGAGAGAGGTCAAAAATTCCACACATTCGTCAGCCGTCCAGTCTGAGATGATTGATCGTGGAGTACGCGGCCCTTCGTTGGTATAACCAAACTTAGTAGGGGTGTGTTCGGAAGAAGGAATATCAGAGTCGGTGGGAGATGCTTCAGAGTCTGTTTGGAGATGTGGTGAGGTGATCACGCTACGCTCATATTCGTCATCCGCGTCGGAATCTGCATGGTATGAGGTGTGGAGGGACATGGCGGCGGGGAGGGGGGAGAGGATGCCTTTTGGAGGAAGATGGGCGACCGGTTGGGATCAGATGGCTCTGTACCGCCAGCACCACCAGAGCGATTGATTTGAAGAGTAGCGATTTGTATAAAGGAGCTGTGCGATCCAGGCGAGTGATGGATAAACGAATTCAGATTCAGGTTTAGGCTCAGGTTGCCAGGCGGGCGGCTGGAGCGGCGCGGCTAAATTCGAGCGCGTCGGGCAGACATTAACAGTAAAAGTATGACTTTCTTTTTGAACCTTTGGCCTGGAGAAAGTGGTAGAGAGCGATTCCAGAGCAGTGCGACGTTGCGATGTCAAGCTGAATCGGCAGCTTGGCCCCCTGTGACGATATTGGGCGAAAGAGCGGGAGATTCGCCCGATGGTAGGCGCCGGAGGTAAAGCGGGGAAGCTTCGGGGGGAAGTGAACAAGCTCTTGAATGGAGGGCGAGTCGAGAAGATAGTGCGAGTCGTCTCAGTGAGAACTATCAGATTCGGGGCTACAACGAGCGACGAGCGAAAAGCGACAAGCGAGCAGACTGATCAGCCTTGAAGGCGCAAAGTGGGAGGTGAAGAGGGCACTTCGCGGCCGAGGAGTGGTGCACGTGACCACAGGGCCTGGACTCGGCCAAAATTGAAGATCTTTTTGATTTGTTCCTTTCTTCTTCTTTTCTTTCTACCGATTCCTCCCTTTCATCTCGATTCGACATATAACTCGTTCAGAAGAAGGGTCACTGGAGACCTGCAGCTGCCCTCTGCATCCTTCGGTACTTGGCCCGCTCTGGGGCTCAGGACCCAGTCTATGTCTTAGATCTCTCACCCGCAACTAAACTAATCCGGTCTTGACGAAAAGTGTGGAAGTACAAAGCAATCATGCTACTATTTTCCGAATCTCACTGGTATCTACAGATAGTATTTTAAAATAGATGCCTCATAAGTATCCTCAGAATACATGGATCAAATTCTGCTGTACTGAATCTCAAAAAGACAGCCTGGGACTGCCCTGGTATTCCGTGGAGAATGATTTTCCCCAATAACCTTGAAAGAGGGGATCAAAAATGGACCCGTTAGCCGTTTCAAATCCATGGGTTGCTATCATTCATCGGCTTCTGGAATCTAGATTGAGGGCTCTAGAAAGATCTGATGGGGTTGGATCCGGAGATTGCAGGACTGGTCCCATCACGTTTCAAGGAGAATATACCCTTCGACTCCTGGTAGCCCACACTGACGTACTTTAATTATGAATTATGATACTACTAATACCACCACTGCTGGTAGCTGCATGTGGAACTGCTGCTAGTAATACTGGAATATCCCGGAAAATTGAGCAATTGGCCGAGAGACTATAATCATTGGCCCATACTCGATCTAGCAGGTGCTAGACAAAGATCGGGATCGTGAACAGTCGCAAGGGCAGTGATTTCCCTAAGGCCAACCAACCCAACTTTGAGACTTCTGCCCTTCACAAAATATGTTTCTAAATGGTCTTGTTTCCCCTGTTTTTACGATATCCTGCCACTGGTATGACTTATCACGGTATCTGGAAGGCCTTATGGTAAACAATTTGCTTTCACATCCAGCTGATATCCCCTTGCCTCTGCCGATTGACCTCCAGACTTGATGTATAACCATTAATAACCCCGAGTTATGCCTCTTTCGAAATCGAGGTTTTCATTTAAGGGCCTCTTTGGCATTGCAGCATTTGAAGGAGAGAAAGACTTACTATCAATAGGAAATTATACCTATAATTATTTAACCAACTTGGAAAGGAACTGATATTCTCTTTGTCGGTCAATTTACAACGCCTTTTGAAAAGGAGATTTAAACGAAGCATATACTAGGCTTTATGTACCTTTCTAGGGGCGTTTCTATCCTTTTCTACCAGTGACCATGGCTTACTATCAAAACTGTTAGCATTCCTTACATACGTAAGTAATGTACTTGAACCATTTGCAGATGAGATTCCGGTCAAAAATAAGTTTCAACGTCTCAACTACAAACAAATATATCACTATTCTTTTCTCTTATAATGCAGTATATCAACTTGAATACAGATCGTTCATAGTCTTGTGCCTATTTGAGTGATTAGTTGCCTCAGGCAGCCAGGATTTACCACTGTCACTTAAATATACTACTACTTCCTTAGTTAGTAAGACATTATTTAGTAACTAGTGCAGAATAGGTCACTACTAGTGACAGTACTGTAACTGATCAATAGTCCCCAGCAGTGACTCAACTATATGCAAATGCCACGATCAATGCCCAGCTGGTGCTACGCGCAACTAAGTCTCTTTGAGGCTCTCACCGCCCGCGCCTTGAGGCTATCCACGGTCAGGGCCGGTTTCCTTTCTTTCCCACCCTTGCCAATTGACTTCTTTGCAGGTTTCTGGTCCTCTCTTTATTTCAGTGTGCAATGGGTACATTGATACCCTAACCCTGATATTCCTCCCTCCTCCGCCCTGGTGAACCCTGTACTGGCCGAATCACTGTTTCTTTTGTCTCCAATCCCGAGGAGCCTCCACCCGGCCGCATCTCCGCAATTCGGGACCGTTTGCGCAACTTCATTTTCCAGGTGGCATCTTTGAAGGTGCTAAACCAGAGCTATTGACAAGCGTGGTATTTATATCTCTGCGTCCAGCATACCTAGCCCCTCGCCTGGGCCTACTTCCTACAACGCTAATCGGGTCGCCGCATTGACAGGCCGGACCGCGGAACCATCGTCATCCTCATATCCACTTTTTTTTGGCGCGCGCGCCCTGGCCTAAACCCCTCTTCCACCTCTCTTTAATCCTAATATTTCTCTTCTCGTCCGCATCGCACTTTTGCCCGGGGCAGGTCCCCTCATACTATTCATCACCGTCGCAAACCCCGCGCCTAGCAGCCGCTGGCGCATGAGCCCTCACCCCAGTTTTGACTCCGAGATCGCTGCGACAGACACGCCGACGAGGACTTCTAGCCCACGCGCATACAGGCTAAACCTCAATACAAACAAGTCTCCTTTTATTTACGGTTTCCTGCGAAACACCGCCACCAATACCTGATTGACAATATGCCCTCCTCAACCCCAGCTGGCACCTCCGCCACCCCAGATGCCCTCGAATCCGACCTCCTCACAAAGCTGTCTGCGACGTCAGCGCTGGAAAATCTACAAGAAACTCTGCTAGGATCTCTACACCGTGCAGGGTGGACTGAGCGAGTCACCAGCCTCGCCACTGAACTCCTTCGCGCCGGCCGATGCGAGACCTTTGATGACGTGATGGACGCGGTAGTTGCTTCCGCGGAGGGAAGATCACATCCGGCATTGGGTTCCAAACACACAGCAGATCATAATGGAAATTCGACACCTAATGGTACAAAGGAAGGGAAAGCCAATGGCACCAAGAAAGGCGGCAACAATTCGAACAAAGAGGCAGAGAGCCAACCCTACGACCCGGTAAAATACATTGAAGAAGTGGACGTCCGGATTCCAGATACAGTTGTTGACGAGGGAGTTCGGGGATTAAAGGACATTTTGCGCGAGATGGTGGATCTAGAAGATGAAAATACCCCGAATGGAGACAAAAAGTGACTCGTTCGATGACAGAGGAGCCTTGCAAGTTATGGAGCTGCATGGTAGCGATTCCTTGATGTGACTTTGATTTTTTTTTTTTCTTTTTTTTCTTTCCCATTTTCTTTTTTGCTCCTTGCCTTTCAAAGAGTACTAAAACGACTTCAGCAAGAGCTCTGGCATCGGAGCTGGCGTGGGCCCATTCACGATTCCTGGGTTCCATATACGACAGATGGAGTTCATTAGACAATTCCATTACGCCGGAATTATTTCGACTATCAATAAACCCAATTAAGATGTAATATACTTACTTTTACCTTAGGCATAAAAACTGTCGTTGTTCTATTTCTCGTCATAAGATGTGAAGAATGTCCAGAGTGGCCTGGTCTTCCTAGTTGCCTTAACCTCAAAGCCAGTAGATTAGCTGTACTTGTACTATGAATAGTATTTGGTGAATATGAATATCTAGTGAAAATTTGCCAGGCCAACAGTTTTTGTCTTAATCAAGTTGAGTCATACTACTACTACATAGTATGACTATCCATTGAAATGGCCCACGCCTACTAGGCATCTACTAGAGTTGTTTGTTTGTCACAGCCTTGTTGCCGCATCACCCAATACATCCACATTCCCCAATTTTTCATTACTCCTCGTGCCTAATGAAACTTGAGCTTTCGCCGAGGCGTATTAAGGATGTTCTTTTGGCCCCTATTTACTGGTCCCTGATATGCGCCAAAAATATGAGAAACCAAAATCTGCTACCCCGCTAGCGAAGGGCTAGCATATAAAAATGATCTGACAACTCTCTTCCTGATCTCAGGTCAAGCAAGGATTGCTAGAAACACTTTTTTCTCCTCCTTCAAATAAATCAGCTCCATTTTCGATCGGTATTGAAGGTATAATGTTCATACAAAAGGCTACAGTTAGACTGCCCGAGAACTATGCCATCAAACCCGACAACAGACCAGCCTACTTACTTTCTTCCTCTAGCGAATTCCAGCGTAGCCTGAGACGACGCTCCCACAGAACCTATGACTGGGTATTGGATACAACAGAATACAGAGCCTGGCATGATGAAGGATCAGAAATACCAGTGATAAGGATCTATGGCCCGCCCGGTACTGGAAAAAGTGTACTCGCCACATCAATTGTCAACCACCTTCAAAAAACCGAACAAGATGTTCCAATTTTTCATTTCTTTGGCCCTCAAGAAAATCAAATGCCCTTGCCAACAAGTGCAAAGAGCCAGTCTCTAGAATTATCTCTAGTTTTAAATTAGTTAGCCTAAGGGCTAAACTAGTTGTCAGACTTAGAAGGCAAACTTAAGGCTCTAGCCCACAAGTCTCCTGAACGCGATCCCCTTAAGGCTGGGCGGTCCAAATAGAACCGGAGGTGGACCTACCTCCACTATATAAGACTATCAAAACTGTGGGAAACTTTTATCGAATCTTTCAAAGACACACTAAAGATATATTGTGCTATTAATGATGTGGACTCTTTCTAAGACCTGGAAGGTGCGATGTTTTTGCAGATGCTGCTTGATTGGGAAGAATGCCATTCTGGAAGAATCAAAATACTTCTCACAAGTAGCAGGACTACAGTTCTTGCAGATGATATTTTCCTGAGTACAAAAAATGACAATGTATCTCAAGATATTGAAATTGTTGTCGATCAACACCTCGATTCATTTCGCCTAACAGAGGGAGACAAGACCAAAGCCCTAATAAAGAATAAAATTATAGGAAATTCGTTTCTTTACGCTCGCATGGCAATGTTATGCCTCGAGCATAACAGCGACACTGCAGCAGTGACAGAATTGTTGACTGATCCGAACCTGGATTTGTATAGTTTGTACGAGCATGTGTTGAAGAGTTGCCAGTCTGCCTTAGTTCCACCTAGAACTAAATAGCTATTTAGTATCCAGGAATACCGCAAGGCCATCTTAGTCTTACTATTGTATAGTAGATTCAGACTACGTCGTTTAGAAATTATTTCGGCTCTCGAGATACTCTATAGACCAGAAGCTAAAGACCAAGAACTTATTCGATTAGCCTTTAGACCTTTGTTGGAATTTATACAGGATAATACTTTGGCTTTGATCAATACATCATTTATCCGGTTTGCTCATAATAGGGATCGCAGCTTAAGAAGTCAAGAAATTCTTCCCATCATTTTATCAATTAATACATACCAGCTTCTCGCCACTATAGCAATGCGCTGCATACTAGGGGACTACTTCGATGGGAAGCGAGCTGAAGATCACCTGGAAGACCCTATACGTTTATAGGAGACTACCAGAACCCGTATGCCACTATTCGGCTAGGCTGCATCAACCTGGTTCCTATATGCTGGAGAGCTTCCTGAGATTACAGGAGAATTTAAAGATCTTCTACTCGAATGGCTAAATACGAGAAAGAAGAATCTGGTCCTCTGGATCAAGAAGGTGTGTAGGCCGCCTAAGTTTGGCTTAGATAAAGATGATCATCTATCATCAGTCACTCTTCTTCACATTGCGGCCTGGTCTAGAAGCATATCCATGATGAAACTTGCCAGAGAGCAGGGATTCTCTTACAACGATACTATAGATGACGAGATATCGGCTCTGGCTATCGCTACAAGTCATAGCCATTGCAACTTGATTAAGTTTCTTCTTGACCACGAGGTGGATATGTGCGTTGTTGACCAGGATAGAAAAAGTGCACTTAATCATACAGTCTCGCATGACCATACAGAGGCTATACGTGTTCTACTAAAAGCCAGCGCATCAGTAAATGTCGAAGTAAGTGAAAGCCAACTTAACGACCACAAAACACGACACATTTGTGAGCGATCAGCATTTAGTTATGCCCATAGGATAGAGGTCGCTAAAGAGATTATTCTACTCGCGAACGATAGAACAGAGATTACCGACACACTTAACAAGGCTACATCTGAAGGCAGCACTGACTGGGTTGATTTGATTTTGACTTCACCCCTAGCAGATGTCAATGGCATAGGGGGGGATACTCCACTATTTCGTACTAGGCTTTATCATAATATGGAAGTAATTCAAATGCTTTTAAGCAAAGGTGCAGACCCAAACAAAGGGTATAGGGGACTCCAGTCTCATAGATACGTTGTGGTTCGCTACAGGCGGGATGACGCTTTATCAAGCCCACTACATACTATTGCAGGCTTTGACACCGTCAGTATACATGCTTGGCGCAGTGTTGATCAGCAGAGACTCGAAGACAGTGTACACAGGCTCTAATCGATACAGGTGCCAATGTGAATACCAAGAGACTTCATGGCAAGACGCCTCTCCATCTCAGTATTTCCAGGGATCTTTCTTCCATAGTAGAGGTACTTTTGCAAAATAGCACAGATCTCTCGATACTAAATAACACCAGAGAAACGTATCTTGCCAAAGTTAAACTATCTGAAAAAACAATCCCCATAATCGAGCTACTAATAAAAAAAGGCTTAAAACTTGACCAGACTCATAAGGTTAGCAGAAACATCCCATTCCACTCCATCCTTCGCAGTAATAGCCCCGACGGTGGCTCCAATTTAAGTCTATTATCGCCATTTATAAACGACTAGAATGTGCCAGACAAAGACAGGAATACGATATTACACCACATATTAGCAGATCATTTTGTATAGAAAGAGGGTCCCATTACAATACTTATCAGCCTTAGGGCGGACCCAAGACGAAGGAACAAATCTAGCCAAGAACCGCTCCATCTTTTAACACAGAATTACTCAAGTTTTAGAGACAGCACAGAGGCAGTAGTAAATCTCCTCTTAAATACTAGAGCAGACATAGAGGCTCAGGATGACCAAACCCGCACCCCGTTACACTATCTTACTAGCCACCTGTCTTCTGATTCTCGTGAGATAATCCGTTTTATTCGGGATTTTAGAGCCGATGCTAAAGCCACTGACAAAAGTGGAAATAATATCATATATATATTTCTACAAAACCAACCGTCCGAAGCTGCATTCATGGCTCTACTAGATGTTGGGGTAGATATTCTAGGGGTTAATTGTGACAGTGAGAACTTGATGCATATTTTAATGAGATCCGAGTCCGTCAAACAAGCAGTAGTCCCTTATCAGATTGTCCAGCTACTCTCAAAAAAAGGAGTTTCCATCACGAAGCAGAATAAAAGAGGAAACACTCCTTTACATATGCTCTGCCAGCAGAATTTGGATTTCGGCCGGCGTCGTCATAAACAGCCTCGGGGCTCGATATACGCATCTATTATCGAGCTAGGAAATGACGGAATAACAGATATCAGAAATACCGAGGGTCTTCAACCACTTCAACTTGCTGCAGCTACAAATTCCATTCTCGTCGAGGAACTCATATGCAAGGGTGCATCTACAACGGTTCAAACAAACCAAAAACAGAACCTTCTGCACATTGCGACATCCGCGCTCAAATCTAACATCGTGGGCATTCTTCTTGATCATTACAAAGAGACAGAAACCCTTGATATCACGCTGAATCAACGCGATGGTCAAGGCTATACGCCATTACATGCAGCGTGCGAAGCTATCAACAAGGAGGCCATTCCGCTACTCTTGGAAGCTGGTGCAACTCTTACAATTAGAGATGGCGCAGGCTGTACTCCGTTAGAGCTCGCAAATGAAAAGTTTGAAGAGATAAAATTGTCCCACGCTAGTCCCAAGCGTGTCAGGGATGGTCGAGGTGGTCAAGTGATGGAGATAATCTACATTCTTGCACAATGTCAAGGAGAGCCGCTGTCTCTGCAAAGAAACTACGGGAATCTTCTCGACAGAAAGTCTGCACGCCACCAGAGTGTGTGGTATTCGGGGGCAATAGCTAAGGGAGCTTTTGGCGCCTTTGAGGAGTGCATTGAGTCAGGAGCTGACTTTGGCACCGTTGAAACTTCGAAAAATGAGGATCTTCTGTATATATTGGTCACGCGAGGATACAGTGTGCTCTTTGGTTTGATTGCAATGTCACTTCGAAATCCCCTTTGGCCCATGGGTTCTAACAAGATACCGCCATACTTGGTGACTGCTGCTGAGCAGGATGAGCCTAATATGCCAATTATCCGCTTACTAGTGGAAAGATTCGACGCTGATGTGAACTCGCTGGATGCATCTGATAAAGGACCCCTTTTCAACAGGCATGGAACTCCTCTTCATGCACTTACTCGAGGCCATACATGGTGGAAAAGGAAAGCAACGAAGTATTTGTTGGAAAAGGGTGCAGATCCGAACGTGAAGAACAAGAGTGGAGATACTCCGTTGCAGCTTGTTATTTCGGATGCAAAAGACGGCTCCTCAATAGACAAACACATCGTCAAATTGTTGCTCGACTATGGCGCCGATCCAAATCAAACGGACGAGAAAGGGTTTGCCCCGTTGGACCATACGCTCGAAGACCCCGAAGTAATAAATCTGTTGGTCCAGGCAGGGGGTCAGCCGAATCGCCCTGACCTTACGGCTGACCTTTTAATGGCAATCAGCCGAAGAGACTCAGCCAAAGTTCGCGCTATCCTAGAAACTGGCCAAAATTGCAATAGACTCCCGCCTGAGAAACCCATTTCGAAAAATCGGGGATTCGTTCCAACTTCCCCTTGCGGGGGTGTATACCCATTGGAAGTAGCCGCGATTCAAGATATTCCCGATTTTGAACCTGATATCTCTTTGGTAAAGCTTTTAATTGAACATGGCGCCAATCCATATCAACCAAAGCGTGTTCGTTTTGATTCAAATGAGCAAACCACAATTCTTCACTACGTGATACAGAAATCCCATCACCCCGAGCTTTGTGACTTTTTCCTCGATCTTGAAGAGACAGATATTGAGTCACGAGATCCCCGAGGAGACACTTTATTCCTCGCAGCTTGTAGGTATCGAGCAGACAGCATGGACTTATGGCTCAAGCCAAAGTCAGAACAAAGTCAAAAGATGCGATGCATGGAGTTTTATGGGAGAGGGGCAGACATTCGCGCGGTCAACAAAGCAGGGGAAAATGTTTTACATCTTCTTGTGGCAACAGATAATGGCGGTTGTACTGACGAGCTCAGTCAGAAAACCCTTTCCTTTTTTGCCCGTGAATGTCCAGACTTTGTCAACAGCAGAAATTTAAAGGGTTTACGCCGTTGCAACTGGCGGCTGGAAACGGATTTGAATGGGCTTGGGAAGTTCTTTGGGGCGCTGGTGCGGACTTTCACATGATCTCTCCAAATGGAAAGACAGCTCTGCATGACTCTTTCTTCCTCTCTGACAACTGGTTCAAATGGATGAAGAGGTTAATTGGTATGGGCATTGGCATAAATGCTCGAGATGGGCAAGGTGAGACTCCCATGTTTGACTGGGCAAGAGGGGCTAGGGCGATTGAAGATAAAAATATCGGAAGAGATCAATGGAGTTCGTCCGAAGAGGAGAAAATAAAAGAGTTCCGGAAAACTCTCATGTTCTTCAAGGAAGCAGGCAGCAATTTTCATATCTTGAATAACCGCAAAGATAATCTGCTGCACGTCCTCGCATCTAAAGGTTTCTCATGCTCGTTTTTTCCGGAACCATATGATTCAAACTTGGTCATTTTCAAGATGTTGGTTGGATATGGGTTAGATCCCTTGGCCCAAAATGAAAAGGGCTGGTCTGCGCTGGTAAGAGTCTTCACTTCATAGCCTTTGTACATTTGTATTGGCAGTGCTAATATAACACAGGATTGTGCGTTGTCTAAAGGCAACCAAAATTTGAATGAATGGTATACCACGGATGGAAAGCGAACGTGAATTTTCAATGTTTTATAGCGGTCATATATTGATCAAGTTGCGGGCAGCAAGCTATCAAGAAGACACAAAATTGAGCGATAAGTTTACAAGTACTACCAGTTGAGCGAAATATAGAATAATAAGCTTATTATTATACGGCTATCTGTGCTTTACAAAACAAATGCATGAGAGAAACGAAGAGATAATAGACGAGGAATTGCAGTGGTAGACCTTAGTGCCCCATCTACTAGTATCTTTCGGACTCGTCTCTTTCGTGTCAAAACCTTTGACACATAGAAAGAAGACTAATGCTACTATCGAAAATGGAAATAGTCATAGGCATGGCTTGAAATCCTTGGATCCGGTGGCATTTGGCCAACTATTTGACCCCGCCGGTTTACTATTTTTGGGTAGCCGATAGCCCGAGATGGAATGGCGGGGAAAAGACCGAGGATGCCAAAGACATTCTACACCAGCAAAGGATAAAAGATAGCTCATAGCCTTCATTAATAGCATATCATTTGCATCATTCGTATATTTGTACAAAATGCCACAACTTCCTCCTTATCAATATACTGGCCCGGTAGATTGCACCATCCCGCCGGATGCAAGGGTGCTTAAAGGCAAAAGCGTCATTGTCACTGGCGGTAAGACGAATACCCTAAAATTAGTGATAAAGAGTGCTCTCTAATATCCGATAGGGGCAAATGGCATGGGCGAGGAGACAGTGCGGGCCTTTGTGGCTGAAGGGTAATCTACTCTCTCTAGGAACAAAACAGTTGCATCACTGACGATTTTGAGAATTTTAGAGCATATGTCACAATCGCCGATTTGAATGAAACGAGGGGAAATGAGGTTGCTAAAGAATTGAGCCCGTCCGTTTGAGATTTCCTGCACTCTTACTAGTAGTAGCTCTAGCTGACAATAAATAGCAATGCTCAGTTTGTGAGGTGCGATATCACTTCTTGGGATGACCAAGTCGCTGTTTTTGAAGCCGCAATCAAGAACTCCCCTCACAAGAGCTGTGACATTGTTATTGCAAATGCGGGGATTAGTCGGGCTTCGGGGGATGATTTATGGCCTTTAGACGGTATGCATATATGGTCGTGAATGAGGCCGCATCCAGATTACTTATCAGTTGCATCCAGACCCAAACTCTGCTCCAGTCAAGCCCGAGCTCAACATTGTGAACGTCAATCTAATCGGGACGATGTATACTTGGAAGCTTGCTGTGCATTATTTCCGGAAGCAACCAGATACAGACGACCGAGATCGTTGTTTCATTATCACGGGCAGTATGGTTTCATGGATTGATTCTCCAGTAAGAATATTCTCTTTTTCCCTAGCTTAAGAGTCATCCATCCAATGAAGCTGATTTCATGAATTAGGCAAACTGGCAATATACAAGCAGCAAATATGGCTTAAGGGGATTGATGAGAACAGCTCGAAGAAATTCGCATGAGCAGGGGATTCGGATTAACTATGTGGCTCCTTGGTAGGCATCATGACTTCGAGTTCTTACATGGAAGGAAGTTTACTTACACGGCCATCACAGTTATATCAAAAGCGCCATTCGCTCTGCTGCATATGAAGCTCAATTAGTTTCCAAGGGTGTCGAGTTTGCCCCGCAGTCAGATGTGGCGGCATGCATGATGAAGCTTGCAACGGATCGCACAATAAATGGTAAGAAAAGAACTAAAGACACAAGATCATTATGTGAAGTACTAACTTTTTAGGTCACTCGCTTATGATCACTCCGAGATCAGTCGCAAAAGAAGGCTACAAGGATGTGGAAATGGATGATCATATTGAAGAAGGTTATTTCAAAAGAACTCAAGAGATTCAGCTGGATATCATTGAGGATAAATGGGAAGTAGGATGGAGTAAAGGGAGAACACAAGAAGGAGCCAAGAGAGAGTAAATTCGATGTCTCAGAGAAGCCAACGAATCCTACTGAGTAAATACGATTCAAGTTTTCTACCTAGTTGCACATAGTTCCCCAACTACAGATGATGACCAGATCATCAGCCTCGAAACCATGAAAACTAAAGTAAAAATACCAATTCATTCTAAATATCTATTCACTCCTTTCTATCTTAAAGTAATGAGTCAGAGAGAGCCCATTAGACAGATCAAGTACTAATGAAGTATAGCTATCACTGATTATTCAAAGTGACTCGTAATTCATCTATTCTCTCACCACAATACTTCGATCCCATCTGACAGACTAGCTCCGAGGGCTAGATTATTCAGACTTAATCTCAAAGGAACCGTGCTCAGGGTTAGAAAGTGCCCAGGAGATGCCATCGGTCATAACCTCATCCCATTTCTTACTCGCAGAGAGCTTGTCGCCATAGCGGCGGAATCCGTGAGGGACACCGGGGAAAACATGAACATTAGTTGGTACTCTGTTGACACCTGGTTAGCATGACCATTTATTACTAGCAAATATAATGTAGGAGTCAACCCACCTGTTCTCATTCAAGAGCTGCGCATAAAATAGACCCTCGTCACGAAGAGGATCATTACCGGCAATACCAAAGGTTGTTGGAGGAAGCTCCTTGACTTCTTCTGCACTGGCATTTCCAGGATTCAATCGGAGATCGTCGCCGCTATTCTTGTCTTTATCAACGCCCAAAAGGGACATGAATAGCTTGATTCTGTCGATTGGTAGAATTGGTGCATTCGCACACTGTACTATACTTGACAGTTCTGGGCTACGCAATTTCTCTTGTCGCGGGGCATAGAAGTCCAATTGAACGACACAAGGAATCATCAAGACTTGTCCTCGAATTCTCGGGCAAGCGGCTAAATCCTCATTGTCACCACGATACTGAGCCAGAGCAAGAGAGGCTGTCAACTGTGCTCCGGCTGAGATACCCCCGACCACGACTTCTCCACCACGGCCGCCAATCTCGGCAATATTCTCGTGGAACCAGACGAATGCATCTTCGACATCGTTCCATGCGGTGGGGTATTCGTATTCAGGAGTGTGTCGATAGTTAATGTTGAATACCACGAGAGGGAAGTTCTTCTCAAGCTGATCAACAACAATGCGAGAGCAGATTGCGTCTTCGGAAGCGAGAGTACCGAAGAGGTAGCCTCCGCCGTGCAGATGAACGTAAACGGGGAGGGCATGGGAATCTTCGATATTCGCTGGCCGGTAAGAGCGAGCTTCAAGAATGTATCCATCCCGCGCAGGAATCTTAAAGTCTTTGGTGTGAACCTTGGCATTCAGACCTGATACGATACGAATAGGATGTTAGATAGGCGATTATCCATGCAGGGTAGCTCCACTATCAAGCATAGCTAAATTGGAAATTTCCTTCATTTTTCTTGGAAATGACATCGTATAGCCATGTGATATGCAGGTACTAACCTTGATTGGCGATGCCCTGAGCGGCGAGATCCTCACGACTCTTATTGACGATCTGCTTTAGCTCCTCGATACTGACATTCGGCATAGCAGGTAGGGTTGGTTCAAGAGCAACCCAGTCCGCACTGGGGCCAGTGTATTGCGAGAAGTCAGCCATTATGTTAAGATATCTAGCTTTGTACGTGGAAGAGAAGTAGCGAGTATTGTACTACTATACAGTGTACGTTGGGTAGAGGTTGGATTGAGGGGAATCGAATCGAGGAGATGAGGGGATAAAAGTGGGTATCAACTTGAGCCTGGTAAGTACTAGATTATTCAGAGCATCTCATATTTCATCATAAGCCCCGCAGTGCCTCAAACGGCCTCGGTTCGGCTACGCGGGAGGTTGGCCCCCGCAGGATTGGCCAAAAGGGGTATGCCGGCATTCCTTTGAGAAAGGATATATGAAAGGGCATTTTTGTTATCGAAGATGATGTAGATGATTCTATCCATAGTATAATAGATTCTGTTCCTTGTTCGGTCGAGATATAGATCATAACCATGGAACCCGACATCCCTTCCGAGCCACCAACTCGCTCGCTTCAGGGGAAAGTAGCCATTGTGACGGGAGCAGGATGTCTAGGTGATGGCATCGGCAATGGGCGAGCCATCTCGATTCTGCTAGCTGATGATGGATGTGATGTGCTTTGTATTGATCTCAATGAGGAATGGGCCAATAAAACCGTTGAAATGATATCATCCAAGCCAGGCCGAGGGAGGGCTTTCCCATTTCGAGGCGATGTCACGTCAGCCACGGATTGCGCAGAAGCAGTTAACTTTGCCTTGGAGAAGTTTGGTCGTCTAGATATCCTCGTCAATAATGTTGGAATCGGGGGTGCACCAGGCACAGCCGTCGATGTTGATATGGCTGAATGGGCAAAAAGTATGGAGATTAATGTCGCCAGCATGGTACAGATGAGCAAATATGCTATACCAGCGATGATTCGGAATGAGGGTGAAAACAAAGGGAATATCGTGAACATGGGCAGTGTGGCTGGTCTCAAAGTAGGGCTACCGTAATATCTCTCCATTGTCATCCTTGATGCTAACAACCGGGTCTACCTACTCCAGGGTGGAACACCACATCTGTTGTATCCAACATCCAAAGGGGCCATCGTGAATCTCACTCGTGCAATGGCAGCACATCACGCTACGGATGGAATCAGAGTCAACTGCGTTTGTCCCGGTGTAAGCTTATACCTTTTTCTCTCTCCCAAGATTACTCCCATTGACTTGACCGCAAGATGCTGTACACGCCCATGATGTATGGGAAAGGCATGAGTGAAGAGGCTAGGGAGGCTCGCCGAAAGCGAAGTTTGCTAGGCACAGAGGGTAATGGGTGGGACTGTGCTGGTGCTGTAGTCTTTCTAGCTGGTCCCCATGCTCGATGGATTACTGGTGTCATTTTGCCAGTAGACGCAGGCACGACAGCTGCAGTGGGAATTGGAATGACCAAGAGTGCTAGCGTGAATGCATAAATATACCGAGGTGACCTTTCCTTCTCCAAGAAATATCACAGAGAGAGCTCAGATAGATCAACAAGAATTGAGCAGGAGCCTGATGCATAGCTCTGATATTGAACTCCATGAAATCCTAGCATGTATAAGTGTCACTTGCCATTTAGACAGCTTGAAGCTGGACATAGACCGAGGTATTTAATGATCGAGTCCTCGAAGTCCCCTGGCAGTTTAGAGTGATGAAAGATGGGACTCGAACCAAGCGAGACATCAATTGGGTATGTATTTAGTTAAGTCCCAAAGTTATAAAGCTGGAGTGCAGACTTGGAGTCGGACTCATACAGAAATGAACACACAACACACAAAGAATATAGTTACTTGAATACACCACTGAACAGGCTTTTACATCCACATAGCAACAAGCAATGCTAGAAGAAGGGAGGTAACAGCTGCAGTGCCAACAGTTCGAAGATCCGATCCTGCTTCCGATTTCCGACTGGGAAACTTGGGATCCCATGCATCTCCATTGTGAGGTGCCTCGATCGCACAGTATCCGGCGTTCTTTTGGCAGCCAGCTCCACAGTGCAACGTAGTATTGCCGCAAAGATGGAAGCTTCCGCAGCATAGTCCGAATGAAGATCCAAAACAGGTATAATTAGCTCCGCAAGTTCCATCAACCGAGATCTGCTGACGGAATGGGGATTTCTTGGGCCCTTTCTTGGGCTTCTTCTTTTTCTTATCCACTCGGCCTGGCCAGCTACTGTCTGTGCGGTACCAATTTTCCCGCGGATCACTCAGACAGTCTCCCAAAGTTACGGGCCGATACCCCAGTCTCGTCATTGTTTGCAACATGTGCTCCGTAAGGTTGTGAACAGTTTGTTCATGAGCATCATGGCCGATCGCAAGCCACGACTTTGTGCGAGGGCTGCCACTGGACAAGGCATCATCAAATATGTCTTTTGATTGCTGAATCAAGCTTGGATCGTCGTTTTTATAATCTTCTGTGTCGATATCATACAGGACAATATGATAGCCTAGATTTCCAAGTTGCTCACGGCAGCCTGAGCGAGGAAGACAACTCGAGTAAGGCGGGCGCATATATGTTGGAAAACTACCCATTATGTTGCGTAGAGCAGCTTCGTTCTTTTCCAACTGTGCAGTACGTTGTGCTGGGGTGATTTTGCTCAGGTCCTCGTGAGACCATGTATGGCTGGCAACTTGATGACCACTGAGAATCATGCGTTCAATTAATGAGGCCCAAGGCAGAGATTCATCGTCGATTTGGCCTTTGCCGTTGTTGATTCCGTTGACAAAGAAAGTAGCCGGTGCTTCGTATTTGTCAAGCAGGTCGAGTAAATCACCAGTATACCGAGTTGGACCATCATCAAAGGTCAAAGCCACCGTTCCGGGGACGGTGCATGAACGAATCTCACGGGGACCATATGGCACAAGACCGATATGAGGGCGAGGGATATCTTTGGTTGGCGGGCCCTTGGGTGTTCGGTGAGCGTCGCAATGTCCATAGTCAATCATGCAATCTGGGGAGCGGCAGTGCGCCTTGGTCTTCCCGCAAAAGCCTGCCAATGAACTTTGGTGAGCATTCTTCTCACCAAAGCACCGTGACAAACACTTGGTACTGAGACCTACCTGCACTCGAGCAGCAGGTGTCGCTGGGACATTTTCCATATCGAGGGCCACACTTATAGCTGGGATTCTGGGAGACGTCTCGAAGTTGAAGCTGGATATGACTGGTTTCTTTCTGTGACGATGCGGCCCGCTTGGTCGCTTGTGGGGAGACGCAGCTCCCAAAGCAGACAAGAAAAAGGATGAGTAGCAGAAAGGGATATAATCGCATCTTGAAAAAGGGCGAATAAGATGGGGAAATGGAAGATGATATATGTATAATACTGGTTTGAAGGGAAATGGAAAGGTGAGAAAGAGAAAGAAGAAGAAGAATTGAAATTGCAAGGGAAATCTCCTAAGAAGAGAAAAGAAAGGAATTTGTTTATGGTTGGAGGGAAAGAGCGAAGGTGAACATAAAGTTAATGTAACTTTCACTTGAAAGGGAAGGAGCGAGGGATGTATTTCTACCTGGAGACCACGGCATCTGATTAGCAGTAAGCAATCGTGGTAACTAAGAGTAAGTACTACTGGTAGTAGGAACCAATAGTAACCACTAGGGGTGATGGTAATTGACGAGTTTAGGAATCGTGGGAAGTATCAAGTTTGTAACATGGGTATCATTTCCATTCCGACAGACTGAATAATATCTTCTAGTTTTGATGACGATATTCTCATTTTCATAGGACAGTCCTTTGTCGCCGAGAAAAGCTCGCAGTGTTGTGAACAGAACTTCAATGCGGCAAGAAATTGTCCGGATTCCATTAGATATAAAAATATATCGAATGGTTTCAAGAGTGACTCATTCGGTGCAAGCCGAGAGTCCATGCTGGTTATAACCTCCGCATGGAGTATTATCCCAACACAAAATGCAAATTGACTAACTAAAAGCATCCTGGACTCAGTTTCCAACATCCTCCCCTACTGCAGCAAAGACATATGGTGCTAGGCGGTCCAGGTGGGGGCCAAGTTTGGCGGGTGCACTTCTGGCAATGACCCCAATTGCAGCAATTATATGGCGACGGCGGACTGTTGTGATGTTGGGCGAAGATAGTGTGTCGGAAAGGCGGCCCACAAATGTGTTCAGCTGATTATCGGAGAAGTACAGAACCAAGGCCGAGATGGCAGCCAAGGCTCTCTTTGTGACCACGGTACCAGCGGTGTCATTAAGGATTATAGCCATGACGGGCTCTTGAAGAGCGTTCAGCTCGCTCTCTTGGAGAAGCGGCCCAAAGCAAGTAACGACCTTGATAAGGACGTCGATAGCATCGCTGCTGAACCCCTTCGACGCGTCCTTCTCGAGCATTCCCTTCACAATGGACCCGCGTCGGCCGGAGGTCGAAGGGGTTGGTCCCGTCAGTCTTGGAATGAGTACTTTAGACACTGCATTGTAGGCGGAGATTGCGGTTTGTGGGGCTGGTTGTCCAGCTTGGGGCCGAGGGAGGGTGTCGACAATGACGCGGAGGGCAGTGTTGGGGACGGAGGTATCGATCGTTTGAGAGGAAGTCAAGTTGGCCAGCTTTTCGAGGAGAGGCATGAGGGTTTCAAATGGGACACGGGTAGCGAGAGGGCCCAGGCTATTGTGAACTGTTAGTTAGCCTAGCTGATTCTAATGCAAGCACGATAGGCCAATGCAGGTTGTGATGTGTTCTTGCTACTCACCACTTCAGTGCTTGGTTTTGTACTTCACCATGTTGATCATCCAGAGCCTTTAGTAGACCATCGGCAAGTTTGGTAGAAGAGCCTCGATCGTTGGTGAGGAAGGACGAGCTCTGGTTGTTCAGGATACCGAAGAGGTCGTTCAAAGACATAAATCTCAGGTCGGCATCTGGGTCATCCAACTTGGAGAGCAAGCCGAAAATAGTCTGTTGTGTCACCTGACGATCCGCCATTTTGAGAGTGTATAATGGAGAAGAAGAGAAAATCAGATGACGGGGAGCGAAAAGCGTGTTGGAGTTGGAGTTGGAGTTGGAGCTCTCAAGAATCACGATAGCCGCCTCGATAGGCAAACGTGGGGTTGCCGTTGAGGGCCTCAGGCACCAACTATTTGATGCCTTATTCTGCCTGATTTTGTCTCTGTGCCTCTTTTCTGAAAGTTCCACGATGTTTTCATTCTTGACCAGATAAAGTAAGTAGAGAGATAGCATAGTACCCCCGGGCTAGAAATTCTGTGTTCCAATTCATTCTACTATAATAATTGTAAGGATATGCTCTATGCTAAGGATGGCCTGTGGCTTACACATGGAATAGCTTTGCTCCCACACCAGCAGAGCTAAGTGCTTCGTAATTGAAGTACTCATCCATTGAATGATTAGCTATTTAGATGATTTATTTTCCGCTTCGAATAAGAAATCAAAAATTCTAGGCTAGTCCACCTATAGAAACTGTCGAATATTCTACCATGAGAGATCGCCACTTTCTAGCTAAATTGCTAGTAGGAATGCAGATCGAAGAGCTTGGGAAGCAAGGATTTATCTTATTTTTTGTCTTCTCGGGGTCATGCTGCTAAAACAGCACCCAATGGCTAATATGATAATTTTCGAAATTTCAATTCACCAGCCCCCTCGACTCGAATGGCTTTTCATTCTCGTGGGTCAATCTAATCAGATCATCTCTCCGGTCCACAATTACTACTTATACCAAGCTACCAGTTGAGCTGTTGAATGTTTTATTGACGGGAGGAGGGGCAGATTCACTAGCAAAATACCAAATTTTGTTCCATTATATCAATGAAACTATTTCCCATCGCAAAGATAACAACATCTCAGTTCTGAACAATCATCGATCAACTAACTCCGTTCCAATTGCATTGAATGCATCCGATGGAATCTAATTACATCACTCCGCACAGACCAACGGAAACAACAGGGAATGCGGTCTTACGATCTCGGACCAACCAGCCACAATTGAGAGTGACGAGCGACTATGAGCCTAGCACGAAGCCCCGGTGGGTAAATTAGCTAGTAGTACTAACCAGTAACTAGTACGGAGTACCGGGTACAGTACATACTAGTCATACTAGTAGTAATTACTGAGAAGCAGGAGTAGCCATGACCCTCCAGCTGTCACCGAGGATACCCTCTCTTCCTTCTTACCCTATCACGCCAATTTGATTCTCTATCCCCTACTCTCCATTCGCACTTCTTTCCTTCCTCTCAATTCAAGCTCTAGCTTTCTAATCATGGTGCTTGCACGTCGTTCTTTTCGTGGTCTTGCCACAGCTGCTCGATCATTTCGTGCAGCTCCAGTTGCCCGGCGTTCAGGCCAGGTGCTTGGACGTCGGTTTTATTCCAGTGGGAAGGGCTATGAGGAGCATGCCACCAGCGATTTGCCTTGGTATGTTTCTGCGAACTCATTTGACTGCTTTCTTGGACAATTGCATGGTTTACTAATATACACGTTGCTAGGCTGCTTGCTTCCGCCGGTGTCACCATCCCTATGATTTACTTCTTGCTGCCAGGCGGTTCCGAGAAGGGCTCGCATGGCCATGGTCACGACGATCACAGCGAAGAGCATAAGGAGGAGCAGAAGGAGGAGTCCAACGAGAAGGAGAATGTCACTGATTCTGACGAGAACGCATCCGCGAATGCTACTCCCGCTGAATCCGAAGAAAAGTCCGCCGACAACTCTGAGGATTCTAAAGAAGAACCCCAGGAAAAGCCCAAGGGAGATGACAGCGGAGACGAGAAAGCTGCTCCTACCGAAAAGAAGGAAGGTGACAAGGCGGAGCCGGAGCAACCAGCCCAGGATTCTTCAGAAGAGCCGAAGAAAGAAGCTGTCGGGGAATCTAAGGAGACTTCGGAGTCTGGAAACGACGAGGTGAGTTCATTAAGCTAATGGGCCATACTTCGCACGATGTACTGATCTGATTCAGGCCGGAGCTAAGGACACCGCCGATCAACAATCCCAATCCGAGGACGCTGCGAAGCCCGCTAATGAGTCTGACAAGAGTGACAAGGAGGGCGAGTCCGAGCCAGCCAAGACTGAATCTCAGGAGTAGGCTCCTGACATGTACCAATGCTACATACAATGTATGACGAGTGTAAAATGAGTACCCGTGACTTTTTTTTTTTATTCAATTCTGATCATGGAATAATGCATCACAACACCTCCTACCAGTACAGTACAATGACAACGGTTTGCCATTGGAATAATATGACTTCAAATCTAGCTTCAATTGAACAAAACTTAAGAGCTAGATGGCAGTACTAGTGCCGTCGGCTACTGATATTAATCCACGGATAGCTGGATAGCTGATAAAATATGAAATCATCGATATATTCATTTCATCCGTATTAATCGGAGACTCAATTAAGTCCGAACAGCTAGCCCATGAAAGTGGGCAAAATGTAGTGATAAACAAGAGTCGAATCAAACTGTGCATGAATCGGACAGTAATGAAGAAGAAGAAGAAGAAGAAGAAGAAGAAGAAGAAGAAGAAGAAAAGAGGGAGACACGGACACCCACACCTACACCCCCGAACCCAATGCATCAATCACAAAAATAGGAAATGAGCAATTCATCTTCTTCATATGAGAATTGATTCGCTCCAAACACCGCCCCTTGAACCATGCGTAATTATAGACAGGGCTTGGCGCTTTTTATGCGCGGCCTTCAAAGAAAAAAAAGTGGAACCGGTGGTTTATGGAATATAATGTCGAGATTCCAGGTTCCTCTTTAAAAAAGATAAATATAATCATGGGGCAATCCTGGGATTCGCTCGAGGAGCGAGAAAGTCAGGATATTTCATTCAAGCCTTTCTGCTGCGAGTGCGAGGACCACGCTGCTCGGTGACGGGTTCGCCATTGACCATCACCTGAGGTGCCTGGTTCTCCTGCTGGGCCCCAGTGGCCAGGGTAGCCTTGCTTTCGGGCTCGACTTGAGTCTCTTCTTCTTCCTCTTCCTCCTCCTCGTCTTCACTTCGCTCGTCCTTGGTTTCGCTGGTGAAGATGTAGTTGGCCAGGATGCGCAAGATCAAGAACAACCAAAACAAGTTCACGGCCTGGAGACTGGCGAGCAAGGCAAAGGTAATGTATTGACTGATCCAACATTTATATTGCTGCGTCTCCCAGTTCAAGTCGAATGGTCCAACGGTACGGAACTCGGTGAGGACGGCCCAAAGAATCTTCAAGTTGATGTAGTGGCGCAAGTATATCCAGACTCCGACAAAGGTTCCGAAGTAAGGTGGTGTGATGTAGGCATCGAGATAGTTGAGTGTTTTGGAGGTCTATTCTAGAATTAGCAAGCAGTCCGGGTTTCAAGATCATGATCAATGCTATATTGCGCAGAGCATGGGATACATACTGCGAGGAAAAAGTCCGAAATGTCGTGGGTGATGTACACAGCTAGACCCATATAGGTGAAGTGGAAACGATAGCTCAGCCCGATGAGAGCGAGAGTGATGATATGGTGACCAACTAACTCCTTGAAATCCTTGCGGGGCTTCTCTAGCTGTAGCATAAGAACGATAGCCTGCTGTGCCCAGTAGCTAGCCTCAAGAAGATAGTAGGCCTTGAAATAGGATTCGTGCTCGCGGTGGGGGAAGCCCTCAAACATGGCGGTGGTGTTGAAGTACCAGAGGGTCGAGCGCTTCATCACGTAAAGACCGAATGGACCGAAAATGCCAAAGTAAATGGCTGTGTAGACTTGTTCCATGAAGCGAGCAGTCTTGCCTCGGCCCTTGATCCCACAGTATTTCGCCAACGGGCGAATGACTTGCTGCATCATAAACTCGCGAGTGAAAGATAGTACGACGGTATAGAATGCGACGAAGGCAATATCCTTCTTGCCTTTTCCGTACATGATGGGACCGCCGGGAGTCTTCGGGGGCTGCGGGTAGGAGAGGAAGATGGCGCTATGCATGGGGTTCGAAGGGGTCGGGTTGACAGCATAGAGCGCAAGCAGAAACATCATGATCAACAATGGGAGTAGCCAAGTGTACTTGAGGCAGGTGTCGGCGAAACGATGAAGATACGAGCGGGTCCGGCGGCGCTTCGAATGTGTCTTGCCGGTCTTGTCCTGAGCTTGTGCCTGAGAGTCCAATTGCTACATTGCGATCGAGTTAGTCAATTCCAAAGGCTCAGATCACAAAGGATAACCGTTCCATTTGTTATGGCGGATTTCGCGTTTGCGTTCTCAACACCGGCGGCGCCGGCGGCTGAGACGCAGCTGCGGGCGCAAACGCGGACACACACGTACCTTACCCAAGCCCGGCGAGGATGGCTCAATCGGACTGACTTCATTCATCGTGGACATCGCGGGCGCGCTGGTGTCGCCGCGAATGTCCACCCCAAGGTTTGACCTTCCACGAGGGCGAACCATGTTGGTGTGGTTGAAGTTGATGAGGAAGGAAAGTCGTAGGGGGGGGGGGAGAGGGGAGGTCGAATGCGTGGGAGCTCGAAGAGGTGTTCCCTCACGTGTACATGCGATGCGAAGTAAAGAGAATAGAAAGAAGTAGGAAAGGAAAATAAAATGGCCACGGAAGATAAAAAAGAAGACCGAGCTTGTCCCAGGTCCACTGGTCCAGTCAGTAGCAGGTCCAGCAGGTCCACTCGTATTCGTACGACGGAGGGAGATGGGAAGAAAGCCGAGGGTCTTGAATTTTTTTTGAGGTCTCCTTTTTGCGGTTTGTGCCACTCCACATCCTCCAGCAAACCAGAGTCCATCGGGTCTTGGCGGAGATATTCTACAACAAATGCATACATGGTATACTAGTATACTAGTATATCAGGGATAATTGTAGACTTGTTCAAATCATTAACTCTATTCTTACATTGTGGATCGGAATAAACCACTCTAACAGACACATTATCTACTAAATAGTATGGAGTGGTGGAAGTAGTACGTCATGTACTTGAATTCGGTA
This sequence comes from Penicillium sumatraense, assembly GCA_020086695.1. Taxonomy (NCBI): domain Eukaryota; kingdom Fungi; phylum Ascomycota; class Eurotiomycetes; order Eurotiales; family Aspergillaceae; genus Penicillium; species Penicillium sumatraense. The sequence continues at coordinate 31,093 of JAGIKU010000841.1, read as the reverse complement.
AATCTATTATTTGATACTTCAAATATACTATTTACCCAACACCAGTGTAATCAATTAACCTGCTTGAAACTGTCGCAAAATTTAACCCCATTGGAATGCAATCAAATGTTTACTAGGCTAACGTAAGGTACCTTAGCCAGGATTCCTCATGCTATACTGCATATCACAACCCTAGCCCAATAGCAACAACTTGCCCAAATTATTTCTGTTTTGGTATCCGGGAGAAGATAATGGTAGCTATCTCCTAGATCTAATAGTATCCCATACTATCTCATAATGTTGTTTCTACCGTCTTCCGTGTCGAGTGACTCTCGTCGTGGTACCAATAATCGCATTGAGAATTGGCTTCAGTTTTCTATTAGCTAAAAGTCGAGATCTTTGCCTTGCTTGAATCCCTCGAAGCCAGTGGTTGTATTCTGGAGTGTCAAGTAGGGTCTTCGCAATAGTTCGCGGATGTCCATTTAATTCTCTAACCACGTACACGTCCCTACGAATGGAATCATTCAGTATAGCCTGAGCCATTTCAGCACCAATTCGTTCGAGTTCATTCCATCTCTACGTCAAGTTGGCAACGCCGTCTGGTAATGGACCCGTATGTGCCGCCAACTCGGCAAGGTATTCCTGATGGGCTCGATCCGTTTCACGTTCATATTGTTCAATAATAGCATCAATGATTCTAAGCAGATCGTGCTCAAATGCCCCCTGACTCAAACCAGGCCTCGCTCTTTCGAGCCATTGGCGAATCATTTGGGTTGAGTTATCACTAAAGTGTTGGACTGCGGCATATCCGATGAGCTCTTGTCTTGCGTATTGTACGCCAGGATTAGCAGCGGTAGCGGTAGTGAGTAAATTCTTTTCAGTCCCATATTCCTCATCCAGGTTTGGGTGGGTTGCGGCGCTAAGCATAGCTGCTATGTCAGGCCTGTCATGCCAGACAGCCCAGAACCACGGAGTGATGCTATAACTGGTATATTGTGGAAATCCATTTCGCGAAATCAGATTGGTATAGACGCAAGGAAATTGGACGCTTGATGAGTGATTCGCCAGGTGTCGTATTATACCCTCAACTTCACGACCTATCTGGCGGCTAAAGAGATGGCTCCAGGCTGTGTTGGAGTCGAAAGCATTTGGTCGCATACCTCCTATGCCAAGACACACCTCATACGCTTTCAGATATTGTACCTCGCTGAGGTATCTCATTGCCCGTTGAACTCCTTGAGATGCGAGAAATCCCATTCGCCAGACCGTGCCCGGTAAGTAGGTTAATGGGCTTGGCGGAAGTTGCCCTGCGACAAATATGTGAGGCCAAGGAAAAACCAGCGGGTGTAACCTATCAAGCCAGGCATTCATCAACGGTGGTGAATCTGAAAGGAAAGCAGGGAGGTTTGGAATATGAGCTTCGGGGTCTGTGAATCGTACTTCTATACAGTTCCATAGCTCTACCCTTGTTGCACTGTTGATCATGTATATCATTAGTTGCTGATTCCCCCTAGCCAATTGAAAGTAACTTTGCCCAGTATGATCATATCCACCAGGTGTGATGGTTCCACTCCTGAAAAGAGTATCAAAACATTGCGTGCAGCTTGAGCTCAAAATATGGGCAAGGGCACCTCCAGGAGGCGCAGGAGGAAAAGTGATCCAATTTGCGTGGCCAGGCTGCAGGATTGGATGATTTGGACCCCCATTCATAGCAGCCTCTGCTTGTTCAAGTTGCTGAATACCAAGATTTAAATTAATTTCCAAATTGTGAGCCTGTTCACCCCCTGCGGCAGCATCCTGATCAAGCATAGCTTGAGCTTCGGCGACATACCCTTGCGCTGAAATCAATCTTGCACTTTTTAACATCTGCTCGGAATTAGGGTAATGTGTGGAAGCATATACTTGGCGCGCTCTGTCAATTTCAAGAGCTCCCCAACCTCCTACAGCGTTAACCGCCTCGTTCAGCCCGAAAGCCGAATCAATCACACTGGTATAGCCGTGAAGGGAAGCATGATCTCCTTGATCTAGTACATGTCCAAGAATCATCCTCCAAACTTCAACTGGTAAAACCATGACGAAATTTTATAATATTTATGAAATGTTGTTTTCTCTTTTCTAAAATTCACTTTGGCGACAGTATACGTATCTTCAAACCGAATTAACTGGACAAATTAAAACGTCAAGTCGAACCTGAAGCTTTAAGTAGTATTTTCCTGGCAACTTCTCGAGCGGGCTTCTTTCGAGTATACTTCACTTTGAGAAGTGAAAGACATAGCATTGAAAGAAAATACAAAATAGGCTGAAAGGAACTCCTTCGCTGAGCGCGAATCAACTCTGCATTCCATTCCAAAAGACTTGGGTCTCCAACGGTTCGACGAAGTACTATCTTTGTTCCTCGAGGTAGTATATGAAGATGGGCTGTCATTGATACATTTCCTCAAAGAAGTGAACCATGGGACAAATCGACTCAGATATCTAGAGCTAGTTAAGTTGACTTGACTTTCATCGGAAGGCAGATAGAACAAAGACTTTCATCGGAAGGCAGATAGAACAAAGCCAAAGGCAGTGCCGAGAACCCAGAACCCCATAGTTTCGCCTACTCGGTAATAGTATGAAAAGTATTTGGCTTTGGACCGAATAGTCTTTTATTCCATGTAGCGACGACCGTCATGTGTTGTGTTAATATGGCCTGCTTTGTTGAGAAAGACAATGTTCAGAAGCGTTGCGATGCGACTTAGGTAGAGCCTCAGATCCTCTCAGAGACTCTATTGAATTTCGAGGGACCTCTACTGAGTGGAAGTAATCAATAACTAGTTCATACGTAACGAGGTCATGGGTTCGATTCAAGTCAAATCATATTCACATGAAGTAAGAGCGGCATAATTAAACATAGACAGACCAAAGAAAAGTAGTCAAAGGAGAAAAGAAAAAGAGGAACTGGTCAAAGATTCCAGGCCGGCCCCAACAAAGTTCAATCACACAATACAACTGACAATCAAATCACCAGGAAAAGAAGAATCAACCACATGGCCCAAATCATCACATCACAATCGGTCCTTTCAGAACACACAGGTTTTAACAAATACAAAACAGAATCATCAATCAACGCTAGGTGGACAAACATGGGGGAGACAGCAGTATCACAGGAAAGGCAATAATGGAAAGGCATTCGTCTATCACAGATTCGATCGGGGGTATCGAAGGCGGTGGGTACCAAGTCATCAAGTCGGTAATCGAGAATCGGGAATGGTTGGGAACATGAAAGGTCATTAAGTGGTCATCATAACGGAGTGTTCGGCTCGTTCTTTCATTCGCATAGCCTGTGCTTCCAAAGAGCGTGCCATTAATTTCGTCACTGGAAAGACAAAGAAAGAATTAGCATGAGAACCAAGTTATTTTCACTGAGAGTGGAGAGATGATCTTACCTGGCCAAACAGCAGCCCGGTCCAAGAGGCTTGCTGTTGCAATCAATATTTTACACCCGTATCCGCCCTCCACCACACTGGGCAATCGTTGCATCACGCTAAGTGCAGACATGGAGTTACTATTCTGCACCTGGCGCCGCATCTTCGTTTCGATGCTGTTGAGAATCTCTTTGATCTTATCCACTAGCTTGCAATCTTCATCTTCAAGTAACATCACCCCAGGAACCTGAGTAAGGTCAATCTCCTCGTGGCCCAGGATTCCAAGGTACGGCCCAACGCGCTCTTGAACAGTTGTTATCCACTCCGCCAGTACCTGTGAGCAATCAAATACACACATGGCGCACTGGATTGGAAGTTCTCGAGAGGAGAACTCGGCGAAGGTGTTACCGAGTCGGTCAGACATGGAAATGGAATCAGCCGCATAAAAGGCTGCTTTGCGAAGATGTCTTTCTCGCTTTGATTGGCCGGTTTTGTACACACCGGAAAGAGGTTGCATAGACTGATCTTGGGTTGGAGTCTGATTCTGGGAGATTGCTAGATCGCCGACACCAAGGTCATTGATCGACTCTCGTCGATTGCCCAGAGAGCCGAGCGCTGAGTCTACCGCATCACTCATGGTAGTATCGACCTGGTGGAATACCTCTGTGCCCCGCGCCAACTCATCTGCCATTCCATTCCAATCACGTTGCCAGAAGGCCTCCTTGGTCCGGCCGAGATTGACAAATAGTCGGACGTAAGCCAGATCCAATAGGGGAATGCTGTCCGCTGACAATGGGCCCGCACCAAAGGGATTGGGTCGCTCTAGGCTATGAACAGGGTTTCCTGCCCACGCCGCTTGCCAGGCACGTAAAGCCGGCTCGATGTGCGATTGCATAGCTTCCGTTTCTTGTGCGGTCCATTGTCGGCCCATGTGTCGTTGTCGGGTTTCCCAAATGTAATTGTGTAAAGAGTAGATCAGAACAAGACAACCAAAGGTGCTAGGTCTGTTTTCCGGGTTGGATGGATCCTCATTGAAGAACAGATTTGATGATTGCTGCTGTTGTTCTCGTTGGCTGGCAGTTAGAAGAGATGTCAAGGCGGAAGAGAAAGACACGCTCTGTGTCGAAGCTGTATGTCCTCCCATCTTCTTCCATGCCTGTGGGGATTCAGCAGCCCAAAGATCCTCTTCACAAGGGAGCTCAAGTCGAATTTCAGAGTTTGTCAAGGCGGGTGCATGGTTATATGCAGAGACGAGGAAGCTGGAAAGAACAAAAATGGCATAGAGAGTTCGCTTGCGTTCTTCAACTATTTTCCAATTCAGCCAGTCACGTCTCTCTTTGGGTTGGCTGTAAGAAGATGACGCCCAGTTGTCGCTATCGGTAGATTCTGAGTCGGGTGTGTTGAAGTTTGCGTTGAGATGATCCTGAGGGAGATTCTTCGGGTCCAGATGATGCGTCAACTCAGCCGCGCGAGCCAGGCTGACCAACGCAGCACAATGTGTGCTAGCGATATCTGCAGATGTCTTATCGCCGCACGTGTGGCCGTAAATCACATTGAGTAACATTGCTTGTACAAGCCAAAGTGGAGTATTGTGCACTGAACTATCCCGATGAGAGCTTGAGCGACTCAGCGCAGCAGACATGTCGGCTTTTCGTCGTTCTTCGAGGTAAAGTTGAATCATCTTTTTCGCAGCTTCAAACAAATCCTTTGAGGCGGCGGTGTCGTATTCGTAGAGAGCGCCGATGGCTGCCATCGAAAGGATCAGGCAGCCTCCACCACCTGCAACGCCGGTAGAACTGAGATTGAGATGGCCACTTGGGGTGCGTAGGTTGTTTGTGTACTCCGGGGCTTGGAAATTAAGGGTCGGTATATGGAGAAAAGGCATATGGGGATGAAAATAGGTGATGTAGGCCGAGATGTACCGCTGCATATCCGAAGTGCTTGGTAATTGACCGGTGCTGTTGAAACCATTGGAGCGGGAAAACAACTCACGGCTGTTCAGCAGGCCGCTCGCGGGTTGGGAATACTTGCGGTGGTTGAAGCCAGTTGGTTGTGACATGCTCGCTAATAGAGCCTGTCGCGTGGAGTCTGTAAATGTATCCGTTGAGACTGGGGCATGTTGACTTCGAAGGGCACTATTCGGGAAAGGAACGTTGAGAGGATTAGGAGATTCTCCGCTTGTTGAGGATGGAAACATACTCTGCGAGTGTCCTCCCATGATGGGCTGGCCGACCGAAGTCATGGAGGGAGGGGTGGCGTAGGTTTCAGCAAACGGGTTCTGAGCCATCAGAGACTTGGGCGATACTGTCTCTGGGGGAATTCCCAATTCGTTCAGTGTGTTCGGGGAGAAGTCGAGCGCGAATTGGTTGGCGGCAGCGGTATGCGCGGGGAACGGGTTATGCCAGCCGTTGGAGATGGGAATTCGGTTAGGGCCATCCAGCATGGCTTCACTGATCCCACTTTGGCTACCCGTACTCATCGCGGAGGGTGACGACTCATCGATGACCGAGTCGTTACCATTGCCGAGCGCTACAGCCGCATCAAACCCATTCATCCAGTCAAAGTTTATGTCCTCGTCCATCATAGGATCTGTTACGGGGTGCATGCTATGGGTATTGTGGCCAAATGGGGAGGATGGGGAATCACTAAAGCCTTGGGGAGAACCTGCGAAATGAAGCTGTGCTGGGTTGATCGTGCTGCCGTGACCCATCAGCATACCGTCAATACCCATATCGAAACTTCCGTAGACAGGCGCCGTCCTAAGGCCACCAGACATGTCTATCGGAAGTCCAGAGGTTTCAAGTTTAGCCAATCCATTTACTGGAGGGTGTCCTGAGCTAAAACCCCGGTAATCGATGCTGGATCCGACTGACGATCCTAGACTGGGGTGATATGCATGACCCGATTGGCTCGGCGCGGAGGATGGGTTAGCACCCTCGGCCAGCCCCAATGCAGATCCACCGATGTGGCTGATCGTGTTGGCTCTAGGGCGCATTGATGATGATGATGAGTTGTTAGCGATAGAGTTCTTGCGCACCCGATTAGCTCCAGCTCCGGGCGGAGCAGCACCGGTGCTCTCACGGCGACCGTTTCTGGGTCGTGAGGACGGTGTTGAGGTCATGTGTAGCTTCTGTTGGTGCCGCAAAAGCAAATCGCGGCGGGCGAAGCATCGTGCACAGTCAGGACATTCAAATGGCTTTTCCTTGGTATGGGAGCGCTCATGACGCTTGAGATGCTCCAGTCGCGCAAATGAGCGACCGCAAGTGGTACAGACGTGGGGTCTTGGCTTATCCGTCTTTGGGGGTGGGATATTGCCATTGGCACCGACTTGACCATTGGTCTCGGCCTTTTTGGTCTCCTTTGGCGGAGCTATGGGAGTTCAGAATTCCAGGAACTGAAAGAGGTCGAATAGGATGTTGGTGGGGGGCGAAGCTTACCAGGCATATTTCCAGGAATCTCTTTAATACTAGCGAGGTCTGCGACTTGGGGGCTGTGATCAGGATGTTGAGCGACCATAGCACCTAACAGCATCCTAGGACAGTTATGCTCCCCTTCGGACCAAAGTGTTAAAAAGAAACACTGGTCACGGTTAAGAATAAATTGGGGAAAGGGGAAGTCGCCTAGTTTGCGACAAAAACGCAATCAGATGTACTCTTTCGTCACTCGGTAAAGGATGACGAGGCGGTACACAGAACGATAAAGATTAACGTCTGGGATTATCGCATAAACAACTATTTCGGATGAAACGAATGAGGTCAGCATTTTTCACTAACACCTTGACAGGAAAGACAAAGCAGTTTCTTTTTTCTTAGAAAAAGAAGCGCTGGTCATTCAAATGGCCTCGAACCAGGGGATCGAGTGAGAGGTGCTTATCATGGACCGTGCCGGGAAGCGTAAGGAGGACCCACCTGGAAGCGCAAGCCAGCTTGTACAACAAGTTATGTGGGAGGGGGCTAGCAAAGTGATTTGTCTTTCCCAGCGATTCCGCCGAAGGTATTGTCAAGCGCCTCGAATTAAACGAGTTGCCAAACAAATTGAGGGTGTATGTGAGAGGGTGAGGGAGAGAGCTATTGCATGCAGACAGGATATGGGGACCTGCGGCCGGTGGGCGGGTTCCGGGGGCCTAGTGTTGACGTCTTTCAGTTAGAGGCACAAGGAACAAGGTACACTGCGCCGAGTATAATTGATGGCACTCGGACATTGATGAAGTAGAATTCAAAGGGGACTCACGGATAAAAATGAGGTGATTGTGCAAAAAAAAAAAAAAGAGGTCAAGCTTCGAGGCAATAGGCAGTGGCCGTCTTGTCCAGAAGCATGGACCCCAGCGGTAGGATAAGCCGGAGATAACCGAGATAGCGGGCAATTGCAGATAAGAGGCGGATGCGAATGGCGCGACACCGTCGGGAGCGGAGGTAATAACGAACAGGAGAGAGGTGTCGAAGGGGAAGGGGAACAGGGGAGGGGGATGGAACAGGGGATGGTTGAAAGGAGAGGTTGAAGTTGATCGAAAGTTGCCTCTCAACCTTTTGACTTTGGAGCGAGGTACCGACTTAACATACGAGTGAAGGGAACTGGGATGTGGCAGTAATTGGGCCCTCGTGGGTGAAGGCACGCACTTTCACAGTGAGATAGGCACACGTTCCATTGGGGGTGGGACCTGCACGTTTGGGAGTGCTGAGTGTACTAGTACGCCATCGATAGTAGCCACGCGCCACGCACTTTGTATCTCTGGGAGCAGTTACTCCGGTCTCCGGCCTTGTCTCTTGCGTTATGAGAGGTACAGTATGTACTACTCTGTACGGAGTACACAGTATGTAGTACTTTGTAAGAAATAATTAATACTAGTCAACCAACTAGCCAACCTAGTTAAACTACAAGTACTCTGTACTCTGTACTCCATCCCCGTGCTACAGTGAGTGGCAGTTCTAGCCGGTGTTTGGTATCGTGACCGTTTCAGTACCGGTTCCCCGGAGTGGATCCAGCGGCAGATACCACCAATCACTGTACGCCGATTACCCAGGGTGATACCAAATACAGGCTAGCCTCAATCTTGGGCGCACGCACTGGCCTGCAGTAGTTTGGAGTACATACGTTACCTGAGATGAGTACGCATAAATGAGATGAAGATGAATGTCCCAGATGAGAGAGATTAATAGAAATGTAGACAATTATATTATATATGTAAGATAATGAATCTATATACATAATTATTAACAAATAGATTCTACGTTGAAATAACTTGTCTAGTAACTAGGTAGTAGCATCTAGCTAAAGTAGCTAACTAGTACTCCAGTACTAGTCTGTAGTACTGTACTCCGTATATACCAAACCACTTTATGGTATGTATTTGTATCCTCCAACCTCTATCCACGGATTCCAGCTGCATTAGCCTGCAGTGGGGCTGCCTTGCTATTCGTCCCTCCTACCACCATACGAGGATGCAATGATTCCTCGTGACCGTGATCGGCGAGAAACGGTCCTGGCTATGCTGTACGGTACGGTATGCTGACCAGAGTAGCCTGAGATCCTCGTACGAAAAGTATGGAGTACCAGTACGACCTCTAATAGGTGCCCGGCACGACTACGGAATTGACTAGGGTAAGGGGCAAAAAGGCAAAGCACAGCAAAGCCACGATTGGGCAGACTGGAAACACTGGCACGCTGGAACTGGAACGCTGGACGTTGCCTATGATGTGGCCAGGTACCCATCGGATCCACTCACGAGGCTGGGGGGCTGAGCTTTGGCGGATGGATCCGCAAAAAGCTCCCCAATTAAGTGCCCATGCGCCATTTTTGTGGGGGACAGACGCTGTGCCCGGAAAGGGTTCGTGTGGGGGAATTGACCTGCCTCACGATAGGTCTGCCTGTTTCTTTAATTTTTCGGATTTCTTTTTCTTTTTCTTTTTCTTTATCTTTATTGCTACGGAAGACGGGATATTTGCTGGTCGCTAAGTATTTCGGTTGGTCGTGCCACTGGAAGATATCCTCCGGTTCCTGCGCACATGGCGTGTCTCACTCGTGGTTCGAGTGTGGCAAAATGAAACAGAACGTGGGAATCAGATGGTTCAATCTCTTTTAGCTAAAGAATTTGGCATAAGATGCAACCGGCTATACTCCGCAGTTCTTTGCCAAAGTTGACCACAAAATCGAAGGCTGGAACAACCCCGGATCCAAACTTTCTAGAATCCCACCCGCTCAACATTCGACGCACGTTGCAGCCCGGTTTAAGTTTGGTCGTACGGAGCGAGGCCGCCCCCAGGATTGATTGGGATCAGCTATTGGCGCGGTCCATTGATGGATCGAGTATGCGGCTGGATCTGGGGGGGTACCGGTGCGTGACGATCCCTTCGTGTGATTCGCCTTGCAAGACTTTGGGAATTCCCGGATCCTCGCGGAGGGACGAGTGGTGCGCAAGTACGAGCGCCAACTCTTGAATTTTGGTCTACAGTGGAATGGTACCGACAGACTTGCGAGCCGTCCCTAGTCCTGGTACGGAACAGGGAGCACTAGAAGGTGTTTCTGTTTCAAATATCTGGAGATTGATGACCTTATATGATGTGTTTCTGTGTTCCATGTTGATTTCATTTCGATAGACAATGATTTTCCTTGCGCTAATCCCGCTTTACTGGAGGATGAGCCTCGCACGGACAGCTCGTTTGCAGAATCCCCAGACGTGCCCATGCGCGCTAAGTCGAACTAGCCACTAGACCGAGTCTCTGAGAGCTGCAGGTGACCCGAGATGACTCGAAATAGGCAAATGAAACGGTCGCTCGGCAAGCCACTGGATCACTTTCAAAATACTCTGAATAAGGCTTGCTTGATAATATAGAAATTCAGATTAGAATAGTCTCGCGGTGGTGGCTGCCGACTGACTGACCTGAGCCATTTAATCTATTGGCATTGTGTACTTCGTATACTCCGTACTATACGTCTACGTAGAGAAAGTAGTAATTCAGTTGGTTGCTTCAGATACAACCTTGCATGCTCAAGGGGACCTACAAAAGCACAAATAATAATTTATACACGGCTATGCAGAGCCATGCACTGGAATACGAGCTTACATGAATGCGCAAATGCGAACCAACAATTGAAATGCATTGAATGCATTGTACGGAGTTCGGAGTGTGAACTCTAGCATTTTGGATTATTTTTTCGACTCGTATTTTTCTTTTCCATTCCAATGCACCGATGCAGGTCCCCAATCGAAGTCAATCCCTCGTGAGCGCAGAGACTAACCTTTTCAGATCGCAAGGCGCCCTAGAAAGAGCCACTTAACGCCACAGACACCAAAAACACCGTCTAGCCACCGGCTTAGAAACCCGTCGACTCTACTGAGTAGTTACTTCCTACATGGTACATTGACTCCTGACAAAAGTAGAATAGTTAATTGGCAAATGTTAACACAGCCTTGTATAACTAATGTTCTTGGGTAACAGCATTTTCGGATGATTGCCTCAGATCAAACTAACTAAGGAGTATGCATGACCAAATTGACCAGGAGGCAATTATATTCCTAAGGTTGTATTTACTTCGTACTATGCCAATCAATGAAACCTATGAGAGTCCATTTAATTGTCGTGATTAAAAAATTCCCCGATGGCCGCCTCGCAGTCCTGGCGGATCGCCCCATATGGCCTGTGCTCGCCGCTTGTGCACGATGGCATCAAGTGCGCGGCTCGGATATTAGTTCTAGCAGATCGGACTTTAGCCCGTGCCGTCATCTAGTGGCAGCCAGTGGCCTTCAGGCCAGTCTGAACAGGGAAATCTGCATGCTAAAGGAATCGGCCAGGCTAGCCATGTACAGATACCTCCCCTGACATCGGATCAGCTGGGTAGTCAACTATTTGGAGGAATGCTACAGACTGTGTACAGGCTAAATTAATTAATCTGTGGATCTCCTCGGGGCTTTCACACAGTGCAGCATTTGCCCTGAGCCTCCTGCGGCCCTATGCGTCATGGCCCACGGACGATAACGACAAGGGCCTGTCCCACTGCGGCAGAGGTGAATTGTGGATTCAGGAGGATCCCCCTGCTGTCAGGCTCAGGCCATGATCCGCAATTAACCACGCAAGAGGCGTATTTGAGATGATAAGCCCTGAGTGCGGTGTTTTGAGTGGGCCTACTACGGAGTAAGTATTCTGGCCAGGTACTGTAGATGATATGATGATTTTGTACCAGTACAGATAGTCATGTACTTTGTACAAAAACCCTCTCCGTTACACTGTACACTTGAGCAGCGCCCTAAAGACGCCGCGTTGCGCTTATGGATGTGGCTCAGGCGTGACGAAGACCGGCATTCTTGTGAAATTCCAATGCCGAGTAAGAAGGAAATCAACTGGCCAGCCTTAACTTGAAACGCGCGCCATTCGTGGAAGTCTAGACGGTCAACTTCTCGTGGTGGATACTAGCGACCGAAACAAAGGGAATTCCACCCGGCGATGTTACCCTACTGGCTGGATAGACTTTCGTCTGGGCTGCTTTTCCGGAAAAGGAGATCTGGAAAGATAAGCCTGAGCTTTGAAAACATAATAATCTCTAGACTATTGATTATGGTTAGGAGTACTAATCCGTATACTCTGTAGTTAGTCCGACATTTAGAGTCTAAATGTGTACCCACGGTCGGCCTCGACACGGGGCGATTCGAATCGAACTACACCATACCTCTGCAGTATTATTAAGGTAATCGGTTACAGCTTCAAGTGACTGGTAATGACCAATTCTCGACGAAAGAAAAAGAAAAAAGGAAAAAGAAAAAAAGAAGAGCTATTGAACAGGATGATGTGAAGGTGCATATGGTCCACGCCCATGACTCGCTACTGTATAGACGCTGGTCCTAGCTCCCGCATCCGAGTCCCTGCGCGGCGATCAACCTTCCAACGCACATGAGTACTTACAGTATTTACATGGAACGTCAATTCAAGGCCAATCAATTTAGCAATGCTCCAGACTTCATACATATGATCAGGCTTGTGAACACAGTGCAGTTGAATCCTGGAACAGGATTGCATTGGTGGCAAGTGCATGGTTGAGGTGGATCTGCGCAGACCCAGTAGGCTCCAGAGTCTATCCAACGCTACGGAGTGCTTGCTCCCTACGAGTGTGAAGAACTTATAATTAGGAACGAGCTCTCAGCGCGTCCCCAAACGCGCTAGGTATGTGGACCCATCTAAGTACAGTAAGTACTGCACGGAGCACGGAGTACACATTTCCAGGGCGCTCCCAGATGGCAGCTATGTATGTAGGTTAGAATTAGTGGCCCCGGTGTCCTGATATAGACATTTTCGCGATATCGCGACATCGCGACACCGTCTGACCCGAGCCTTAAACCAGAACTACGGAGTACTATGCCGCAAGTCGATAATAAACCAGGATTCACCGGAGAAATGCCGATGGACATCCACCGAACTCTACTTGGTCGTAGTGCAGGATCTCCAAAGAACGTGCAGCGGTTAGATCTGATGTGATTGCCCGGTTTTCTCGTTGTGCAGTAGTGGTATTTGGTCGGATGTAGCTTTCTCCGTACGGAGTACATGATAACCAATTAACTAGTGCCCTACTTAAGTACTCTGTATACGTTTAGTAAGTAACTGCAATTACTGTATGTTATTACAGTATGTACAGAGAACTGAGCATGTACATTTAGTACCGACTGGCTTCATATATGCACTCATAAGTGAGCTACGAAGTACTTACTCTTTAGTGATTCGCAGTGCACCCTGAAATAAGTAGGTACATTGCTTACTATCCTAGGAGGATTACTCTGTGCCTAACATTGTAGTATAGGGTGTTAGGAGTAGCATGTAGGTACACGACAGACGGTACCTTGCGTGAAGCAGCATAACACGAATGAATTATAAAGGCGACACAGGTACGCCATTCATCATCTCCAAAACTGGTCGGAAGAGAGATTAATGTAGTCCGTAATGTACAGAATAGCTTGCGCAATAGTAGAGACTGTACTCTGCACTCTGCACTTTGCACTTCGTACTCCGTTTGTACATACTCGGGACCTCCCCAAATCCATGCATGTCATACCTACCCTTCAAATCCACTTGTTCCACGGCGAATCTCGGCCTGCTCGTACTTCGAGGAATTATTCAAGAGACCTCTCCCATTTCAGTGTCAACTCGCACAGACAGCAACGGCGGATCATCAAGTTCGAATCAGCATCCACCAGCACATCTTGTCTCGCCACACCATCAAACCCTTTCTTAAGCCGATCGCGATCGCCATAGAAAGTAGTGTTCACATCGCAAGTGTCTTTTGGTCTCTACTCTGTACTCTGTGTACTAGTACTGTACCTACACAAAGTATTCTCATTCTTCATCCAAGGTAATCGTATAACCATGCAATACCAAACCGCCAGGGATCAGAGAACCGACTGGCGCCAAGTCGCACCCGACCCGGGCCCACGACGGCGCCGAGCGAAATGGCGCACGACGATCTGGCACGGCCCTTGACGTCTTAGTCCATCTGGATTCAGTCTCCTACTCACGCTTAACCGACTCCGGTAAAGTCTCTCCTGCACGAGAAAGCACCCCTGCTGCATCCTGCTATGTAAAAGGTGTAGGCTGAGGTACAGAGACAGGGACAGGGACATGACTGCGACCACACGGTCACAGGTGCGTCGTCCGGAGTACCCTCCTCCTGTCAAGAAGCTTGCTGCCACGCTAGTGGGTGTTTTGGATGTTGTGCATTGCATGGGAGCTCCCGGGTATTGAATCAAAACAATGCCCCTCCCCCTCTATGACTCTATCGCCTCGGCCGAGGTCCTATCTGGGCGGAATTGGTCCTGCTTGGTTTCCGCTGCTCTTGCATTGGTCATTTTGTCTGAAGTGTTCCCGAGTACTACTGTATGACTCTCTCCCTTCATCTTCAAAAATGCTGCAACCTTCTTTTAAAGTAGATATTAAGTGGCAATTCAAAATAATGGGAGTAAATTTCTATCAACGGACGCCAGAAAAATGTATGGGAAAATAAATATGAACAAAATGATTCTTTTTGGTTCAAGTCGTCCATCTGATCATTTCCGATGGCGACGATGAAATCCATTCCAGTGTCGAATACTTCTAACTGTACTCGACTGGTATATGAACAGGTCATTACACGTTAATACTTTTGTCGAAAGTAATCCGATCGCTCTAGACACTGATCGTCTTGAAGACACTGCAGGAAAGGGAAAATTAGTGAGTGGATAAAGGTGAGGAAAGCAGAGAATGGGGAATAGCAAAAGGTGAAAAGTGGGAAAGAGAAGAAGAAACGAGTGCACATACCTAAATCCGTTTCCGCCAGTTGCCATGAGCGTTCCTGGCATCTGGGCTTGCCAGTGTACCTCCTTAACTGATTCCATATAGTGCACGAACAGCAATTGCGGCGGGATATCAGCCATACCGGCTTGGCGACTCTCTTCGTCATCCAATTCGACAGCCAGATCCCACAGAGTAACAGTATTATCAGCTGAGCCAACGGCAACCACACTGTCATCTGTAGGGTGCCACTCGATGCTAGTCACGGGCTCTTTGTGGAAGTCAAATGAAGCAACAGGAGCAGCACTAATCTGGGCAGATGGAGCCGCGGCATTGGGCTTCCAGTGTCGCAGATCCCAGACAGCCCACTGGCCATCATCCGCACCAGTTGCGAGAAGGTGGAAGGTCTGGTTTGACCAACTCATGACATTGACATCTGTCTTGGAGATCTGGACGTCCACGGCAGGCTTGCGAGACTTGGATCGCACATCCCACACCTTGACACTACCGTCACTGCTAGCGGAGGCAAACACGTTCTTTTCATTGGGGGACCATTGGAGCTCCTCCACAGAGGAAGTGTGGCCAGTGAATGGACGGGTGTCAGTCACCCAGCCGCCGCCCTCAGTACGAGAGGTTGCGTAGATCAGACCATCGTTATCACCGGTCAATAGCTTGCCGAGTGGGTTGAGAGGAGACCAGTCAAGTGCATATCCTTCAGACTTGTGCATGCGAAGAGTAGATAGAGGCTTTGACGCAGACGGGGGGAGGATCGTGCCGGGCACATCGAAGCTGGAAAGGTAGGGGGTCACGTCGTGGATCAAGACTTGGGAGTTCTCAAGCATAGTCGCTGTAAGGGTTTGCGGGGGCTTGGAGTAATCGGCAGACTGAGAAGGGGTTTGGTGGGAACGAATACGGTTTGTTGTCGAGCCGAGTGGGATTGACTTGTGCTCTAGAATGGGCTCGCCCATATCGTCGTCATCGTCCGAGTCGCTCTCCTCGTCATCGTTTTCCCTTTCCATTTTACTCAATCCGCTCATCTTTAGAACCATCAACTCGTTGTCCTTGGCACGACCTCCTTCAGCCTGAGTTCCGGCGACAGCATAAACGGTTGCGGGGAAAGTCTTGCGGTTGTCGCCTAGAGAGTCGCGCACAATATCGAATGACAGGCAGGGCCAGGGAGTACTGAGAGTGTGAAGCATATCATAAGTAGAAGGATCGGGCGAAAGTGTCTCGCCAGGAGCCAGTTTTGTACGGCCAGGGATAAAGGTTTCCTTGTCGACTTCCATAGCCTCAGCTAGATCACAATTCAAGTTAGTTGTTTGATTTCATATTGCAAAAGTAATGGGAAATTTCAAAATTTCAGAGGGCTTGTTACATACCTTTCTCCTCCTCCTCACGCTCGGCATCAGGGCGGCCATCGACACCAGCCTCTAGGATCTCGTCCTCACTCTCGAACTCGTCCTCGAACTCATCTTCAAACTCCCCCACCTCATCGGGAGTAGCATCGACAATTGGGCGTTCACCAGCCTTCAGAGCAGCTGACTGCTCGTCCGAGGCCTCCGCGGATCTCTTCGACATATTTCAAATTGAAGAAAGACACGGCTAATGCCTCTCTTTTAAAAGGGCGGGGTTTGTTGAAAGAGGGGAAACACGATAAGAACTTTAAGAACTTTTTTTTTTCTCTGGAAATTTTGGGGGGTCCCCGCCGTTCCCAGGCTAAACCCGATTGGGCACTAGCGTAGATCGTGGCCGCCTGCCGCTTCGACGTGAGCTGAGCAAGTCGCAACTCTCGTCCTTGCGTGTTCCTGCGTTTGTGCCCTCGTTTGCATCTCGTCCGAGTTCCAAATTCTTTCGCTTTGCAGCCTGGGCCCGAATTATTCTTCTTTCTCACTCCTTCTTCACCCTCGCTATTCGTCATCCCCGTCTCCCCCCAAGGTTCGTGTTTACCTACTACCTAATTCTGCAGTGGGATTCGATGGGTGATATATCACAGGGACTCCTTTCCCCGCAGACGCTAATCGAGATCTCTTGAACAGATCCCAAACCCTCAAAATAACAATCCGAAAATATTCTCCGTTTTCTCCGATCTGATTACCGAAATTCATCATGGACCCGCTGCAGCAGCCAGTGCCGGAAGCTCCTGCTGTTGCGGAGTCGCAGCAGTATCCGGCTGAAGAGCCAGAGCCCGCGCTAGCATCAGCATCAGTACCAGAACAAGTACCGGTTTCTGACCCTCAATCCCAGCCCATTGCTGCCCAACCTGAACATCTCGAACCCCTTGAACAACAACTACCACCACCGACCCAGGAACCGCCCGTCGAGCAGCCGGCTGCCGTCAGCGTTAATGTTGAGGAGCCGGTCGCAGAGCGTCCCACCAGTCGCCCAGCCGTCGACCATGGCTACAACAGTGACTCTAAGGCACATTATCACTCCCGATCGACCGATTTTCATCATACGGCTCCCGAATATCACCCGCAAGATGCTGAACATGCTTCCCGTATGAACTCATCCCCCTCATTGAGCCAACAACCCCAATTGTACCCTGCCTCCCGGCCCGGCTCTGGTGTATCCAGTGGTACAGAACGCCCTGGCCTCTCTCAGCAACAGCCTTCAGAGGTTGCACAACGACAAGCGGGCCAATCGTCGAAGAACAGTGTCGTTATTAAAGTGGGTATGGTAGGGGATGCTCAGATCGGTAAGACCAGTCTCATGGTCAAATATGTGGAGGGCAGCTGGGACGAGGACTATATTCAAACTCTCGGTAAGTGATAGTCTCAGCAACTTTTCTCTGGATAACCACTAATGGGGAATTGCATCGATAGGTGTCAATTTCATGGAAAAGACTATTTCAATCCGGAATACCGAGATTACCTTCTCCATCTGGGATCTTGGCGGTCAACGTGAATTCGTCAACATGTTACCGTTGGTCTGCAATGACGCCGTTGCCATTCTCTTCATGTTTGATCTGACGCGCAAGAGCACGCTTAACTCTATCAAAGAATGGTATCGCCAAGGACGGGGCTTCAACAAAACTGCTATCCCATTCCTGGTCGGTACCAAGTATGACCACTTTGTGAATTTCCCCCGTGAAGACCAAGAAGAGATCTCTCTCCAAGCAAAACGTTTTGCCAAGGCTATGAAGGCTAGCTTGATTTTCAGCAGTACCAGCCATAGCATCAATGTTCAGAAGGTATGCCCCCCCCTTCCCTGTCTCCCTATGGCTATTCCCTTTGCTAATCAATTCGACTTTGAACAGATCTTTAAGATCGTCCTAGCCAAGGCATTCGATCTCAAGTGCACCATCCCCGAGATCGAAAATGTCGGTGAGCCATTGCTCCTCTACAAGAACGTTTAGGAGTGGCCCGCTTGGCGACGTTTTGATGTCTTTGTACATTGGGATGAAGTGATGCTCTTGATGATCAATCCTACCTCCTAACATACTCGATCTTTCTCTTCCCTGTGAATCCTTTTCCTTTCTCTTCACAATGTATTTCACGGTCTTCTTTTCCCTTACGTCCATGTCAGTATATCTGACTCTCGTCGATCGCGGATGGTCTAGGTGTGCCTTTCATCGGCCGAGACCAGAACCCATTGGCGATTTCTCCTTCTTTTGTGCATTATGTTTCCTTTTATTATTGGGCAACCCCCATCCGCATCTGGACGTACCTAGGTCTTCTACCTTTTCCTTTTTCTTTTTCACTCTATTTGTTCACTCTATGTTTCTATTTCAGGTCTTTCCCTAGACGGCGCTCCGCTAGCCGCCCCAAGGCGTTTGGGAGTCCGAATGATGGAGGGTGACAGGCTGGAAATAAATCTATATTAAAACATCATTCTAGTTCATGATTATGGTATCTATTCGACTAAGACTAGGGTATTCTGTAACTCTTATCCTGCTGTAGTCAATTTGTGTGTTCCTGGCGAGTCCCACGGTCCACCTCTTTTCCTCTCCACCTGCGGGCCCTTCGCCCCCAATCTTAGAAACACGCAGCCCCGCCCTGTTGAGCCTCTCATTTCTCACGTCTGCGCTGCTGCGTCTTCCCTCTCCTTTGCTAGCTCTGCTGGCCTACTTCATTCGGTCGCTTCCCTGGTTTAGCACTGTTGGCTTGTGCATTGTGGCCCCAACAAGGCTACACCCTCCCCCGCCAAGCCATTACTCACACGGACTGTCGCTATAATTCCTTGATCTTATCTCCACTGTCTGATCGACCTGTTCGCCTTTCATCAATCTTAAACTGAAATCGTGAAAGGTTGTCAGTAAGACGAGGAGACGATATGGCTACCGAAGAGCCCCAGTTGAATTCGATTCAGGAGCGGATCGCCGCTCTACGACAATCACAGGCCGTCCACCCGGCAGCCTCTGAACCACCTTCATATCCTCGTCCGCCCACTGAACGAAGCAGATCGGCCAACAATCCACCCTCCTACCATGTCACCGGCTCTGTTCTTGACACTACACCCATCGCGAATCATCCTGCAGACGAACGGACGTCGAGGCCCAATACTCGACCACCTCCACCTCCGACCCCGTCCCCGAAGCCAGATCTAAAGCCCAAGCCCAAAGTTCCTCCTCCATTGCCTACAAAAAGAGAGCGGGCTCCTCCCCCTCCTCCACCTTCTCGTGGAGATCCCCCGCCATCATATGCTGAGTCGAGGCCTGCTCTGCCACCACGCAGGCCGACCGATCAGCAGCGACGACCCTCCATCGAGTCAGTCACGTCGGATGCGTCACACTCTACCGCAGCGACTACAGCGACAAGCATCCGAGGTGCCTCTACAACATCTGTGAATTCTACCGGCACAGCTAATGGAAGGATTAAGGCACCTGCATGGGGCGAGACTACGCTGCCTGCGCTGCCACCAAAACGTCCAAAGGAGGACCCAATCGATATTAAACCGCCTCCGCGCTCTGACACAAAGTCAAGCTCAACTCTCGGTAATTTGTCCGGCGGACTTTCAGCCAAATTCAACTCTATCCGAGGCAAATCGCCGGCCCCTTCATCTTCGTCTGCATCTTCTCGTCCAAGCGTACCATCGCGCCCTAGTCTACCTTCTCGACCTAGTGCGTCTTCAACGCCCACCTTACCATCACGTCCGCAGACCAATGGAAATGCTCCCCCCGTACCGCAACTTCCGCCGCGAAGACCTTCCGGTATGGAAAGTCAGTCGAATGGAGCAAACGGGGTGAACTCTGAGGATGAGCCAAGACCCAGTCTTCCAGCTCGTAGGTTGCCTCCTACACCATCTGCAACAGACCTCAATAATATTCGAAAGACCGGATTTGGTGACATGAAGAATGGAAGATCCAGTAGTACTCCTGCTGGTAATCCTATCCCAAATGGCACACCCCCGCCTATCCCACATGGTTCACGCCCAGATCTCTCCAAGATCCTAGCAACTAAACCGCGCATGAACGGTTCAGCACAACCAGTCGCTCCAGTTGGCACATCAGACAACTGTTGCCTTGTTTGTCGAGACTTTTCAGCTCCTGACCAGCGCGCTGAGCAGTATCCACGGGAAACCCTCCCTTCGCATGATATCGGTTGGTTAGCCAATGAATTGACTGCACCATTCCCATCTGCAACAGACAAAGCACGCGTGATATTCAAGTGGTTGCATCATAACATCATTTACGACACCTATTCTTTCTTCAACAACTGCGTGAAACCATCAACTCCAGCTAGCACAATAGCTTCCGGCCTGGCTGTTTGCGAAGGATTCGCCGGACTCTTCGCCGCCCTGGCTACTAAGGCTGGGTTGGAAGCCGTTGTAGTATCTGGACATGGCAAGGGTTACAGTCATAAAGAGCTTGCTGCCGGAGCTGCAGTTCCACCATTCAAGGCCACCCATGCATGGAATGCTGTGAGAATTGATGGTGGCCAGTGGAAACTGATTGATTCTTGCTGGGGAGGAGGCCATATATGCGAGGCATCTGGTGGAAAGTATAAGCAGGAATTCCACCCAAGAGAATTTATCATGCCAAACGACGAGTTTGGTCTCAAACATTTCCCTTCCAACAAAGAGCATTTCTTCCGAGATGACGGCCGGCCCGAAATCAGTTGGGAAGAATATATGCGCACAAACCCTGACAACCCTACAGGCGGCTCTCCGATCAAATTCTATGGTGATGCTGATAAGAATGATATCGGACAATCGACTGTTCGACCTGCGGATGGTCGTCTTTCTGTATATAGCACGGCTAGTCCCGTGCGTTTCCAGTTCGGATTAGTCTGTGAGCATTGGACTTTAGCCCATCATAGCCGGATGAAGCCAGCGCTCTTTCTCTTAGATATCAAGGGCATTGATGGACGCAAGGATCAGAGACTTCCATTCCATTATGTTCTCGGGTCTGGACCCGGTGGTGGTGGAGCGTTCTGGTACGTTGATGTTCCTGACGCACGCATGCTAGGGGCTCCTGGTCAGAAAGTTACTCTTTGCATCTTGACCAAGTTCGATGATCGTACGGACTGTCGGGGCGTCACTAGAGATGAATATCTTGCTCGGGAAGGCCGAGTGGCCATGTCTTGGGCATATGTTGCCGAGTGGGAGTTGGTACGGTAGTGATTCGACCAAGGGTTGGTCATTAATAATGGTTATTTTGGATTGCACAGCGTTATCAATAGCATATTTCTAGTGCATTTTATTCTTTTTCTTGCATTGTCTTTTGTTGAGATCATTCTGTTTGAACTGTTTATGTTTACGTATTTTGTCGTTTCCGATGATACCTTTTTAGTACTAATGACTACGCGCATTATACATTTCCCAATGATACTGAGAATGCCAGCTCTCGTTGGCTACAAAGCAAACCAGTAAAATGAATAGAATGAGTCCGACCTCGGTCTAAATAAAATGAGCCCGCGAATTTTCCTTCACTTTTCTTCTCGTAATCGTCTCCGGGCTTGCCTTGCGATCATGCCGTTTGACTGGACCCAGTCCCCCAGTATACAGGTATACAGGTGTCTATACAGATCTATCTCTTTTGCCAATGTTCTTCGCTATCATATAAACAGGCGCATTTATTGGAGTAATTCCGCTAAGGATATTCAATCGTCCAGATATTCAAACCAGTCTTAGTTCCTCGTGGCAATGGCAATCCTTCATGTAGAGTCCTTTCATCCCCTAGACCTGAGGCATTAAGATTCCTCCAAAAAAGGGCAGACCCTGGGACTGCATGAGCAGTCAAGGCTTGGGTGTCCTCACAATCGACAAATTTGCACCAAGATGAATCCTTAAGCTTCCAATCAACTTGGACTCGGGGGAATCTAGTTCCACAGTTTTCACAATCTGCTTCAAGTGTCACGAAAAAGGTCGACCCTCGATTAGATCCGCCCTGACGTCGGTGCACTTTGTTGTCAAACCAGTCGAAATGAGGCTGATATCTTTGGCCTTCCTTATAGGCTGTAATCTGAAGGTTTTCAATGCGTCCTGTGTTTACCATTCCTTGAAGCTCGGATGCTCGTTCCATGATACATTGAGAAACGGGGTCATTTCGAGAGAGAAATGCACTTCTGCTGGTTCGTGCCTCATTCATTGATTTTGTGCCATTTTCTTGAAGGACCAGAGATGGTTCAAGAAGTGGTTGTCTATAACTTATTAGCTAAGCCTATGAAAAGGTATTGTGGCACCGTACCCTAGTTGAAGTAGATGTGCTCGCTCCTCTGGTGATACGAAATTCTCGATATGCATCATAAATGGCTCATACATAAGAATTCGTGCTTTGTAGTTCGGTCGTTTGCAATCTGGTATTATTTCGGATCTTTTTTGGGCCCGGTTAAGGCAGAACCGTGAGCCTTCTCTTTCAAATTCTATCTGCGAGAAAATTATACCGCTTAGGATAGTGAGAAGACAGCATATCACCAGTGGGCGAAGGTAAAAGGGATGACCATAGCGGTTATCAGACATTTTGGAGGGGCTTCGCTATTCCGGTTGGCATGGATATGGGGAAAAGAGGACTTATATCCTCGCGGCAGATCTTCTGACTAGGCCGAGCATGCTGACGTGGGTCTTTGCCCTGTTCTACCTGGGGCATGGAGATGCAGATCATTTATCCAAATGGGTCAATTACTGCGGATATGGAGTACAATGATCAGGTAGTATTTCGTGTCTAGGGATTTGTGGGGGGTTGCCACTTCAAGTTGGGGGCCACCCCACCGACTCGACTCAGATGGAGACGTTCTATCGGGTGCTTCCAGCTGAATACAAGTTCTGAAGAAGAGGTTTCCTTATGTCTCCCTCTCTTGTGAGAGATATAAGGAAAGAAGGCTCAGTTGGATACCGTTTTATTATTTTTACTATGCTTTTACAGTTGAGTTTTAATGGTTGAACAACATCATACCCTAAGAGGTCCGGCTGGATGCCTGAACGGGAATGTCACGAATCAGACCAAATTTGTCCATTGATCATAGCCATATGCAGATGAATTGTGCCTGAAAAGACTCAAGATGGGAAGGAAAATGCATTTAGATAAAAACCACAAGGCCGGCCAATCCTCTCGATTTTTCGATTCCACGAATTTACCTGCGAAAATACGTAATTATAGTCGATCATCGACTATCCCAGGTGGGATTGATCAACTATAATCACCAAACATGCAATCGAACATATTTCCGAGTCAGAGATGAGTTCGAGGCCCTCTGTATTTCCTAGAAGCTATTAGCAGCGGGCCAGCAGTCTCAGTTGGAGACGAGAAAATTTCATACTGTATCATCATTCGGACTTGGTTACTTAAACACATTGTCCTTTTCCATCGATATCACCCGTGGTGCAGCCAGGGGGGCACGAGCATCCGGCCTTCTTCTGCTCTTCGATATAAGGCCCGCACTCTCCGTGAATGTCTACATTACCAAGCGAATATTTGCCATTTAGACAACCTCCGGATGCGTCGGTATACTTTGGGTAACAACAAGGTGGCTGTCCATCACCACCACAAGGATCAGTGATAGCTGAATCACACTGGCTATCTCCTGGGCCAACAGGTGGTACCACCTGTGCGTTTAGAACGCCACAGATTGCGAGGAAGATGAGAGTACCCTTCATGTTGTCGATATGTATATTTATCTTGTAAATCGGAGAATATTCAAGGCTTGGTCGGATGAGAGATTCAATACTATTGAAGAGAAGAAAGAGGCAATATAGAAGAAAGAGTAGTGATACTTTTCTGGATTTGATGCAAGAAAAGAAGAGATATTTATACACCATTCGCACAAAGGTGAGCTATTTCTGGAAATGTTGTGCGGTACTAAAGAACAGAGATCATTTCCAGAATCAGAGACGAAGGAATATTAATCCTGTAGTAGAGAATATTCAATAAAATTGATAAGAGAGCGTCTTCATTGGGCATTTCTCCAGACATAGGATTCCTGCCCCATACAGGCTTACTGAAGATCACTAATATGGGACTCCACTAAGTCCCAATGATTAGCCGAAGACTGTGATGTGAGCCCTGAAAGGGAATTCTGAGCGAAGCGTTACATCGGATACTGAGTAGTACTCCAAATTTCTTAGCTGTATTCATACATAATGTATGTATGAATATATGATCTACTGAATAGTCCTCGGTGGCCCTGCATGATGTAAATAGGCATCCGACAAGGCTCCCGCAAAACATAACAATTGTACACAATTGGGGTCCAGCATCCAGATCTATAAGATCAGCTGCTGGATCTTTCGAATTCAAGTAATTTTCTGATATATCCGTAGTGGGTAGTACTTTCAGTTGCCTTTTGACGCTGTTGAGTCTTATTTAAGCATTGAAACGCATTGGAGCAACTAGATTAGTACAAGCATTCCAAGCACTTATATTGCGTCACTAGTTTCCAGGGTCCGAGCGGGTCTCAGACTCGGCCCCAAAGGAGGGCTTCGATCTTCTTGGGGTTTGCCGAAGCCCAGTTTCCACTGCGGGGATCTAGAAGATGGCCCCGGGGCCAGAAATCGATATTCGGTATACCTGACTATTACGGAGTCGGAGGTGTTCGGAATTGGCGGAGGTGCCGAAGGTCTGAAATTTCCTAAATAGTAATTTATTTAATTCGGCCATGTAATGTGCAGTCATTAGAGACTTGGAGAATGATGACGGGGGGTAACATGATGTCCTAGACCTCTCAGAAAAACAAGATCCACTAATTTTTGCTTGTTGCAAGCCAAGGTGAACATGGGGCTGGGTTAGAACCCCGATTTTGGGTCGAGTTCGAATATTACACAAGAATACGAAAATGAGAAGCATCTATACTAGAAAAAACTCGGAATGAATAGTATTAATTCGGACTTCATCAAAAGAAAAGAGCTCTTTTGTAATTAGCTAGTTGCCCACTTGGACCCATAGCTGCTCTTCTCCTACAGAACAGAGATTTGGTTTTCAGTATTGAATTTGGAATAGAAAGATGATATTTGTATTGTAATTGACAATTTACGTGCTAAAATTATTTTCATGTCATTATTTCAGAAGGCCTCGCATCTTCTTCCCATCGCAATAGTCATATCCAGAACGTCACTCTCCTCTTGTGAAAGAGTGAACATCTTGCTAGAAGTAAGACAAGCCATATTGCTCTCCTTAAGTTGCCAATCCGGTTCTTTTCCTTCCTCTCTAACATACGCTTCGAAGCGTGCAGGTCGCTTTTCTCCAGCCTTGGCAAATTTGTTCTCAAGTAGCCACCCGTTGAACCAGAGTGGTCTTCCCATCCGATCGAGGTGGAGTAACTGGGGCGCGCAGATGGTGTACTGCTTAGATGGAGTACTCTGGCCAGGTGCCATGCTGGGCGCTGGTCGAAGGGAAGGTTCAGCATGAGCAACTCCAATAGTGCCGACGCTACCGTTGTGGAATGCATAGTCTGTATCTCCGGCCAGTTCCCATCCCAACCAAAAAGTTTCTTTATCACCTATTTACTTGTTAGAAGTCAAATATCACCGTCAAGATAAAGATAGACTAACCGAAAAGCATATCATATACACCACGAATTCCCTTCTTCTCATCTCCATCTCGATCGGGCCCATTCATTCGAGTCACCAACAGCAGCGACAAGAAATGGCGATAGGTGTCGAGAACCAATACTCCAGACTCCTGCATGTGACCGCTCTGTCCATCCCACAGGCGAGCCTCTTGTGCTTTGCTGGAAACAGGCTCAGGCAGTACCTTCTGCATCCACTCCTGCTTGGATTCCGGAAACATCAGTCGATCCTTGAAAAACAATGCACCAGTTTCACGATATGCGAAATCATCGAAGAGTATCTCGGGATTTTGTAAGAATAAAGAATCTGCGTCAATGAAAATAACTTGACGGAAACTGGAGAATAAAACTGCAAATGGCTTGCCGGCCCAACCCTTCAGGTCCCACCCTTTGTCATTGATCATTTTGCGTAAATCTCGTGTTATGACGCCGGGCATTGCCTCGAGTATCGATCGCGAGGTTGGACGAAGATCGTCATCCCCGAGGTACATCACTTCGATTGGAAGTTTACATCCCATTCGGCGAATTGCCGGAATAGAGGTCAGTAAAAAGGGGACTTGGTCATTTCCTGCTGAGAATACCAGTCCCTTGCCAGCGGAGGACAGTTGCTGGCGGAGCTGGAGGTGATCCGCGAAATAGGGCGATGTCCATGGGAAGAGAAGACTTGACAGTCGAGTTAATGTTGATCGATAGGATTCATAACCGTGAACAGTCTCGGTCATGTCTCGATCAAGAGATGTCGTAATCGAGGGATTCTGGTAGAGGCGTTGAATCACATCATCCTGGACAAATTGTTTGGAGTTTGTATTGTTGATATGTAATTTCTCCCAGGCATCAAAGAGACGCTTGTAATGGCGAGTCCGGATTCCAAATTCTTTCAATCTTTGCTCCCCTGTAGACTCGATGGGTGTGAGAAGTTTCTTTGTTTGATGCTCATCTGGAAGTAACCCCAAAACATTTGATAGATTTTCTGTAAAAGCCGAGACGGTTGCTTGTTCTTTCGAGTGTTGAGGTGTCTCTGATGGTAAATCAGGGTATAAATGTCCTATAATATTTTTTAGAAGCTGATTTGGGGTTTAGGTCATCGCTCACGGGTTGAGGTATTGCTCACCACCTAAGCCGGACAAAGTATGGTAGAACACCCATATTGCGGAGACAATGAAGGCAATCTGTACAATTACTCTCCGCGGGCGCCTATGGTGCAGCTTGATTTCTTTTAACCCGACCGCTTTTCCCATATCGCCGTTGTGGTTGTTATGCTGGCATATGGTGACGAAATAGTGAATTCCAACGAGCTACTTGGATGCAAGGGGGTCTGGGCCTTGATGATCGGCGGGGAACTCGGGAGTCGAGGTTCGTTCTCCAGCGCACTTCAGATGAGTGAAAAAGAAAGGAAAGAGAAGTGGGATCAAAGACGTGGATAAATCAAGGTTCCCCGGACCCTGAAATTATCAACGGATCCCCTATGAAAGCCTTTGTGAGGATCAATAGCCAATGCGACATGGAACTCCCCGCAACGTCGCCGGTTTCGTCAACCCGCACCCAAACCGGAACGGTCACCGCGCGCGCGCTTTTAGTTTTGAATTAGGAAAATCGTTTTAAGGGCTTAAAATGTTTAGAGACTTGGCGGAATATTAACTGTCTTTAATCTATGAATCACCTGTCTGAGAAAAAAGTGGCTCACTTTAGGCAGAAGAGACAGGCTTGGCTCTCTTCTTTTTCCCAAGCTCAGCCCTAATTCGACAGATGTCACTCGGCTAGAATTTCCTCAAGATCGCCTCACTTTTTTATTTTGATTCGACCGATTACTTGTCCCCGGGGATAGATCAAATAGAATACAGAATATTGTTTGGTCGTTTAAAGAGGAACGAATTGCATATTTGACTCTTGGACGATGTAATCAATTTCAAGTAGGTCTAGCAAAATACAGCAGTCATTGTGATCACTAGAATAGTAAGACTTGTGATTCTACTGCCCCCGCTCTGAGCAGCTGATTCCGCCACCCGAGGCATATTTTTAGCATTTCTCGTGGACATTTGCAATCCTTCGTTTCTATTGGCGGTTTTTCTACTTTACCTTGGACCGGCAAGTTTTATTCCGAGTTAAGTGGGGAAAACAACATTGGGCGCCTGTTTGACAAGCTTCTGGACCAGCACCGTCTTACTTCACGTTGAAGATTATGATGGCGATCTTTTCACATTTTGAGAACATGTAGATCAGGGTCCAGATCGTACTAGTCTATTTACAGTTTATATACTTGAACTAGCTTCCACGTTACTAATGTGACAAATGCTGTCTCAAACAATCATCAATTACTTCTCATATTAGTCAATCCCGGGTTTTAGATCGTCCCGTATGCCGATTGTCCTGGAACTACGCCGATAAACGTATTTTCGAAAACACAATTAGCATGGTGACCACGACTACAGTAATATAAATAGTATCTGTAATTTTTATCGTCGCTCTTTTTAGGAAAAGGTCTTTTATCGCACTACGCTATTGCTAGGATTTACTAGCCTTAATAAATTCTTTCCCGTCAATACTTTGATATCATCCAAATTTAGTTGTAAAGAAAACAAAGCTACTAAGTTCATAATTTTCAAAGCTATTTTTTCAAAGTAAATATTACACGAAACTCAAGAATCGCCTTCATGCTTCAAGCATATAACTTTTTCTCATGGGAGTGCAGGCCATTCACATTACCTTCAGCCTGAGCACTTCCACTTCTCATTTCGAACCGAACTGTTCCGTTGTCGACCCCATTTCGTAGTGCATCAAGGGTTTTCACACCCATATCTTGCAGGGAATGCTGTATACCAGTCACTAGATAAGGGACAAACTTGGTAACAGATCCACGATCGACGACCGACCCGGCAACGCCCTGCGCAACCTTCACCTTGTCATTTTCGGAGAAATAACGCGAGACGCCAGCATTGCCGCCGCTTTTGCCTTTATCCTCCATGACTGCTATGCTGCCCATTCCTCGATAGGCCTTGACCAACTGTCCTTCATTACTCATGAAGTATTCACCGGGAGATTCTGTGGTGCCTGCAAGTAGGCCTCCCATCATCACTGTCGATGCTCCAAGAGCAAGTCCTTTCACAATATGACCGAGGTTCTGAACTCCGCCATCTGCAATGCATGGCACACCGAACCGCGAGGCAAAAGAGCAGACACTGCGTACGGCTGCAGCCTGAGGGCGACCAACGGCCATAACTTCCTGTGTGATGCACGCACTTCCACTTCCCATGCCGATTCTGAGACCGTCAGCACCGGCAGCAATAAGCGCCGCTGCTTGCTCTCGGGTGACGATATTACCAGCAATAACGTCAATCTGGGGAAATTTTTGTTTGATGTATTTGATCATGGCGATTTGATACATGCTATTTCCCTGACTGCTGTCCACAACAACAATATCGAGTCCAGCATCGACCAGCTTTTGAAGTCGGGCCTTGTCCGCCTCGTGTGTGCTTATAGCGGCTGCGCAGAGGAGTTGTTTGGATTCGACCTTTGATGCCAGAGGGTAGTGAATATTTTTCATCAAGTCCGAACGAGAGAGTAAAGATATCAGACGCCCTTCGTTATCCACAATTGGCAGTTTCCCCTTCTTTGAGCTTCGGAGAACCTCGTTGGCTTCAGCAAGCGTCGTGCCTGCAGGCGCAGTGACTAGATTTTTCGACATGACAGTGGTGATTGAATCATCAGGCCGATCGTGAAATTGGATGTCTCGGTTGGTGACTATTCCAAGAAGCTTGGAATGAAGATTGCCATCCTCTAATTCCGAGAAACAATCATTAAAACCACACAAGTATGAAAGCTTTTGGCAAAAAGTGTTGGAAATTTCCAAACTTACCAGTGACAGGAAAACCACCAAATCCCCATTTCTCCTTCAACTGCTTCGTCTCTTTGACAGTTGTCTTTGGAGATAGGACGACGGGGTCGAGAATGAAACCATTTTCGAAGCGCTTCACTCTCCTCGCCATTTGAGCCTGCTCATCGGCCGAGCAATTGTTATGTATGACACCGAGTCCGCCAAGAAGAGCCATGTGAATTGCCATATCGTGCTCGGTCACAGTGTCCATGGGGGAAGAGAGGAGGGGAGCCTTGAGGGTGAATCGCCTGGTGACCTTGGTATCTAACGTGACGTCCGATGCTGGGAAAGCTGGTCAAGTTATCAGAGACATGTGGAGTGGTAATGATGTGAGGCTCCTTACTAATAGATCCCGGGAGAATGAGAAAGTCATTGTAAGTCAAAGCACCATGCTTGTCAGAGTCGAGTAAAGTATCAACATGTAGGCCATCAGATGAGGGATATTCTTTAAGAATATCGAACGCCTTGGTGTAATCTTGGATCTCAGCCATTGTGTCGTGCAGTTTTCGAAGAGAAAAATGAAATGAAATTGGGAGTAGGCAGACCAAAGACTCAATGGGAAATCAGAGGGGCATAAGGGGGATTATATGTGAATCCGGCCAGTCATCAATCAATTGATATTTTCGTTCCAGGACTCTAGTTTGAATAGACACCCCACTAGAGGATCTAGACCCACAGGATCTTCTGCATGAAGTTGATCCTGGGCATTTTATTTTGACTCTTTCATGATAATGCTCGAGTGTTAGTCAACATGCCCGCCTCTCCAATTCGATAGATTTTGGGGTTTATGAAGGATCAATATGCAAGGCAAGTTTCTTCTTAGCAAAGGAAAAGTACCTCTGAGATTGGATCTTTCGTTGGCCACTTGATGGACCACAGAGTCAAAATCATTCCGGTCATCAGAGATTTCAGAGCGGAACTATGGGGGCGTTTTCTCGGTGTATAAACGTGCTGTTTTTAACCCAAAAATGATTCGTCATTTCTTCTAACCCAATGGTAACGCGAGTTGGGTGAAGTTCATCTGTTGTCTCTACATTGAAATCTGAACAATCTAACCCGATTAGGTAGTGCGCGCGAAGGTAGTGTGGGGCGGATGTTTTGCTGTGGACTCTGCGTCTCCCAATCACCAAGACTGCTGCGAACGATTTACTTCAGCCTCATTTTTACACGCAATGCGCCCCGCGTGCCTGTACAGAAGGACCTACCTTTGTGTAGAGCATTTGCGTCGTTAGAAACTCCTAGAGACTCTTTCGAAAAAGTCTGCGGAATAGAGTGAACCAAGTTGGTTCGAGAGTGAGAAGTAAGGGTACTCTCAGTAAGTATTTACATCTGTGGTGGCGTGGCGAAGGACAATAACCTTGGAATGTATTGGCTTTGTAGGCTTGCGATAAAAAATCACAATATAAGAACCCAGTTTCAGACAGACAATTATCATATTTAAAAGTGCAGCTTTCCTTAGCTCGTCCGAAGGCTGCTGGACTGGGGACGGCTAGAATTAACCAGTTGCAGTCACACGATGCCAGTACTAGTCGTATGAAACCACTGAGGAGAAGCGAAACAAAGATCATAAGAGCATAAAAAAAAAAAAAAAAAAAAAAAAAAAAAAAAAAAAAAAAAAAAAAAAAAAAAAAAAAAAAAAAAAAAAAAAAAAAA